>PVKZ01001254.1:0-434257 GCA_004027375.1 Macroglossus sobrinus
CTTGGCGGAACGTGACTAATGATGTTACCTGAGAAGCCCAGAGGTCTACTTGGAAGCTTCATTGAAATAATAAACAGAGAGTGTAGATAACAGAAATTTTATAAATTAATTCAAAAGGTATTAAGTGAACAAATGACAATTTAACCTAGGTTACTTTGTAAATAATGTTTATATAAACATAACTTCCACGATTAGACTGCTAATTCATCACTACAAAGATGCAGACTATGACTCAAGGAATCTCTTGAGGGGGCGGGGATGAATTTTTCACTGATAGAAATTACCTGATGAGATTACATAAAGACATCACCTGAAGACATCACCTGAAGAGATTCAGCTGTATCTATCTCACCCACAGTAACATATGTCTACTATTCAATAACCTTGAAAAAACCCAAATAGTCTCCATACCATATGGTAGTTCATTTGATTTTGCTTACGACCACCCCCTCCACATTCATTAGGCTCAAAATTCTGTAATCAAAAAGTCACCGAATAAAGAAATGGTTGCCCAACCGACAAATTAATTAACCTATAATTAATTCATTTTTTAATGTGATCTTTAGCTTTCTTCTTCTGCTTAAAATCTCGGTTCTAAATTAATAATTAATATCTAGATAAATGTATTCTTCGCAACATCATTCTTTTGAATACCGTGAAAGAGCCTGGGCCGAGCCAGAGGTCATTTTTAAAACCATCTTCCGTTGAAAGTAGCTGTTTGCATGTCTCATGTTTGTCAGGGTGTTGTTATCACATACAACACTCAGAACTTACTTGAGAGAACTGCCCCAGTGACTTTTCATAAAAATAAACGAACATTTTCTTTTGGTTTTGTTTTTAAAATGAGTCACAGTGGAGTTGGTTTTACTTTAAATTGCCCTAAACTATCAAAGGCTTCAAGTTTTGCATTCAGAGTACATGACATAAAGAGAACATTAAACACTCGGTCTAATGTAAAGTAGCTATAAATCAGGTGGAAAATGTAACTACACACACTGCTTCTCTTTTATGTATTTACACTGTTAATTGGGGTAAGAGGGGGACTTAGATTGTTGCATAATATTTTTTTTTAATATGTGAAATGTGATATATTTAACGTTCATTACAAATAGGATTACATTATATGCCTGGTTGGCTATAGAGATTTTCGAAAGCTAGAAAATAGAATTTAATATTTATATGTAACAAACAACAAAAAATAACCACCTAGGACTAACAATTTCTACTTAACTCATGATCTTTATAAAATATGTGTTCTCTTCAACAACTTATTACATGTTTCCTTAAAATACATGATAAATTATTTGTAAATATTTCTTACCTGCCTCGTGGAGGACACCAGCAGTCCTTCTTTCTAGAGCATCTCTTTCTCTTCCCAAGCTCCTCTCTCAGGTTCAACGACAAGGATAGCAAAAGGCCGTTCTCAGTTCTGCAGTGTAAAGAAGAAAATCCAACTGCAGTCACCGCCGCTCCCTGAGCATTATGAGATGGCGGGTGATGCTGCTTTAACAAGAATGGGGTAAAGACATGTAAGAGTCACAGAGGTGACAGTCACAGTTGGGTTAGAAATTGATACCTAGCTCTTTCCATATTTTCTCTTCTTTTCCTTTTGGAAATATTTCTTTTGGTTGTGTAAATCTTGTGTGTTCCATCAACACTGAAAACCAATCCTACCTGTTTTTGGAATATTTGCACGTAAATTTACAGTATGCTGGACCCTGGGAAGGCCAGGGAGAACTATATTATGATATTAACTAATGAAACGTGATATTTCAGACAACATAGGAAAAGAGGACTCCCTCTTATTTAAAAGGCCATGAACATTACCAAGGAAACATGCTATGGCAAGTAAAGTAAAATCAACATCTATTTTTTTTTTAACGAAATGTTCAGGCAATGATTTCATTTAGCTAGTCACCTTATGATGTATGCGCAATTATACCTTATGATGTATGCGCTAGACTTTGTGGTAGGCGATGAGGAATGTAGTAGTGAATAAAAGCGTTCTTGCATATGTGGCCTTTAAAGTTTTTCTGTCAGAAAGAGATACATTTTAAAAGAAGTCATATTAAGGATATACTTCTAAGTGTATGAAAAGAAAGCTTAAGGAACTAAGAAATCATAGACCTGGAAAGATAATAAATAATTTTTGACATTACTGTGTAATCATATATATTAGTGGGGAAGCAGATGGAATTAACAGGGTGTGACCAGTAACTATTGTTTATTATATATACTATAGTTTGTAAATTGTCCCAAATTCTATGTAGTTTTTCTTATAAGAAAAAATAAAGAAAAGGTCACATTTGTGGAAAATCTTTGTTTTTAGATCTTGCTTGCTTATTTTCTACATTCTGATTAATGATTCAGAAAATAACATATGAACAAAACCATTCCCTAGTTAAAAAAAAAAAAGAGAAAAGAAAGAAAGAAAGAAAAGAGTTGCAATTAGATGTTATAATTCAATTTAATTTAAATTGTATGCAGGGATTATAACTGAAGGATTTCTATCAATGACAATAGAGTGAAGTGGTTACAGAAACCTTATTAGTGATAATTGCCGAATCTGTACCAAGGGAGAAAAAAAAAGATATTTAAAGGTATTAGAAAGTGTTCTAAGTCAAAATGATAATCAGGGGGGAATTTGTTCCTGAATAAAAACTGTAACTGGAAGGGATAAAATCAACTGAAAATAATCACACAGTTATATCTATGACTATCTATAACAGCACTAAACTGAAAATGTGTCCTAAACTGGAAATCGCCAAATGTCTATCAAAGATCTTGTTATAGTCATTTGATGCAACGATACTCAGAGATAAAAAAAGGAATCAATTATTAATATACACCACAAGGATAAATGTCAATGCCATTATTTGAACGAGAGGAGCAAAACACAAAAGATATAACAAGATGATTACATTTATATGGAATTCTAGGCTATACGAACCGATCTGTACTACAGACAGCAGGTGAGAGGTTGCATGATTAACTATGATGGAGAGTGAGAACTGGGAGGGAAAAACATCATTTATGTGTTGGTTTTGGTGGGGCTTATGTGTGCATAGATTTGTCAAAACTTATTAAACTATAAATGTAAAATATGTTCCACTATTCATATATTTTTCTTAATGATACTGATTTTAAAAGACAAGAAAAAAAAAAAGAATTACACAGAATAGGCTTCTACTTCTGATCAAGATGTTGAAAAAGGGACTGTATTTAGTCTCCTGCCTAAAACAACTTAGAAAATGGGCAAAATACATAAACTTGAGTTCTTGGGTATCTGACAACAAAAGACAATGATCCCTGAGAAACAGAAAAAAATGAGCAGAGTGAGACCTAAAATTGCCCCTTCCTGTCTAGAGAAAGTGTGCCGCATCACAGTGAGGGGAGCTGATGCTCTCCTTGAGGGAGGGGACAGAGCTGTGTGTCCCAGCAGGCCAAGGTGGCTCTGTGCAGAGTGTCAAACAGAAGAGAACTGAGCAGAGAAAACTCCGGGGATCTACAGAAGGTCTCTTTAGACGTCAGGTGAGAGATCAGCATATAGATATGAGGAAGCTACCTGAGTGTCTCTCCCTGAGAGTCAGAGTGAAAACTTTGTAATTGCAAAAGGCATCAGGTAATATATTAAGAAAGATCTTGAGTAGGAAAAATCTCCCCAAGACAAAACATGGCTCTGATGCTGATGGACGAAGCTGAAAACAAGACCCGCAAGGATCAAACTGTTTGCAAACAACTAAATTGCGTCCGGGTACAATGCTGAAAAATATTTACAGAAATAGAAAAAAAAAGGGGGCAGCATCTGGCAAAGTGAAATTCACAACATCAAACATCCAACAAAAAAATTACCAGGCATACAAAGCAGCAAGAAAATGCAACAGTGCCTAAGAATACAAATCCATCAGCTGAGGAATAATGCAGTTGATAGAATTAGTAGACAAGCACATTAAACCAATTATAACTGTGTTTAATATGTTTAATATGTTTAAGAAGTTACAGGAACGATTGAAGATGTGAAACTTTTAAAGAAGAAACTGCAATAAGAGATAGTGAAAATATATTACTCGAGGGTTAAACAGTATGGATAATTAATAGTTCTCTCAAAATAAACATAACCCAAACAGAATTCCTAATCTTACTCATTTTTCTTTGACCATATTTCTCATTAAGTTAGTGAAATTACTTTCTTTTAGTTGCTAGGGCATAAGTCTTTGAAGGCATCTTTGATTCGTTAGCAACTGTCTACCTCTGGATTTCTAATTAAATAGGAGTAGGGGAGATTTCTATTTATTTACATGATTGTAATTAACTATTATGTTATCTTCAGCCAAATACCTTGGTAGGTGATACATACCTATTCAGTTGTATATTTTTTTCTGGGTTTCGATCTTCTTTTCCCTCTGCTTATTTCTATCTATCAGTTTGAAGATCTTCCCTGTTACTTTCAAAATTCAGTTTAGTTGTCACTTGTCCTGTGAAATTTCTTTGCCACATCTCCCCACCCCCATCTATATCACTCCCCACACTGCCACATGCCCACGATCCTACTGTTCCCTTGAACAATCTCTGGAGCCATTGTTTACACGGGTTTCACTCACAAGATTACACTTTCCTTGTGTATCGTACAGTGTTTTGCATACTTTAGGCACTCGATCCGTGTTTGTTGGATTGAATGTTTTGGAATTAATTAAATTGTGTACAATCCAATGAGTTGAAGTGATATTTGAACAGAAGAGTCCACCATGAGCAAGATTTCAGAACTGAAGATGAAGACTAAATAAATATCATTTTTCAAATGACATTTGAAAAAAATGGCAGCATTTGATAATTCAGAAGACACTGACCCCAAGAAGTTGAACTTGAGCGATTGACAAAACATGTATGATAACAGAATGAAGACAATCAGAAAAAAGAGCTAGATGTGGAAGCACATGAAGAATTCAAATTTGGTGCTCTTTGAAAAGCGTGCTCAACAATTAACTTTTGGAAGAAAGTCACATTTTAGATTTCACGCTAGTTACAAAACAGCATTTGCTTAATCCATTTTTCTTAACAGTGCAATGGTTAAGACCAAGATTAAGAAGTAAGTGAAAGACTTAGAAACCAGGCAAATAAAATTAGAAAATATATAAACTTACACAAAAATGACATTTGTTTCCATCTGTTCTCTATTGAGATACTGTTAAGAACTGCTAAGCTTTGTGTGCATATGCATGTGTGTGTGCTTATTAAGGCAGTAATGGAGCAGCATAATGCTTTGCATTATGCATTTGCTCTTTATAAATTTCCTTTATGCTTATTTAATGCATATGTTTTTATTCTTTGAATGATCAAAACACTTTTGTAGTAATTAAGATCATGCCAGTCTTCAGGCCAGCACAAATTGAGGAAAGCTCTTAAAAAATGCTGTGATATTTGCTAAAAGGTAATTTTTCCTTTTCTGTGTTATCTCCATACTCAGTAATACAGTGAAACAAACCAGCATTATGTGGGTGTGATTGCCTTTCTGTGGGAACAATTAGGACTGAGGGGCGAAGGATTTGCAACTAAAATATTAATGCTAATTTCGATACATTCTTGATCACATACACAAACACACACAAACTCATACTCGGTGAAGAGTATGAATGCATTTCTGCCTAGAAACTGAATTAGAAAGAATGAAAGAAAGAAAGGAAGGAAGGAAGGAAGGAAGGAAGGAAGGAAGGAAGGAAGGAAGGAAGGAAGGAAGGAAGGAAGGAAGGAAGGAAAGATGGAAGGAGGGAGGGAGGGAAGGAGGAAGGAAGAGAGGGAGAGAGAGAGGAAGGAAGGAAGAGAGAGGAGGAGGGAGGGAGGGAGAGAGGAGGTAAGGAGGTAAGGAGGTGGGGAGAGAAAAGAAAGAGAAAAGAAAAAAGAAAGGAAAAGGAAAAATAGAGAAAAAGAAAAAGAAAGAGGAAAGAATGGAAGGGCAGAAGGAGGGAGAGAGGGAAAAAAACTACTCAGGAAACATGGGAAAAATCATATTTCAAATGACACTTTGCCTTTTACTTTGTGAAGCATCATTCTATTCATGGACATCTGAAGTTTAATCCCTGGAGGATAATCAGACTACCAGTCCAGAGCAAGCAACTCACAGGTAACCCCATCACAGAGTCAAGCCTTGGATATTTACACTCCAGCCCACCCGGCACCGGCTCAGAAACACCACCCTCCACCCACACTCGCACATTCTGCGGTGCGCCCGCAGCAGCTGTGCTGGCGGACACTGGGAGCAGGTGCTCGCAGTGGCTGCGAGACCTTCAGGTGGCATGCGCCCAGGTGGGCAGGGTCGACTGTATGTGGGGAATGGACTGACGGTATCTGCTACAGAAGTTGTAGAAATACTTTAATTTATGTTTAATAGATAAATAATGCATTTATTAGCGATTTCATCTAAGAAAGGAACTTTCTGATAGAGGAAATGATAAAAAAATCAATTTATGCTTAGTGAATGGCCCAGTTTTCTGGCAGAGAGGTTATCAAAGTGAGAAAGTGAGACTGTAATGTATAAGGAAAATGAGATAATAAAACAAACAAGCAAACAAACAAACAAACAAACAAAACACCTGTTTGCGATGTGAATGGTAGGATCCAATAAGGTGTGAGATACGAAATTATTAATTTACTTGCACCATCCTGCTATATCAAACCGGTTCTGAAAATGTGCCTTTATCCTTCAGATAACTTTTCCAGAAGAACCTAGAAGTCACTCCTTCTTGTTGGTCATCTCGTCGTTTTGTAGAAGATTGGACCATGCTAGAGAAGGAGATCCGGGAGGAGGGAAGGAGGTGCAGGGCTAAAAGGAGCCAGGAGGAGTTAGAGAGGAAAGAATGGGAAGGGGAGAAAGAGGAGAGAAGCTGGAGGAAGGACGGATTACGGGGAAGAGAGGGGGCAGGGTGCTCTGATGAGAGGGAGGAGGAAAGAAAGGGAGAGATGGGAGGAAGTGGAGCGGGATGAGGATGGAGAAGGACAACGGAGCCAGAAAAACAGGACAAGGTGGAACAGAAGCTCTTAAGGAAGAGTGATCCTGACGTGTTACAAAAACTGAAACCCAACTGGGCCGGAGCCCACAGGAGGAGATGAGGTGTGGGTGGGGCCCATGATGCCAGTCTTGGGTCCCTCAACACTAGGAAGCAGATAACATGGAGTCCTAAGTCTCTACATGGCAGTTTATACATCGACTTCTTCTCAAAACAGGCATTTTATTGACGCTGCCCTGGTAATTCTAATGTAAATGGGTTTGTGAGCCACAGCCCTAAATGGTTAAAAAATTACATGAGTTTCAACCCGAAGCTAGCAACTTTGACTCAGCATGATTTCAGGATCTGGCTAGCCACCCCCTATTAGACAGACAAACACACTCACACCCACAGACACTTGCTTTTTTCATAGCTCTTTATGAAGTTTGTTATTTAAAATGTTTTTCATTCAACAATTAAAAATGACGGGCACACACCTATCAGTGTTTAAATCTAAGCTCCCACAAACATCACTAGCTGTCTGGCCATTGAAAGAGTTAGCTAACCTCTCAAAACTGCAATAATCTAATCTCAAAAGTGGAAATATTTATGTCACAGGATGGCAATTTTGGAGATAAGGCAAGGATATTTTCTTATCACAGTGTTAGGGACATTGTGGAAGCTATTTGTCAAAATACACTAAATGCAAATATCTGGTTATTGTGATTTTAGTGTCAATACATTTCAATAAAAGTATTTTTAGTAAATATTTTTTTTCAGTCCTGCCCCAATTTTGAAAATAGGTAATCAGTGAAGAAAAGAGGCAAACGTTCAGAGAAGCAAAATGAGCAAAGGATGGCTTTCCAAGCTCAGTTCTATTATTTTAAATGGCTTTTAAAAAATTGTGTGGAAAAACTATCTTTTATTTGAAGCTTGAAAATTTACTTTAAGAAATGAATAGAAAAAGGAAGAATCCTTTTTAAAGAAGATATAGAAAAAGGTGGCTATTTAGAATTCAACATATTTCCTGTTGGGTCCTGTTTATTTTGTTTTGTTTTGAATCTTATCAGAGACAAAGGGAAGGTATACGCCAACCTATTTTGTTTTACTTTGCTTTTACTTTTGTGGTTTTCATTTAACATGGAGGATATCTTATAACATATTCCCATAAAAATCATTAAGATAATGCTGTACATTTGGAGTGAAATGGTAAAGGTTGTTAATTGGTCAACGTTGATCATTTATTTACACAAATCATGACCCCATTAACTAAATATTCTCTTCCTAAATACCAGCAATTTTAGACCTAAATTATCTAAATAATTGACTCAATTTTTCATTTTGGCTTGCCATTGTACACTCAACCTTTGACTTAAAGATGAATATGAGCTTTTGTAAATTTAGCTGACATTACCAAATTACTTATTTTCTTAATGATTTTTATCTAATTAGAGTCTTAATCTGAAATAACTTTCTTTCCTTAACCCCAGGCAAGTCACTGCTGACTTCATGCTTTGAATTCCAAAATATACACTAGATATCAGCAAGATGTTGGCTGGCTTGCCAGAACTCAATTGGAAAATGTAACAAGACATTTTTTCAAAAATAAAATAAGGTGGCAGAGAATCGTGCTCTCTTTGATTAGACTGGAATTAAAGCAAATTTAAAGAGCATGTTTTTAATGGCATGTAGGCCTATGAGTTGCTTCATTACTTTAACATCATTGGTTCCTTATTAAATAGTAGAGGAGCAAACAAATTAAAAAAATATATGTTTTTTTTGTTTTTTTTTTTGTTTTGTTTTTGTTTTTTTTTTTATGGAATTGTTTCCCAGAAAACAAGCTACTTGATCTCTGAATATGTTGGCTGATTTCAGGTGATTTCTTAAGCCTTTGTCATATAATGATTTTTTCTTTTTTTAAACTCCAGTGGAATGGAAGGAGCGTGATCTTCCCTGCTGTTTTATGGCTAGCAAGCATCCCCGCTGACAGACAGCAGGAACTAGTCAGAACAACAACACTAATGCTGCGATGTGGACTTTCCCAGCTAACAAAAAAGGATTTGGACTTCTCCGTTATCTGGAGCTTGAACTTGAGTTTCTCATTTTTTCCTCTCACCAATATTTCCCTTGAAGATAGATTCCCTGGAAAATAACTTCTTACTTGATTAATTGCATTTGTGGTATTTGCAATGCATTTTATTTATAGTTTTACATTTATTGACCTTACCTGGGGCTCTTTAAGCTCTTTGTCTCTAGTGGTTTGTGGATGACCTACCAGTAACAAAGTACCACAAACTGGGTGACAATATGTGTTTATTGTCATACCACTTTGGAGGCTAGAAGTCCAAAAGCAAGGTCTTGGCAGGACCACAGCCCCTCTGAAGTCTGAGGGGTGAACACCTCCGTGCCTTTTCTAGCCACCCTTTTCTAGGGACATACGGCTACACTGTCTTGATCATGGTACCAACCCATTAACTGTGGAGCTTATGTAATAGACGTGATATTCCTTCAGTAACTATCAGTGGGAACCTCCACAAACACTTGCTCTATCATAGGTTTCCAGGTTCCCACACACTCTTGTTATCACTAACCAGAAACGGCCTTGTTTTTTCACGTATCTTACAGACTAGTTAAAGTTATTTCTAACTAGCTTATTTCGATAACCCCTTGCCTATGACCAGTTTTCAGTGGGGTTGACTGCATTTTCCATAAAGCATTTAGAAATGGAAAGAAAGACTGTTTAAGGATCGGAGCCTCCCAAGAAAAGAAATCGCCGAGAAATCATTCACATCATGCATGTTCTCACTCTTGAAACACATGAGGTCGATGATGGAGGGCATGCTAATCCCTTTACTGAGACATGGCTTCCCTGGCACACCTAGTTTTCATTGCTTGGCTTGTTTACAGGGGAAGAGCTGAAACTGTTTTGGGTTTCAGAGCATCACCTGGACCAACAAACTGTGTTGTGGAGTATTCCATGCTCTGCATGGGACTCAGCACCCGTGCACTGCCCACTGTCCGACCCTCTCCCATCCAACAGAAACAAGCTGCTTCTGACCACTCCAGCGCTGATCCTTTACGTTAAAGGATTCATTTTCACTGACCTATTTACCATCACGACCTTGACAGAAAGCTGGGAGATGTAAAACCACTGAATACTTTCTCTGACTTAGGAGAAAAATGTCAAAACTCAGAATAGTCTTGACCTCTTTGGCCAAAGCAAGGTAATTCTTAATTTTTTGCACAATTTTGATGCAAATTCACTCAGCATGTTCCTTAAACATACTATAGATTTATGTCTCTCTTTCCAAGGGAGAAATGTATAATATAGTCTGTTATGCATTGAACTGTGTTCCCACGAAATATATGTTGAAAGTCCTGATCTGTGGTTCCTGCAATGAAAACATACTTTGAAACAGGGTCTTTGTAAGCCAACATGAGGTTACTGGAGCGGCCTGGAAGCCAGTAGGGCTGGCGTCTGTATAAGAAGATGGAAATTTGGACACAGACACATACAGGAAGGAGAAGGCCATGTGAAGACATCGACACAGGGAGAAATCATCCGTGTGACACAGAGGCGGGTTGAAATGACACATCTATAAAGCAGGGAATGCCAAGGATTGCCTATGGACTCGGAAAGCTAGAAGAAAAAAGGAGGTATTGTCCCCCGCAGGCTGCAGAGGGGCTGTGGTCCTGCCATCAGCTCGACTGTGGACCTCTAGCCTCCAAAACTATGAGAGAACAAACGTGTGTCATTTTAAGCCACCCAGTTTGTGGCACTTCGTTACAGCAGCCTTAGGAAATGAAGAGATTGTTCTAAAAAAAAAAAAAAAGTCCCCAAGTACTGACTGCCACCTCCTACTTTTCCTTTCCTTCCCTCCAAGATAAATTAATTCCAAACAGAAATGTAAGAAAGTGGCACCAGAACTGTGAGGTCCTAATATAAGACAGAAACGAGAGGCCACTGAGTGTTTTTGAACGGGGGTTGACACGATAAACTGGGGGTTTTAGATATATGTTTTCAGCTGATTGGATTTTTAAAATGGAGTCATTCAGTAAAACCAGATGCATTGTGAAGGAACGGCTGGGGAGGAAGGAAGTGACAAATGACTAAGAGAATGAAGAAAGGAAGAAAGTGTCACACAATGATAATGATACAATATACAGCAATAACGGTGATGGCATTTGAAATAACAATGACATACATTTGACATGAGAACTTTTTTAAAAGATGATTGGCAAAGTTGATTCACAGAACATACATATTGATTATAAAAACACATTAACACATTTTTTTCCCTAAAATACAGATTTAAATAGGCATTCGGTATTTTTATGTGCTAAGTTGATTCACATAACATACATATTCCTCCTCCGGGAAATAAAAGGGCAAAGCTAACCATGGCACTCCCGATCTCAGTGAGGAAAAAGCAGTTCATTCAGGCGATAGTGTACTGTAGACGTTTGTAAGGAAAAAAAAATCACTTGGATGAGATACAATGGAAAAAAAAATTCTATTTTGATTTATTGGACTTAAGATAAGCTGCATGCATCAACCAGATATTGCACTCAGAAAAAGTGGTTACTCAGCCCTGGAACCGGACGGGACAGGAGCTGGCCGGCAGTCCTGGGCCGCCTTGGACCGGGCAAGGAGTAAGTGGTCCAGGCTCATGCAGCACTCTGCGCTGCGCTGTCATTCGTACACACTCATGTCTCTCCTCATGCTCTAGAGGTGGCTTCTAGAGCTCTGGTCTTCACATCTCAGGTCCAGGCAGGAGTTAGGATAAAATGGAGGAAGCATACGGGGCCTGCCCACTCTGCCGATATTTAAAAAGTGTTTTCCAGGCACCGTGTGCAACCACCTCCCACCATCTCACCAGGCTGCAGGAATGGAGGGGGCAGGGGTGCTGCGGGGCAGGGCAGAGGGAGCAACTAGGGGTCTCTGCTGCTGGGACATCCCTGCTTGTTGGTTTGTTTAACTACTGAAATATGATCTCATTCTGATGCTTTGCCAGTGGATTAGCTCTAGTGCTTTAAATATTTTCCTTTCCAGACATTTAGAGAAAGACTGCGGAATCAAGCTAGTAAATCACGAAGTACAGTAATGTTTTTGTGTAAACATTTGCCTGTTTATATGCCTTTTGTGTATATTTCTGTTTTCTGAAGAGTGATATCAATTTTTGTCGTCTGTTTTCAGTAGTCTATCTTTCTCTTATATCTTATATTAATATGAGCAATTAAGAGTTGACTTTATCCTAAAGCACTGAATAGGTAAAATTATTTTACCTTTAATATGATAAAATCTATGCATTTTTTTTCTATTCTATGTGTCAACACATAATGAAAAGAGAGAATTGTGACTTTTCAAAATGCACATCACTTGATTGCTTGGCTCAGAATATAATGTGAGAGCATAATATCCTAAATTATATGGCAATTATAGTTAACTAACTTCCTGTTTCACAGAAAACTTATTTCTCTTTTACACATTTAATATATTTCTTTTATTTAAACAAAAGGAAACAGAATAGTTTATTCAACATTCACTCAAAAATACTTATTTATTATTTTTTTCTGAATGCCAGACATTATGCTCAACTGTAAAGACAGATTCAGTGGTAAATAAAACAAATTTAGATTCACTACTTCTGAGGAAGTTTATGCCAAGGCAAATTTATTTTATCTATGGGTCCCGATATGATAAATGCATATATGCGATATAGGGATATATTTGATTATAATGTCGCTGGTGTGACGCAGACAGAGTGTAAAGGTGGAGAAGGCTTAGTTTGGAGGTAAATGGTGCTGACTTGCATTTGCACTGGTTAGAGCTCGCCAGGACCACCCACTTTGTCTGTGATTTCATACTGGGTGGTGGTGTGTGTCGGGATGAATGGACCCTCCTGCAGAAAGTGACTAGGACTAAAATAATAATAATAATAATGATAAAAATAACAGTCAGTTTGGAAAGCCCTTTCTGATATATTTTCTAATGTAGAGGTCAGTAGTTTGCCCTTCAACTCATAACTCGATCTGTTTCAAACAATGTCTTGTCTGTTACTCGTCACATCACTTCCCAGGAGCACTCTCAACTCTCATCCAGTTTTACTTGATGCCGTGTAGATCCAATGAGCATGTGAACAAATGTTCGGAAACATTATAACTTCATTTGGAATTTATTGAGTTGGCACAAGAAATAAGATGAGACAAGTGCAGATTTGCAGCCTTCTGCCTCAAACCCATTATTCATCTGGAATTTAATTCAAGAGGATTGTCTTAAAACACACATGCATAAAATTTTTTCTTTGTCGAAGATATAAAATCCTGAACACATTTAAAATTTATAATTATATACATATAAATTATATATATATATAAATTATAACATATGTCTTATATTTTAAATATAAGGAATGTTGAGATTTTAATGGGTGATGCTAAGATTTTAACTTATGTTCGATTCTTAAAAAAAACATTAGCAGCATACGCTATGACTGAATGTTAAAGTTTCCAAATATAGGGAAAATTGTTTTATCAGTTTTTCCTTAATGCTATGTATTATAAGAACACAAATTCAATGTGGTAATATACATATATAGTAAAATATGCTGTAATTCACAGGCCCAGAAATTCTATTTCTAATTTGTCTACATGTTACACCTAAGTTGCTTCCAGTATATTACAGTGTAAAATCAGCAGTGTCCTAATAGAGGCAGAAAATTTTGATGGATTAAGATCAGCTACTTAAAGAGATCTCGGAATAGCGAAAGACTTCGATGATATTAAACCATATCAATCATCTATTGATGAACAGATGATATATTATCAGATAATAATAAATAAATAAATGAATGAATAAATAAATAAAAGAAAAAGAAAACAACAGTGTTTCATTTAAATTAAAATTCGAAGAATTCTACCACTGTGACCATTAAATCTAATTAAACATCTGTTCTATTCATCAACTTATAGTTTTGTTACAGCCATGACGATATGAGGCATGAGTAAAGTGAAGAAAGTATAAATAAGGTCAGAGGGCTTTCGGGCTCAAGGATTTCTCTCATCATCAACTGATTTTCATTACAAGATGTTTTATATCCTGACCTGATGCAACCCAATGCGACAGGGAAAATATATACTAACTGAGAAACGGCTCTTTCTAGGGAGCATGAAGAGATAAAAAAAGCTCTCTGTCTTCAGTTGTAATAGAAAGGTAAAAAACAAAACAAAACAAAAAACAATATTGTAAGGTTTAATTCATTGACAGAATATCGATCGATTCCAGTTTCTCTTTCTTCCAGAAAAGCTGTGGTCACAGTGTCTGGAAGGGTGGGCTGAGGGGGAGCACAGCTCCTGTGCCCTCCAGCCACCAGGCACAAAGGCTACACGCTGATTAAATCGCATAATCCACAGAATACAATTTAAATTTGATAATAAAATATAAGAATACATTACAATCCTCCAATTGTTCCTGTCCTAATATCAACCTCAATACGTAAGACATTAGTCTGCAAATTGCAGATGTTATTTGACGAGGTGTGGTAGAATCAGTCTTATTTGTTTGGTTAAATTATGTCTCAGTTCAGGGTCAGTATTCTCTCCTACTATATATTATGATCCTATATAAAGACAACTATAAATAATTTCCTAGTCAGCAACTAAGATTACAAAAATGTATTCAAATTATTTAATTGTTGTTATATAATTTATATGAGGGAAGTTTTTCTTCGTGCATTTTAAATTTTAAGTGTGTTTGTGTTTTATGTGCTAAGTATTTAAAATGCAGCAGAGGAAAGATATAATTATCAAGGAATCACAAGCACAAAGGTCTGGAGAGAGAACATAAATTATGGAATGAAAAAAAAAGGGAAACGTGACATTTAGATGGGACACAGGAGAGAATGTTCCAGAAGAAGTCAAAATAGAGATGCCAGATGAAACAGTAGATACCCAGTTATATTGGGATTCCAGGTAAACACTTTTTTTTTTTAATCTAAAAATGTCTCATGCAATATGCGTGGCATGCTTATCCTGAAAAAAAAAAACAACACATTTTTTTTTCCTAAAATACAGATTTAAATAGGAATTCTGCATCTTTATTTGCTAAGTCTGGCACTCATTTCCAAAACAATTTTATAAAAAATGAAAACGAAAGTTTAAAATGTTTAATGAATTAACAAATACAGGATGAATAAAATATGTGGGCAATTCAAATGCTGTGGCTTAAATCCATACTATTATCTAAAAAAACAAAACTTTTCACAAAAACACAAATAAGAGATGGGTATATTTTTATACTGCAAAGAGAATATCATGAAGATCATATATGAAAATAGAAAGATTTATATATTTTTTTAATATTTCACCTATGTCAACCATTTTAACTACCAGTTTAATATGATGTAATAAAAATAACTAATTGGTAAAGTACAGGTGAGTTTTTTACTAAGAAATTAGTTTCTAGAGCAATTTCATTTGCTTACAAACCATAAGAGACTTTTTAATATTCAAACATTCCTTATATATTTACAGACCATTTTTCTATATCAATTATGGCATTTGGAAATATGAGTTGAATTATTGTTTATAAACATAAATGCCACAAATATGCCAAAGACTCTAAAATTGCTGATGACAGCATTCGCAAGTAATTATAAATATTTAAATAAAAGCCAAAAATACAGCTGCTATGTTTATTTGCTAATGCTCAAAAGGAAATATTTACATTCATTTTGTTTTAATCCAAAGCCATTGTTCTCAGAAAGATATACAGAAAATTGGCTGTATTTTAAAAAAAAATTAAATGTATTACTTTACTTGTACTACACAACCTATCTGGGATAAGTATGCAATACTTCTTAGGGCATTCAAAAGTTATAAATTAAAATTTTTCTTCAAATACTCAAATGCCTTCTAAGGCTAACACACACCCCTTCCCCACCACACATACATTCGGGGAGAGGGAGAGAGAGAAAAGAAATGTTATTTCATTTACATTTGGTCTAAAGCTGAGTTTTGCAAACTTGGTCCTTGTACCATTTGGGGCCCAATAACTTGGGGGTGTGGGGAGCATTTATGTTTTAAATTATAAGGTATTTAGAAGCATCCCACTAGACACTTCACCCTCAAGTTGTAACAGTCAGCGATGTCTCTAGACAAAGCCAAATGTTCCATGGGAGGGTCAAGAGTAGAGGACACACTTGTCTGTGGTCCCCTCATATCTCAATTTGACCATTTATTTAATCATAAATACCACCAACAATAACAACCCTATGTGTTCAGGCTCAATATGTGTTAAATATACACCATATTTAATCATCCTAATCACAATACGTAAATGCAATTCATCTTCTTTTTCAAATGACTTTATTTTTTAGAACATTTTAAGATGCACAATGAAACTGAGAGACAGTACAGAGATCCCCATACGCCCCTTGCCCTCACCCGTGCATCACTACCCCCATTATTGACGTCTCCCACACATCACAATCACTCTAAATCCATATCGCATATTAACGTTCATTTAGTGTTGTACATTCTGTGGGTTCGAAAAATGTATGATGTGCATCCATCATTATGGTACCATGCAGAGAGTTTTCACTGCCTTAAACTTCCGCTGTACTCTGCATATTCATCTCTCCCCCTTCTTCAGCTCCTGGCAACCACTCAGCATTTTATTATCTTCAATATTTTGTCTTTTCCAAAATGTTATGTAGCTGTAATGATATACTATGTAGCGTTTTCATATTTTTTTCCATTAGTAATATATCTTTGTTTCATGTATTTTTTTCAATTAGTAATATGCCTTTGTTTCTTCAATGTTTGTTTATAGCTTGATTGCACATTTCTTTTTAGTGATGAATAATATCCCATTGTCTGATGGATTGCATTTTATCCATCCATTCAGTGACTAAAGGGCATCCCAGTTGCTTCCGACTTATGACAATTGTGAATGAAGTTGCTATCAACCCCCACGTGAAGGCTTTTTAATGGACTTAAGTTTGTATCTTCTTTTAGTAGATAACGAGGATTGCAATTGCTGAATCATACATTAAGAGTATGTTTAATTTTGTAAGGATTTTGTAAGAATTTTTGTTTTCTGGACATTGTGTCAATTTTGATTGAATTCTCAGAGTCCATTTTATTTTATCAGCCAGTCATCCTCCGTACATTTAACATACAGATCCTGGCTTTCCTTTGTGGGTAGTTCTAATGACAGTTAAAATTTTGGAATTTTTGCAGAATGATTTTGATCTGCTTGGTTTCTCTGTGCTGTTGGGCTCCCATCGTTCTCTTCCAGTCCTTCCTGAAGGGGCATTTCTGTGAATCAGGATCCCCTCCAATCACACGTAGAAAAGCATTTATATATGATACCCAGAGAAGCAATAAATGGCATAATCTGAAGGTAGAGTAGGGGAACAAAATGTGGTTTAAGAAAAAAAGAAGTGTGTTTAAGTTTGTGTTTGTATGATTAGAAAACATCATAATAAAATATATTCTGAAGACGAAATACGTTACTAATTTTCTTTAGTATTAGAAATGGTGATGTTTAAGGGAACCTAATTTTGTTATTACAAAATTGCATACTGGAAGAAATTTAGTCACCAGTAATACATCAACTATAAACCTGTCAGACAAATTTCCTGGGATTTTAAAAGCTTGTAGTTAGTGCATTAAATTACTATTACCCAATTATGTGATTTGTTTTATTATTTCATCAAAAGGAAAACTGATACTATGAAATCTAAACACAAAACACAACTGTTTGGGTCTTTAAATTTCAAAACAGGAAAACTCCATCCATCTCTTCACCTCTTTTGAACTAAAATAAATAGCTCACATAATAAATTGAGTCAAATTATAATGTCATCCCTTAATTAGCATTTGTCTTTAGGTTAATTGTGCATTAAAAAAAATAAAGAAATAAGGGGAGGCTAATCTTTGTAAGGTTTTAAAACATATTGACTAAATAATTTTTAAATTAAATTTAAGAACCACATTAAACTAGAAAAGATTGTTTCTTAATAGCCCATATCTACTTGAAAGAGTTTAATTAATATTGAATAGTATCTCATGATAAAATTAATTGCTGTCTCTGGGGTCTTGAAACATAAATTTAAAAAAGCAGGAAATCCTTTGTCTAAAATTACATTGGAAAAAAATTAATGTTGTTTGGAAATTGCCTGATTTAAAGGTCCTGTAGAATTTCTTCAGGTTAAATCACATGTTTTAACTTCTTGATATTGCCCAGACTAAATTTATTCTAAGAGATTTATTTGCCACAGTTTAATCAGATGAAATCATTTTTAAAGGGCGTGGTTAGTTGTTATGCTCTATTCATTTGAAGAAATTCAGCAGTGATGAGGTAAAATGGACAATTCAGGAGTTTCATTTAATGGTCACAGTGAATGAGAATTTTGTCTCAGGTCAACACGGTGCCCTTGAGGTCTGTGGTGAAAGGACATCATGGCTTCATCAAAGGGGAGTGAGTGGGAGATGGGAAACAAGTAAGCCAACAATCAGAAGAAAAAAAATCAATGTTGTAAAAAGACTTCAGAAAAATAAATTAAAAAAATAAAAATTACTTTTAAAAGTAAAAAAAAAATACTTTTAAAATAAAAGTAAAATTAAGTTCTGCTATAATTCTCTGGAACAGAAGAGAAAAGATCAACGGAATGATGCAAACAAGAGCAATGAGGACCTACAGTAATTTCAATCACCTTTCCTCTACTTATTGTCTAGATCACTAAGACCATTTTACTCGCATTGGGTTTTTATGCCATGAACTATATGGAGTCCCAGAAGTATAAAGAAAGAAACTATTTCCTTATTTTACATTTATCCAAGAGGTTACATGGGAATCTGATTTTTGTCTACATTTCTGGAGCATATGTAATTCATGGTACAAGTTAAAAACAAATAAAATAAAATAAAATAGATGAAAAAAATCAAGTTTCCGTGTTTTTGTTTGTTGCATGTGTGCTTGTGCTTGGTACATAGTTGTACCATTCAGGGTGAATATTCAGAAACATATCATCAAGAGTATTAGACAATAAGCATAGCAGATAATGACACTTAGGTTGATAAATTCCAGTTCCTAAGGTTGGATGGATATGGAGACTAAAAAAAATGAGATTTATGTTTCAATAGAAACAGGGGTGTAAAGGAGTACACCAGACCCAAATCTAGCGGGCAATTCATGCTTCATGGGTCTCATTCTCTGCGAAAGATTTCAGTGAGGATTTCTTTGCTTTTTTAAAATCTACAAATAGAAAACCTATTCCATTGAGAAAACATCTCTTATGACCTACTTCTCATAGAATTTATGTTAAGCACACATGAGGGCAGTCAAGGAGAACCATGGCTGATAGACGTCATCATAGACGGAGATGAGAATGCTATGCAGAATTAAGTTTGAAGGATCTGACTTACTAAGTGCTAAATGAGTAAGTATAGTTAAGAGTTTCTAAGGAAGTAAAGGCCAGGAGATATATTCATTAACAATCTGATTAATGAATTGATTGAAACTTATAAATTTTAAGAAATGATCTCTACAGATAATTATGTATAAATTTTCAACTACTTTTAAAACACATTTTACATTGAGAATTCTTTATTAATTAAAGTCACACCTGTGCAGTAAAGGTAAAATTGAGATTCAATAGATAATAATGGACATTTATCAAGTATCACTAGGTACCAGCTATCGTTGGTTCTAAGTGTAAATATATTAACCCATTTACTTCTTATGACAAACCTATTCAAGGATGAGGAAACCAGACAGGGCAAGGTAAAGTAATGTGTTCAAATCAGTTAGAAAGACCTCACGTTGAGAATTATAGACAGAATGGCCCCAGTGTATGGTTAGACATTGCATGCTGCTGCCTCTAAAGACACTATCTGATTCATCTGATTTTTCTAGATAGCCAATTTAATTTTTTTAAAATCATCTACAACTGTCTGGTTTTCTAGTACATGTTTATAATGTTAAAGAAAAGTTTGAATCCGATTTAATCATTTCATTCTACAAGCCCAGTAAGTGTTCCCTAATTGCACACCTTTTACCTCTTCTATTTTAGCAGGTCTGTGGTCCAGGGTCACTAGCGCAAGCCTTTTCTAGCTCTTCTCCTTTCTCTATCCACTCAACATTCACTGGAACCTTATTGTAAAACATATTTTCCTAGTTCTGAGATATCGACAAGCACAGTTAAAAAAAAAAAAAAAAAACCTCCTCAGCTGGTTCTGATATTTTCCACTTCTTTCTCCTTCGAGAAGCACTGAATTAATTCATGCATCAGCCTCCTCTGCACCCGTCTGACTGTGCACTGCTGGAGAAAACCAGACCATCTCGCGGATGAGGACCATGGCGAGTTTATGGTCCAGACTCAGAGGTGACCACGACAGCTTGGCCATCCCATTACATGTTCTTACATGGACTACTTCCTGTTTCCTTCAGCCGTAACTCCAGGATCTCCTCATTTCCTTTAAATCCTCAGCCCCTCCATCTTACTCTGTCCATTACTCCCATTCTGTGCTGTGTTTTTAAGTTCCTCTAAGCACACGTATTCCACACAGGCATATCTACGCCTGTGCAAACCTACTTTTGTATTCAAAAGCTGAACACACACACACACACACACACACACACACACACAAATATGCACGTGTGTAGACATATATGTGTATGTTCAAATTTGGCACAGTGACATTCAGTCACCTTGTTAAAAGACTCTACTTTTATATTCAAATTTCTTTATAGTTTTTTCCAGCCATTTCTTAGTTTCTTTCATAAGCACCTCTTTCTCTTAAGTGATAAAGCTCATTGGGACTGTATTTAAACTTTACATCTTCCTCCTGAATTGGTATTTAAGCATCAAGTCTTTTTGCTCTAAATCAGAGGTGTTTAAAAATTGTCCCAAAAATGGGCTTTGAGGAAGCAGTAAAACTCTTTGAAGAAGCTATATGTTTAATATTTTTATCTATGTACTTATTTCCAAAGGAGAGGTCTAGAATTTTAAAATTGGAATGTGACTCAATAAAGTTTACAAATCTTTGCTCTAAAACACTTTGCCTACCGTTCTAATCACTGCTTGTGTGTGGTTGACTTCTACATTTTTTTCCAGTTTGGACTTCTGTCCTGAGCTATACCTGTGGCAACTAATGGTCTTCACCTCTGCATGTCATGGACACCTTAAATTGAATGAGTGTTGTAAACATTAATTTGATTAATGAGCCCATCAAAGGCGTTCTTCTTTTCTGTTACTTTTTGATTCTTCCTTTTTGATTCTTTCTTGAAAGTTCCATTGCACCAATACATCATTCATCTGTTCTTGCATATTGTCTACGGTTTCCAATAGAGACTTCGGCATATTAATCATAGGTGTTTTAAATTTCCAGATTGATAATTCCAACATCCCTTCCATATCTGACTCTGGTTCTAATGCTTGTTCAGTCTCTTCAAAATGATTTTTTTTTTTTTGCCTTTTAGCATACCTTATCGTTTCTTTACTGTTGTTGCTGAAATCCAGACGTGACACGTCCAGTAAAGGGAACTTCTGTAAGTAGGCCTTTGGCAACGTGGTGGAGAAGTGTGGGGAGGGGGCAGTGTTCTCTGGTCCTGTGATGGTGTTAGTCTTAGGGTGAGCCTGCACCATGGGCCATGAACGTCACCAGTGCCTCTCCAGCAATCTTCCCCTTTTAACTGGGACAGATAACTAGAAGGGGCTGGTGTCAAGCGTGTCCCTTCTCCCAGGCCAGTTAGGCTCTGATAAAACTCTCACAGGTTCGACTCTGGAAAAAGACGTCCTCCTGAGGTCACACCTTGTTAAGAAGAACAGAATCATCCGGCACGTTGAGGAGGTCATCAAGACGATGTGACAGTTGACTGACCCACAGGCTCGACGTGGGCAGTTGGAGGCTCCTCCTTGTCCCGCTCCGCTGCCCGAGGACACAGCCTGGAGATGGTAATGCCACATGAGGCAATCCGACCTGCACGTGTGACCAAAGCCAGGTAAGGCCTCTGTCTAAACTTTTAAGAATCTGGTGGGTGGGTGCAAAGCTCTGCTTATCTTATGCTCACCTGAGACACGCTTCCTAAGTTCCCTTGCTTATTAAAGCTGCCGCCTACCGATCTGGAGTGGTCTACCTCTTTCTTCCACTATCTTTGCCCTCTGTGTACAGGTCCAAGTTGTGAACCAGCAGGAGATGGAAGAAACGGGCTTTGGGAAAAAGGCATCCATGAGGAAACCCTGGAGTGGTCATCGACCTCTGCGGGGCAAGGGAGCCTGTAACGTGCTTGCAGACCACCTTGAGACTATGGGGATGCCCAGAAACACCAGCAGTGTCGATGCACCTGTTTGAGGAACTGCTCCGAGCACATGTGGCAAAGAAGGTAAATGCATGGTTTCACAGGGGTCTGGCCTCAACGTGGGTGGTGGCGCTGGCCACCGATGCCCAGAGGCTGAAGCTTGAGTCTGAAAGCTGGAAGAGCTGAGCTTACAGAAGGACATGCAGTGACACCATTCCGCTAGCTTTGGGGCTGGCTGGCAGACAAGGTGACGGAGCAGGATAATCAGTTGGAGACTTTAGTGTGCCATTTTACAAAGCTAGGAATGCACAGTAGAATGGATTCCAACATTGGCTAGGAAATAAAAACTAAAAGACTGTTTTCTTGCAAAACTAAAATTCTACATATCAAGTATTTCACATAAGGATAAGATTTAAGATTCTTTTTCTTTGGTTAAAATATGATTTAATTATTTTTCTTATCTCATTATAATAAAGAATTAATATGCAGATTTGAAAGTGAAGTGAACACTATTATTTTGGGATCAGATAATAAAGATTAGTAAAGAGACTTGCCAAAAGTCCTTTTGTGTTTTTTTTTCTTTTTCTTTCTTTCTTTCTTTCTTTCTTTCTTTCTTTCTTTCTTTCTTTCTTTCTTTCTTTCTTTCTTTCTTTCTTTCTTTCTTTCTTTCTTTCTTTCTTTCTTTCTTTCCTTCTTTCCTTCTTTCCTTCCTTCTTTCTTTCTTTCTTTCTTTCTTTCTTTCTTTCTTTCTTTCTTTCTTTCTTTCTTTCTTTCTTTCTATCTTTCTTTCTTTTTCTTTCTTTTTCTTTTTCTTGCTTTAACTATAGTTTGAGAGAAGCCTCTGGCTCACTCACTAGACAAACTGAAGCCATTTTAGAGGTATTGTAGGTGCCAATTCAAACCAGAATTTGAGATCAATTTAAATGTATTTTCATCATTTTATTTTATCTCTCTCCTGTGAATTTTCAAGCTGTTACTTAACAGTTTCTTGAGTTTCACTAGCCTGTTTTAAAGTCTGAGGTAATACAGAAAACTAAAATTTTTAGAAGGGCCATTTGGAATGTTCCTTTTACAATAAACTGTTCTAATATAGTATCGTATTTCACTTGAGATCTTTCTCTGTTAAAAAAAAAATCCGATAATCAACAATCAAAATGTGGAAAAGATTAATTTTCCTTTTCTTATCTATTTTATTCAGGTCCAGAATAAGAACAGGCATAATATATCTACTATACGTAAACAAATAGATCGATTATGGTTGTTAGTTTTAACTCTGTTTTCAGTTTCTTTTACTAAAGATTTTACAGTGTTTATCATAAACTTTTGATAAAACTTTTTTTTTTTTTTTTGGTATGAATCTGATCCAGTAAATCAGTGGCTGGGGATTTAATAACCAAACATTCTTCTTGGGAGAGGTGCCATCGTCCTCTTTCCCGAGATGTCTGAGTGTGGGTCACACCAGGGGGACAGGGAGGGAGAGGGGGCTGAGGCACAGGAGGGGACGAAGGCCACAGGACAGGTGACGGAGGAGAATGTGCCTGTCTCAGAGGACCGCGGTGGAGCTGTGCATGGGAACAGAGGCTGAGAAGCTTCCTGGCTTCTGTTTCCCCTCAGTTTCAGTCTCATGTAGATGTTCTCATGACACAAACTGTCCAGCGCAAAGAGCACAGACTTCAGCATCCCAATGATGCCTATGACTTTCCTCCCTTTCTCGTCACCACTGCGTGCTCTGTAGGGAGGTGGGGGTGACAATGACGCAATGTGCATCTTCCGGTGAGGTCTGGTGGACTGCCACCAGTGCCAAGGCACCAGTCACCTTCACCGGGGCATCTTTACCCATCTTCGGGGGGCACCATCTGCTTCTACTGCCTTTCACCTTTTCTCACCGGGGTCACTAGGGACAAGCTGTCCCAGTTTCCGAAGTCCTTGCAGCAACACAGACTTTCCATACCTCCACCCGTGCTCACGACAGTACTAAGTGTGTTGTACCAGATGTTTTGGCTCATCGTCTTTTTCAGTTTTTATCATCAGAAAAGTCTAAAGGAGACTGAACTCAAGCATAAATAAATACGGGCACAGACAACATGCCGGACAAGTGATCTCCTTATTCGGAAGATGGAGCTGTGATGTTCTCCACCAGGGATGTTTGAAACTGTCTGTTGGTGGCCACAGCTGGGATGGGGTGCTATGGCTTTTTCGTGGGTAGAGTTCAGAAGTGCCGAATAGCTAACAAAGCACAGGGCAGCCCCCCACTACAAAGAATATTGCCTCGCATCATCAATAGTGTGACGATCCACAAACTCTGTCGTGTAGGTTTGATTGCGTAATAAACTTCTGTTTTCCTTCTGTTTGTAAATGCTATTGCTGAGTGAAACTCAGGCTCAAGTTCATGAATATTTTGAATCCTCCCCCATTCCTGATATTTTCAAGCACACACACCCATGCACATAGACACACAGACACAAACAAGCATAAACACAAAAAGCCAGATTCAATTAAAATGACTTTTAGGAACAAATAAATTGACCCAAAATAAACTGACCATTGAGAGTCTGGACTTGCTGAACACAAAGGCTGTTTACTAACATAGAGAGAGAAAATAACAATTCTTAACTTTTTCCCGGATACTTATTTCTACAGTGAGGTCCACATACAAACATGATTTTCTTGGTGTTCTTAATACATTTGTGTTTTTTATGTGAAACAAAATTAGAATTTCCAAAAACAAAGGTGTTATGTAGATTCTGTAGAATATTCAATAATAGCTGAGTATATTTTCAGAATCATGAACATGAGACTATGTAGTTTCTCATACTATAACTATCGTGAAAAGTACCAAAATATTCTACTTATCTAAAACCTTTTACAACAAGTATTAACCCAAAGTTGATCTTTATGACTGCGAGGATTTCAGCTAAAAATGTTGAAATCTCTTAAATTAAACCAGGACACAACAGCAACTCTTAGTTAACCTTTTCATATTCAATGAATAAGATGTGAAATGATTACATCTGATTATTAAAACAATTAAAGAATTGAAGGTATTCATTAAATGCAATTAAGAAAAATCAGGCTAATGCCCAAAATGAATTAAACATTTAAATTATTTTCTAATTGATCTATTTTCAAACACAGATATGTAAAGAATGTAGAATTTGTATTCGCTTAAATAAATCGATAATGGTTAAAACGCTAAATGATTTGCTACAGCAATTTCAGTATATACTTTTAATTTTCTTCTTTCTCATTAGTAATTGAAAAATTCTCAAATATCAGGAAAGAGTGTAAAGGTTGAAAGATAAGGCATGTCATAAAAAATAAGCATTCATTTAAATATCTGCATAATATTTTGTGAGATTTTTGTAATGATTGTACTAATATTATTTTTTTTCATTAGCTAATAATATATCTAGTTAATATAGAGTAAACAGTAATATACTTGGGGAATACAATATATCTTAAATGCATTTTAGTGAATAAATTTATATATGTCCACATACATATGAACGTTTAGAGAGATGTCTAAAAAGACACACCATCATGTTCACTGACACACAATTTATAACATGACACAATCAAAATATACAAAAGGAAAACAGATGTTTAACAACAGATACGTAGATTAAGCAATATACATAAAACAGTTTATTAAATAACTATTTAAATTATCTTTTAGAGTAATGATTCTCAAATGTTTTCTCCTTCACTTAAAAATCTACAGAAAAAGGAATATGAATATAAACACTACCAGTTATGTAGTGTTAATATTATCATATTATTGTGGTATATATGCTCAGAACTTTTCATCTTGGAAATCTAAATTCTCATTAAACAACAACTCCCCTTTTCTCCTACCTCAGCCTCTGGTAACCACATTTTTACTTTGTTTCTATAAATTTGACTACAGAGATACCTCATGAAAATGAAATCTCACATTATTTGTCTTCTTGTGATTGGTTTATTTCACTTAGCATACTGGCTTCACCTTTGTCCTTTTTTAAGGTTGGATATTATTTCATTGTGTGAATATATTGCATTTTGTTTATCCATCCATCTTTCAATGGACATTCAGATTGCTTCCACTTATTAGCTCTTGAAAACTCGGATGCTATGGACATGGTCTGGAAATACCTCTTCGAGACCCTGCTTTTAATTCTTTTGAATATATATGCAGAAGTGGGACTGGTGGGAAATACAGTAGTTCTGTTTCAGTTTTTTGCAGAAACACCATACTGTTTTCCGTAGTAGTTGCATCATTTTACAACCCCATCAAGTACACAGGAGTTCTAATTTCTCTACATCCTTGCTGATATTTGTTATTTTCTGTTTTTTTTTTTTTGCTTGTTTGTTTGTTTTGGTTTAGATAATGGCCACACGTCTCTTGATTGCATCAGTTTCTCTTGTGCTTGTTTGAGTCTTGTGTTGTTTTGCACAGTGACATGCTGTACAGGCTTGTGGCCCAGGAGCAATAGGATATACAATACATCCTGAGTACGTAGTGGGTGTATTGTCCAGGTTTGTGTAAATTTACTCTATGATGTTCACGCAATGATGAAACCGCCTAACAAAACATGGTAAACAGCACATGACTGTACTTTTAAAGTGATTGATCAACTTTAAATATTTTTGTTTTACTGTAGTTTTAATGAATAATATTGACTTGTACGATATTCAAATGTCGCAGAAGAGTACATTGTAAAGTACATCCTCTCATTTCATCTATTTCTCCTCTCTAGAGGTGTGAGTGTTTTCTTGTGTTTTCTTCAGAAATACACATCTTTCAGTTTTTACATATATTGGTTGCACTGCATACAAGTTTTTATTCTTCTTGTAAACTATATACATTGTTCTAATACATTGTTCTAAATTTATGTTTTACTCCTAAAAGATGCATTGTTGAAATTGGTACATGTTATTAATAATGAGTGTCTTGATTTTTATTTCTAGATGTGTGGTGTTTCATTGTTTGATATATTATATTTTCTAACCAGTCATCTCCTGATAGATATTTAGGTTGGTGTTAATCTCTTCCAAAGTTAAAAAAAAAGGGCTCAACTCTGTATCTATGTAGATACTTCAGTTTCTACTTGTATAAAGACATTTTTAGGATAAATTCACAAAATTAAAAATATCAGGTATCCACACAAATTTAGAGATTGCTAAACTACACACTGACAATGTATGAGCTCCCAGCTTCTTTTCTTTCTTTGCCAATGCAGCATGTCATCAAATTTTTGACTCTTTGTTAATCTGACAGGTGAAAAAAATTCACAGAAGTTGTTATTTCCTTTTCTCGTATTTTGAATGAGGTTTGACATCATCTCAAATATTTAAGACACTATTTATATTTACTATTTTCTATAGTTTTTGATCATATCTTTTTTTTTCTTACCTTGTTGGTGCATTTTTTTAATCGACATATAGAAATTCTTTGTGTATCAGGGTAATTGGCCTTTGTCTGCAATGTAAGTTGTTAGTATTTTGCTCTGGATTTTGTT
The DNA here is from genome assembly GCA_004027375.1 of Macroglossus sobrinus. Classification (NCBI taxonomy): domain Eukaryota; kingdom Metazoa; phylum Chordata; class Mammalia; order Chiroptera; family Pteropodidae; genus Macroglossus; species Macroglossus sobrinus. Next base: position 27,786 of record PVKZ01001254.1, read on the forward strand.
TGCCTTTAATTTTTGCCTATGAATGTTTGCCATGTGTAATATTTAACTGTGTCTGTTTTCTTTAAATTTTCTGACATGCTTTCTTAAAAATAATTCTCATAGTGCACTACTACATTTTGATTTTATGAAGTAAATCTCCCATAGTATCTTATAATTTCTCTGATTATTTACAGTATACTAAACTCCCATTTGTACTGAGATCTTTTGCTAATTATTACTACATCTCAGCTTCTAATCCCCTTATTTTTGAGTACTTTGCGAAACAAGGGCTGATCCCTGTGAGAATTTCCTCTTTTCATCAGTTGGCTCCACCTTAGGCTCTGGCAATAAAGGGCTTAGAGAGATTCTGGCAGGAGGAAGAGACTTGTTCTGGTTCTGGAGAGCTGTTTGCAGGTGCAGGCATGCGTGGATAGGCATCATGAAGCCACAGCAGGAAGATATGGTTTATACCTTCCTGCAATTTTCCTGCCCACCCACAGACTATTTCTGTGGATCAACTCTGGCCCCCCACCTGTACCATCCAGCAAGTTCGCCAGCCATTCAGTGGGCAATTTCCTCAAATGGTACCGGCTGACCTACATCCTCGGTGAAGTTCTCTGGTCATGTGGTAAACTGCATCAGCTGAACCCAGTCTGCCTGTGCCCATTGGTGAGTTTCTCGCCTGCCCAGAATTCTGTTCCTTTCTATTAGCTTTATCCTTTGAGCCTAGCAAGTTTCCTTTCACTGGGAGTCTGCATGTCCCGAGGCAGCCAAGCTCTCTCCAATCCCATCTGAGTCTCATCTTTGGGGTGAGAGTATGAGATGTCATCTAAATTCTTTATTCCTTCCTTGTTCACTTTCCTTTGGCCCTAAAGGTAGTAGTTTTCCAGTTCATTTTGTTTTGGTTTGGGCTTACATATGCCATTTCTGTTTCCCTTCTTGTCTGCTCTTATCCTTTTTGGTCATTAACCACCTTTTACTAGTTGACACTTCTTTAATAAATTTTCCCTTTTTAAATTATTGGTACAGTTTTTCTCTCCTAATTGAATATGTATCTGATGAATACCAGTCTCTCACTGGGTTTTCACTCCCTTTCCAGTGAAGGGTTTCTCCATTCATGTGTTATTGCATCTTTTACACATTAGTCTTTACTTTTTTCTCAGAAATTTGCTAGCTATTGTTTGTTTATTTATTTCATTTTCTAGTTTAAAATCTAGCAGGCAACTTTATTGGAATTTATTAAATTTCTTGATTATAAATGTATAGAAATTAAATAAAATTATATAAGAAAACACCTTACTTCCTCATTTGTTCACATCTTTCTTTTTGTCTATATGAAATTCTCTTGGAACAGATTTGCCAAATGAATTGGTATTTTTAAATATTTAAGTTTTCTTTGTGCTATTATTAATTCTCTAATCAAATACTTCAATTTTCTGCTTAGAATATTTTTCACTGTAGCACAAACACATTTTATTTCCTTTGTTAAGCAACGATCTTCTTTTAACATCATTTACAATCACTATTTCTGCTGCTATACATTTATGCTAATGTCCAGCCCATCGAAATCTGTTATTTTATCCATCACAATGCAAACTGCTCTCATGAGTTCTAACGGTTTCTAACTTCTAACAGCAAAGAACTTTTCCAATGCCTATGCTTCTTAAGCTATTTTTCATTTTGAATTATTTAAAAGTGGCAGTATTGTCTTCTTTCTTAAATATCTACTCTCTTTCCTTTGATGTTAACAATACTTTAAACACCTTTTTCTTATCCTATCATTATGTACACTCTTTCTCAATAGCTTCTGCTGATTTTTCTACCTATGTTCATTTACTTATTTCTATTTCTCAAGTTTTCCTTATTCTTCTGGTAATTCTTGGCATAATCTTTAAGACTTCCTGTTGATTTAATTAACTCCATTACTTCAGCAATCTCTTGTAAAATTCATGACGTCCTTATTGACATATGAAATATTTCACATTTACTCAATACTATGTGCCAGGCGTATATACCGATGTGCTATGTGGTTTGCCTTCACTACCTCGTTTGAGTCTTACAAAATTCAGAGACATTAGGTGTCCTTATTATCTCTATTTTCAATACGAAAAGACTGTAACCTTTACAATTTGTTAGAAATATAGTTAAAATTCAAATATGAATATGTGGCTCCAGAATCTGAGCTCATACCCACTTTTTTGTACTTCCTCTTACTGTTCTTCTGAGCTCAGTGAACCTTTATAAGTAAATATTATTTAAGTTGATCAAACTCCACAGAGTCAAAATACCTAGTCCAAATTTAGATGAATCCCTGAATCTACACATATATATTGATAAATACAATGATTCCTTTTAAAACTTAATTTCTTTTAAATCTTGTTAGACTGAAAAATTTTTATACAAAGATGGATAGGCTTATAATAGATGCTATTCATTAGAAAAGGAAATCTCTGTAAACTCATCGAATTTTGGAAACACTAGAAAACACAAACGCATCAAAAATTGTATATCAGCTTACTTAAAAACAAAACACACCAATATTAGATTTCTTGTATAAATATACAAGGTTTTCTTTAAAACAATATTATCCTTTGTGTTTTCTCTCTCTTATGCCTTGGTTAATTGGCTAGTGGTTCAGCAATTTAACTGGTCTTATTAAAGAACCAAATTTTGCTTGTGTTGATGTTCTCTATTGTTTATCTGTTTTCAATTTCATTAATTTCTGCTCTAATTTTTATGTGACTAGTTCTGCTTGTTTTTATTTTTGTTTAAATTTGTCTTCATATTTTAGTTTCCTAAGGCAGAAAGCCCATGTTATTGATTTTAGGTATTTCTTATTTTCTACTGTATGAATTCAATATTATAAATATCCTTTGAACAATGATTTTGCTTTATTCCACAAGTTTTTTATATTTTTGTTTTCAAAACATTTCTTAATTTATCTTGTGTCTTCTTGATAGACTTATGTTATTTAAAAGTACATCATTCAATTTTTAAAAATTTAAGAATTTTCTAGTATCTTTTTTATTAATTTCTAATTTAATTCCATTTTGGTCTAAAAACTTAATTCATATGATTCTTATTCTTTCCAATTTGTTAAGGTGTGTATTGTGGTCCATGATGTGTGTTAGCTTGGCGAATGTCACATGTGATTTTCAGAAGAATGTGTGTCTGCTGTTGTTAGATGAAGTACTCTATAAAGTCAGTTAGAGCAACTTAATTGACTGTGCTGCTCATATCATCTAAATTTTAATTGACAGAGAGGTGTTGAAATCTTCATCTACAATAGTAGTTTTTCTACTTTTTGTCATTCTTTCAGTTTTGACATGTATTTTGACACATTCTGATCAGGTGCATATTCATTTAACATCATTATTTTCCTTGGAGACGTCATTCTTTTATCATTATGTAATTTCCCCCTTTATTGCTCATAATATTTTCTGTTCTGAAGTCTGCTTGTCTAGAATTAATGTAACTACTCCAGCTTTCTTTTGATTAGAGATAGCATAGTTTATCTTTCTCCATCTTTTTCCTTTTAATCTACCCGAGTTTTATATTCAAAGAGAGTTCCTTGTATGTCAAATATCATTGGTCTTATTTCTTTCTTCATCCACTCTAAAACGCTATCTTTTAATTAATGTATTTTGACCATTAACACTTAAACCAGTTATTGATATAGTTAAATTAATATCCAGATTAATTTATAAATTTTTTCTATTTATATTTATTTTTTTAATTTTGGTTATTTTTTCTTACCTCTTTTTTTGCTTTTTCTGGTTTTAATTGAGCATTTCACATGAGTTCATTTTTTCTCCACCATTAGTATATCAATTATACTTTTTTAAAAAAATTTTAAGTCATTTCCCTAGAGTTTGCAGTAAATATTTACAATTAATCCAAGTCCACCTTCGAATAATACTATGCTACTTGATAGTTGTGTAGATAAGTAACAGAGTATTCTCATTTCCTCTCCCCCATCTTTTATAATATTGCCTGCCTTCATTTTACTTATCCTTATACTATAATCACCTAATACATTCTTGCTTTTATCATTTTGAATAAATAGTTACATATTAGATCAGACAGGAATTAGAAAAATGAAGATTTCATTTTGCTTTCATTTATTCCTTCTTTGGTGATCTTCTTTTCTTTTGGAGATCAGTTACTGACATATCAGTTAATATCAGTACAATAACTAAGACAGTCAAGTTATTTCCAGTATACTTCTGGAATATACTCCCGTTTAGCTTTGTCTCAATGAATCGATCAATGAAAGCTTCTCAAAAAATAATCAATTTTATTGGAGCTCATCATCCTAAAATAATTTCTGCCTTATTTTTTTCCTACCCAAATCCTGCCCAGTCCCGTTTTAATAATTACATTTTGGTAAAAAAGCCTATGTTGAACTTCTCCCATCTTTGGGATTTTGTCATGTTTACTGTTTATGTCACCGATAGGAATCCTAGATCCTCACTGATTATTCACTGTTTTACATTCTACACCCAACATCTCTGGTGAATTTCAATGTCCTAAAAGTAAGAGACAGTAAATATTGATATCTTGGAAAGGCCTGTCAGTGCCTCTTAAAATGTTCTTCCAAAAGAAAAAGCTTACTAAACACTTTCTGGGAAAAATAAGTAAAATACTGCCTTTCTCATATTCTTTGAGGCATATTTGATGGGAGTTCGAGAAACTCTGTTAAAATTCATAAATATAGAAAGATTATATTCACATCAGGCATTCACAAGAAATAATGTTAATGAGAAAAATACCTGTGGTAAACTATTCACCATTTAACATCCTCCTGGGTTTAATATGCCACAGTTTAAAAGCAGTTCAGTTCTACAAACTAAAGCCAAAAATGCATTTCGACTGTCATTTGCTTCAAGTCCAAATGGCAGCTGAAACCATCAGGGTGTTTTTCTTAAGCATTTCTATTAGTGAACAATATCAGGCCATGTCTATATAAAAAATATTTTTGAAAAATCAAAATAATTCTACAAGAAATATATCCATGCTAATTTACAAACCATCAATCCCTCTCCCCATCATATATACATCAAAATCTTACAGAAACCCAATTTAAGAAAGAAAAGGGAATACATGATATATTATATATATAGTTGGTGATCATAAATTTCATGATGTTATTGGCCCATACAAAGGCACTTAAGGAATAGTATTCCAAATATTTAGATATTATGTGTATGTTATATACATGCTATATTTTTAACTCAACTAGCACCAACTGTAAAGTAAAAAGCTAATGTTTGCCTTTAATAAGTCACATGAGATTCTCATAACTTAGGCCTTTACCTGGAAATCAATCCTCAAAAGACTAATTGAGAAGAAAGGAATTTCCCTAAATTGAGGAGTGATTGAATAAACCTAGGACTATTTCCATGCATTAACCACGAGAAGCCCATGTCTCCCAGGACATTCTTCATAATGCCACGTATAATTCATCAACTCTCAGGTCTTTTCTGCTTCTGAGACTTCCCACCAAGCTCCTCGCCAGGAGTCTCTCCTGGATCCTGGATCTTTCATCTGCACACTCTCTTCTACTCACTCTAACTCAATCCTGGAGCCCTGCTCAAGACATTCTTCTCCAGGGGGTTCTGTGTTCTATGCCACACCCCTTCCTTTTCATTGCTATTTTCAAACTATTCTCCTTGCTTCTTCCTAAAACCCTTTAACATTGCACTTCTTCTCATCCGACGATATTCTTCATCAACACTCCTGACTGTGATTAACTAGTCTTCTCATTTTCTCCTTCCACTCCTTACATATTTTTTGCTCCTTATTAACAATAACTCTCTCTAAACTATTCTTTCATGATTATTGATGTCTTCAAAGTCCTGAGCCAAGTTTTTTCCTATGCCATTGGCATTATCAACTTCAACTCTTCCAAAGAGATTGACTTTCAGACTCCTCACAAAATAACACACAGAACCTGTCATTACAAATAAGTGTATCCACTTCATAACCACCATTTCCTGTATCTCATTCTGAGGTCACCATCCCCTATCCTTCTAGCTCAGTGCCTTTCTTACCTACCCTTCCATTTCTCAGAAACCGTAGACTTTGTCAGTCTTTTCATATGTTTAATGCCCTCATTACTGATGTTCACCCCCACAGTTAATTTTATTATAGCTTATTTATACCCTTAACTACCACTTTCTCAGTTCAAAATATTTTTATGGAAAAATAAAAGGCCTGGTTAAATTCAAAATAACATCTAATTTGTGCCTTCACTCATGCAGCTTTATGTTTTTAAAGAGAAATAAAAATAATTCTGACTCGTCTCACTTTAAGGTCACAATTACTAAATTCAGGTGAGGATGTCCCTGGTGCCTCGTTTTTATTCTATTTCCCTGGTCCATCCATGTGTTCAGTCTTTGACTATTTTGTACCTTCTCTCTCATCAAATCTTTAAAACATCTTTCTTCCTCCTCATTCTCAGTTGATCATCCCCTTTCTGTTTCGCTGATTAACAGAAGCCAGCCAAGATCATGTCCGTAAGTCCCTCTCTCACGCCCACACACCTGTGAGCATCTGTGGCCAAACATCAGGCCTCTCCTCCTACTGCTCATCACTCTCACCATCCCAGGTCATGGTTGCAGAAATCCTCCCCCAACACACTCCTGAACACTGAGTAATTTTCCTCTTTTGGATCTTCTCGATCAAAATAAAAATGTCTGTTTTTCTTCCATTTTTAGAAAAACCTCTTTCAATTTTAATTTCTCCTCTAGCTACTGCTTATTTCTTCATTTATTTTGCAACCTACCTCCTCAACCATCTGTTAATTTTATCTCTAATCTCTGACATTATGTGAGCCTACTCTAGCCAGGCTCTCATACACACCACTCCACTGACAGTGCCCGGTTTGTCTTCACTCCAGTTAATGTATCAGCAATGGGTTTTCATATGGTTTGTTTTGCCTCTTTGAAAGATTTTGTTAACACATTGTACATACTATATTGTTGCTTTACTTCTATTTCATTTTCTGTTGCTTCTCAGTCTTTGCTGGGTTCTTCTCGTCCCCTTATGTGGACTGTTGACACTAGAATTTCTCAGTGCTCAGTTCTTTCATCTCTTCTCTTTTTATCTGAATTCTTATCCATGATCTTATTTAATATCATGGCTTTAAATATCTGTTATAGACTGACACAAGCAAAATGTACACCCCTCACTTGGATCACCTCCCTACATTCTGATTCTTATATTCCTCTCCACTTTGATATATAATAGATGTGTAAAAATTAAGATGTCATTAAGTCACCTCATGAACTTCTCTTCCTAAACTGGCTTCTCACCAGACTTCTCCATTTCAGTTTATATCAATATCATCCTTCCAATAAATATTAGGAGTAAGAAAGTAATATATGAAAATATAAAATGAGCATGTCATGAGATAGAAAAAGTAAAAAGCTGGATACATACAAAGTGTATATGTGTGTGTGTGTGTGTGTGTGTATACACACATACATACAAAGTGTGTGTATATATATACACACACACATACGTACATATACGTACATATATGTATATATATGCATATATGTATATATACACACACACATATATAATACATATAAATATGTGAAATATGTAGGTAAAATATTATGTATATACATTGACATACACATGTAGGTAACACACACACAAAACCCAGCTACACACACATACAATGAAATAGTGGATTTCATAAAAGGTCAGGAAGGCATTAAACTCTTAATGAGAACATCTTAACAATAATTTTATTTTGATCAATTTTAAAATTTAGAAAACGTGACTTTTTTTTAAGAAAATCAAATTTCAGCAAACTGACACAAAATGAAATGGAAACTCTGAATAGTATTAAAACTATTAGAATTAATAAGAAAAAGTTTCAGCCCAGAGGGCTACAATAGTAAACTCTTTGACACAGGGCTGCTCCTGAGATAGACATCGCTGCTGAACACATGGTGACGACAGTGTCACGGGCCCCCATGGGAAAACAACACACAGCACCACGGGCTGTTTCTTTCTCCTTCAGTCTGTTTTCAGTGATTTTATCTCATTTAAAATTTTTAGCAGCTGTACACCTTTTTTTTTCTATAGTCTTTCTTTTTACCATTATTGATATTCTCAGAAAGATGATTTAATGGGACTATGGAAGTGTTTCACATTTCAAAATTGATGACGCATAAACTTAGAACTTCATTTCTTTTATGGAGTTATTACAAAGCAATATAAGTATCTTTTCTTGAGTTAATGCAAAACATATTTATTATGAGATAAACCTTTTCACATTTCTAAATAACGTTGTGAATAATCATTTATGTGAACTCTAATTGGGCAAGGAGTTTTAGAAAATTTAGGAATGAAACATATGTCAAGCTATATACGATTACATATATATATATATATATATATATATATATAATGGAGTATGTGCATTTTGTTATTATATGCACATACATATATCAAAACATATAAGTCACTACTTTTACTTGTGACATCAAAACATATAAGTCACAACTTTTACTTGTATTTTGTTACAATGATCTGAACAGTGACTGGATATAAATAAAAACTTAAGGGTCTTGGTCCAAAGTTAAAAAAGTTCTCTGTACATCCATGTTACCTTGACCCCATGTTGTGATAACCTCGATGACACTATGAGGTCAAAAATGTGAGGTACTGTTGATATGACTAGAAGTCAGAAGTAATCTATGTGGTAGTGTGACCTGCAATATTTCTCTTCCACCTTCAGAACTGAAACACAACCAGATCTGGCTCAGTCTACTGTCAAATTCCAGATGTTCACAGAGTGAGTTTGCTCTCACCCTCTTAATCACCTTTTGCTAGAGAAAGAAGTCAGAGATTGGTCACTTCAGGCAATTGCTGTCACCAAGGGTTAGTTTCTCATGTAAGAAACTGGGTGTTTTTGAATGGTTGAAAGCTCGTCCCCTGTTTATAGTGCATTAAAATTCTGTGCAATGTCATTCATTCAAATTTCTGACATTTGAGATAGCTTATACCACTCTGTCGGATTGTATTTTATTTCTGAATCAACCGTAAAAATATGCTTTTTATATTTATTTTATAAGATAAAATTTCCAGGGCCAAAAATTTGTACTCCGTGTGTTATGAAATACCTGATTTTTCTGGAGAATGGCTGAGAATAAACTTATACTGTGGTCTGATCAAGTAGAATATCAAATAATCAAGTGAAGTGTGTGTGTGTGTGTGTGTGTGTGTGTGTGTGTGTGTGTGTGTGTTTTAAAGCAAACTATTTTTGTTTATATTTCTGATTATGTAATTTATTTGAAGTAGCTAAAATGTTTAAATGAATACATTACTGGATAGTATTTTGGACTTTGTCCTACACATACACTTACTATTTGTAATCCTAATACGTAAAATTAAAATATATTTTAAACCTTAAACTTAGAAGATAAAGAGTAAGCAGAAAAAGGTGGAAGTTATAAAAAGTCCAGAAACCATTATATCTAAAAGCAAAATTTTATACTCATTGATCGTTCAATTAGAAGCAATAGAAAATAAAGTAGTATTAAACTATGTGACACAACAAAAGATGGTCCAGAACAAGGTAGGCCGATTGTGAGCTATTGATATTGAGGGGGGATTGCTATAGACATTGAGACTGAATAGAAAAAGGACTAGAAGGACAGTGAAATGATAGAATAAGAATTCACAAATAATAGGGACTGATCGTTGGTAGAAAACAGTTTAAAGATCAATGGAATAAAAGTGTCTATATTGAGGAATAAGGATTTGATCCGACAGTAAATGTTACCACTATAATTTCTTAAGCAATATATTATGGGATGGAAGTTGTCACTTGTGAAAGACAGATCTCTTTATTTATCTGAGTAGAGAAAATATAAAATATTCCTATATTTATCATTAGCAAAGATAATGTGAAAGGAACATTTATGTACACAACTGACAGGAGTATAAATTAGTATAGCCTTTCTTTTGGCAAATATGATGGTTGTGGTCATGATAAAATATGAAAAGGATCCTAAATCATAGGATCCTGAATTCTAAATCATAAATGAAAGGAAGACATTATTATCAATTCTACAGAAATAAAAAAGATCATACAAGAGGACTATGAACCAGTATAACCAAACAAATTGGATAATCTAGATGAAACATCGCTAGAAACACAAAACCTATTAAGACTGAATCATAAAGAAATAGAAAATCTGAATAGACCCATAACTAGTAAGAAGAATAAATCATTATTAAAAATCTCCCCACAAAGAAAATATCTGATCCTGATGACTTCATTAGTGAATTCTACCAAACTTTAAAACAATAATAATAATAACATAAATCCTTCTCAAACTTTTCCAAAACAATGATGACAGTGGAACATATTAGAACTCATTCAGAAAGGCCAGCATTATCCTAATAACAAAGCCATACAAAGACACTACACGAAAACTACAGACCAATATCCCTAATGAATATCAATACAAACATTTCAACAAAATACCAGCAAACTGGAATAAGGAGTATAATAAAAGGATGATACACTATGATCATGCGAGATTTATTCGAGAATACAAGGGTGGTGCAACATATGCAAATAAATCAATTTAATGTACCACGTTAACAGAATAAATGAAAAAGACCAAATGATCATCTACATCGAGGAAGAAAAATAAATGATAAATCTTATAAAGGATTAATATCCCGAATGCATAGAGAACTTCCAAAACTATAAAAGAACAACACATAGTATGATATGATATAAAGTTGAAGACTCAGTCAACATTTGTAAATAAGCACAACTAAATCGAATTTCTCAGAAATTATTGCTCGTATAAAACAAGGCATTATAGCACAGCCTGTATCAGAAACTGCAAAGGGAGATTTTTTCTTACCTATGAGCTAACAAGCAAGTTAGTGTGCCACACTCTCATGGATGTTGGCAGAAGACACGAGGCTCCTGAAAGAGAGACAAAAGCCTTGATCACTATGGCAATGCCAGCAGTTTCTGTGTGAACATTCTCTTGAGTCCATTCCTTGAACCCAGTTCCCACGAGCATGCCTGTCCCTTTGCTCAGAGAGTGACACTGTTCTGTTTCCCAAGGATGCACCAACATCCTTGAAAAGGACTATTCAAAACAAAGGCAGTCAGCACCTCTGCTCACAGGAGGTGCAGAAACACGAGACCCAGGGAACCCTGTGTCCCCAAACTTTCTAGAACTTAGGACCTCTGACTTGCCGACTCTGTGACCCTGGACAATTTTATTAACCTCTGCAAACCTGTGTTTCATCATCTCTAATCTAGTGGTCTTCACATCTTGTGGAGTGGCTGGGAGCATTCCTGGAGCCTACAACTGACGTAAACACAGAAAAAGACTGTGCAGCACCAGGAAGCACTTGATGACGTTTATTTAGCAGTACTATGAGGCCTAGGAAAATAGCTAATTCTTGTGTATACTGTGAGGGGTTCAGGCTTAGCCTCCAGGAACCTAAATTTGAGAGAAATTCCAAGCTGCAAAGCCGGGCGATCTTCAAGTGTCACCAGCGGCCAGAGGCTCAGGCCTGGGTGAGTAGTCTGAACTGAGCACCCCTGGACACCATATGGGCGAGGTCACCATACCCCAGTGCGTGAAAAGACGATGCTGGGCAGATGTGAGGCGCTTGACTGCGTAATCACATCTGAGAGAATAACTCTTCGCCCTAGGACGTCCCTATCCCTACTCATCCTTCCTCTGGCTCTCAGGTCCAGGGACAGACAAACTAAGAAAGTTTGTCTAGCAGCAGGTCATCAAAAGGGGATGGACGGAATGCTGCACAGCGGAAACTCAAGGCGAGAACAAGGATTCGTCTCTGATAATAAACATCTTCTTTGGCTTCTCCCACTCCACGGTTCGGCCTCTTGGATTGGGGCATCCAGCATTTCGCCCTGGGTTAAAATGCATTCCTGATCCAACTCCTGCCTTCACGCAGGAGGAGGCTTCGGCTGAGAAGCGTTAGTGGTCTGAGAACCCGAAGCCTCACGCCTCTAAGATACTCTCAGGAACAAGACTGTTGGCATCAGATACTTAACATATTAATCTCAGCAGGTAGAATCTGCATTTGCTCTCTAGCATGGGTAAGGAAACGCCAAGTGTGTTTATGAAGTGCTACCATCTCTTTCTTGTGTAGTGATCGGATGTCATACATCTCTCTAAGTGTTTTCGGTATCTTAGCCTTTTCTCAATAATTTCAGGCTTCGGCAGAGCATCTTCAATTAGTAATCTTATTCTTAAATATAGAATTCCGTCAAAGTCTCAACTGTGTTCCAAAAATTTATATTTGTATTTCACATATGTTAGCTCATAAAACTAAACTTTTTTTTTTTTTTAATAACTCTATTTTATAGCTTAGGACACCGAGACCCACATAAGTGAAAGAAATAGCTCTAGGTCACATAAGCGAAGCTGTATCTCCAAGCCATGTTTGCCTGGCGGCAAAGTTCATGCTCCTGTCTGTAAAGTCTGTGCAGCTGCTCAGGAATGACAGGGAAATCACCTTGAAATACATCGTCAGTCGTTCTCCAGCTCTCAGGAAGTTTATCATTTACAAGAGGAGGAAGGTCACATGCGAACCGCCTTGAACTTGGTGCTTGGTGAGGCCACTTCCCATCCTTGAGTTTTTGGTGGTGGCAGCCTAATGGGCCTTCCTCAAGATGACTCCCTAGAGGACTAGCCTTCAGTTCTTCATCTCTTACAGATTTGCTCATCAGCGGCTTATGGACCATTCTGGGGTTGGTACATTTGACAAGATCTCTTGGTCTCTTCCAACATAAAGTTACAGAAAGTTCTCACCTAACATCATCAATAGGTTCTGCGATTTTAAGGGAAATGACACATCACAAAGCCAGTGTTACCTTAGGTTAACTGACATGAACGAGAGTTAAATTCCTACGATGTCTCATCTTATCAACATTAGAAAGAAAAGACATCAGATAAAATGAGTGATTTGAGGAACTGTTGCATGTTTAAGTTTTAGGAGAAAATTTACTGTGTATTGCCCGTTTACATATGCATGTATATTCCAATATTTGCAACTTACCTGCATTGATCTTCCCCTACACTGTCACCCACAAATTAAGTAGGTGAATTGTCTGAAGCAATCGACCTTTAAAAGACATCACTCTTCAAAGGTTACAGAAAGGCCATGTGCACTGAGGTGTGTACTGCACACCTGCGTGCGTGGGCCCCTCGGGAAACACTCTGCGCCGTGTGCATGGACCCTGTATTTCATACTTTCTTTACTGCCTCCAGGGGCCTGACACAGTCTGTAAAGGAAGGCATTAAAGAAACACTTGTACTGATTATATTTGTAAGCTAAGTATTTGAATATATGGCCTTGCCACAAAATAATAAATAAAACATGAAATGCTGCCATTGAACTTCGCTGCTGACAAGAAACAGATGAAGAAATGAGAAATATGAAAGAAGACAGGATTTCTGCTCTCTCTAGAGTAATTTTATTTGTTTCCTACAGCTCCTCGTATCTCAGGCCCTTGTAGTTGTTAAGGAGTTTTAAACCCATGTTAGATGTGAACATGTGTCATACCAGAATTATAACTGGGCTTCATGGATGCAAAATATTTCTATAAAACAAATACCATGGTTGAAAAATAGAAATGTACTTTTATTCAGTAATTCTAAATCTATTTCTAACTAATTTTAAAGTTGTGTGTTAAATTGAAGTTTATCACTTTAAATTTAGGAGGGAAAAAAAGAAATGTGTGAAAGTAATGACGCAAACTAACAATTTTACTCAAAAGGAAAATAAACCACTTGAGATACAATAGAGTATTAAAGATTAGACTTATAAAATACTGATAAATATTTGTTGTACTTTGCCTCATGATGCTTACATGAAACACTATTTTCATATATCCACAACTCCTCACCCCAGTACACTTCATGGCACTTTCTCTGCTCAATCTCTGTAAAAAACGAATACCTTTACCATTTTCCATGAACTTGACTCATGCGTTCTTATTCAAATTTGCTATCCTTCCATTAATGTATGAAAAATTTAGTCTTTAAAATATGTATTAATTCAGTTAATTCAGGTTGTAGAATTAAACATACAAATATTTTAAATGATAAATAATAGATGATACTACATTTTCAAAAACCGAACTGGACTCAAAGGTCTGGAGCTTCTTCTCTGCTTCGGCATCAGAGTCTTGCACACAGCAGACAGACAGCCATCACCCCAAAGAACTGGTCATGTTTGCCAACTGCATTCCTTCTGTCGTTAAAAGTAATTTTACTGTTAAAGGTGAATAGGTTTTAAAATCTTAAGGATTCTGAACCGTTCATAGGTTTAATTATGGCATGTCATATAGAGTATAATTAGCGGAGAGCCCTAAATTAATAGAAAAAGAAATTCCACACGAGTGTCTAATTTTACATTGTAAACCATTTAGCAGTTACACTAGGGCCCTTTTAAAGGCAGCTTTAAACGATTCGTGGCTGGTTTCCAAAAAAAATAAATTAAATTTGGCTGTTGGAGAATGTTAAGAGTTAAAAACGATTTTAATGAAAAACAGTGGCGAAGTGAGCATTACTGAGGTTTTTCTGTTTTGTTTTGTTTTGAAGCTTTCTTTAGTGAATTTGAAGGTGACCATACCTTGCTGACAATTTGAACACTAGAAACTGACAACTCTGGAGGTGACTGAATTAGATGTCTCCATCCCTTTATATTCGTATGGCTTTAACAAATCATAATCCATGAGTAATATGACTGGGAAAACAAAGGGAAACAAAGAACCAGGAGTTTCTTCATTCACCCTTTTGATTAATTTTGATTTCTTTTCTTTTTTCTTTTTTTTCTTTCTTTTTCTTTTCTTTTTCTTTTTCTCTTTCTCTTTCTCTTTCTCTTTCTCTTTCTCTCTTTCTCTCTTTTTCTCTCTTTCTCTCTTTCTCTCTTTCTTTCTTTCTTTCTTTTTTAACCTTTGCTCTTCCTTTTGACTGATGTTCCAGTCAGTTTCTGACGTCTAAATGATGGCAACGTTCTGTTATCTTGATTACAACAAATTATGGAGAACATTATCATTTCTAGCGCATCAATATTAACAGAAAGAGATGAGGGCTCTCGATGTCTTCGTTTTCCCGACTCTGAGGGAGAATACACTGAACCTGGCAATAATCACATGAGCTCGCGCCAGTTAAAATATGCACAGCACCTAAATTCATCACTTTCAGTTCCTCCTACTTCTCTAGGAAGGGGGTTTAATTGCAGCTGCTGGAGAGTATTCCAACGCATGGAAAATCAAACAGCCGTCTAACTGACGGCCCTGAGTGTTCGCATTTCATAGAGACACGTGTGTCTGAGAAAAGGTGAAGCACAAATCGATGTCCGAGCAGCTCATTGTAAAATATACATTGCTAGTTTGAAGGGTGCTTCTTTATAAGTGCTGGCTAATTTTAAAAAGCCAAATGAACTACATTTTACTCTCATTTTAATTTAATTTAAAATCCAAATTAATCATATTAATTAAAAAACCCAAATTAACCATGGACCCCGAATTACTCATTTTTACTCTAAAAACAAATTAATTACATTCCTACTATAATTTTAATGGTATTTATAATAAGGGTTATAAAAGCTTATTAACCAGAGAGCATTGTTCAGAAATTGTGTATAATTAAACTATTTTATTAATTTTGATCATTATGATATAGCAATAAAGTAAAAGGACGTTATCTTTAATATGTAGAAACAAGTCATATTGTAAATTAAAACCAGTTTAGATTCAGGCATTATTATAGTAATTGTTGAATTCTTGTCTTTTATTCACTTTTTTTGTTAGGTCACAGAAAATTACGGTAGTTTGACCGATACTGGTTTAAGGTAATGTCTTAATCAAAAGCCTCTCACTTTCACTTGTGGGACTGCGGGGTGGGGAGTCTTTGTTCCAAAACAGATGAATGACCTCATTTAAACTCTCACCAAATGGTTTTGGCTCTGCATTTCTTCATTAGATCCAGATGTTACAGTTATTAACTGCCTGTAGCCATTTACACTAATAATCCATGAATTGACATTTTTGCTAATAATATAGCAAGCTAAGGTTTTTCTTTGTCTCTTTTACTTAAAATGGTGGGAGAGGTGGAGAATGATGGCAATTCTCACTCCCCATAGTAGCCTATTTCCAAACTCCTCTTCTTGAATGATACAATCCATTAGAAAGAAATGGGCAACATTTTGTTCTTTTAAAACTCCATTGAATAATGGTCATGTGATTTTAAATAAAGAATAAAGGACTTATTTTACTTATGCATGCAATTGATCAACATGAGAGCAAATGACCAATAACTTATTACTCAGTCACAAAACTAAACAAAGCTTACATTATAATGAGAACATTACTCATAAATTAAATATATTTATATATATTCCATACATGTGTTTATAAGAATATATGTTATGACTTCTTACAGAAGACTAAAGTTACTATACTTCCCATGTTTGTATTGCTATTTAGGTGATATTACATAGAAACAGTACTTGTTTATCAAAATCAGGAATGTTTTATTTTTAATGCACACTTTTTAAAAATGACAGGTACCTGTGGTCTCTACCATAATCCTTCCAAATCAAAACCTATAATTTTTCTGAGACCTGCTGTTTCTGTGGAGATTTACATTTGCTATATTTTGTCTTAGTCTTAGTAGTTATATTTTTCTTCATTTTTGTTACATTTTAATGACTGATATTCCTTACTTTTTGGCTCACTTATTTTTGGGGGGAAGAAGGGGATGCTGTTCCCAATCCATTTCTTTTTCATTCTAGTCAGAATGGCACCAGTTATTAAAAGGCCTTCAGAGATCTTTTGCCTTAATTAATTCTGATGTTTATCTCCAGTTGGTGACACCTTTCTTTAGAAAATCCATGTTTACCTAAATAATCTATCTACACTATAATACAAAATACTATTATGTTTGATAGAGATATTTGACATTCATATCTGGTTAGTATCACACAAGCTATACATTTTTAAAAGAACAACAGAAGTCTGAATTATTCAGAAAGTTAAAAATTAGGGGAAAGTATTAACAGACTACTGAGTAGCAATAATGCATTAGATAAAGACAGATTTTGTTAATAAGTTAATGTATTCAATTTTTTATCTGTTTTTCAAAATGAATGCATACAGACTTCATAAAAGAAAGAGAAATAAAAGATTTAGTATTGTGTTCGAAAAGTTTCTAATCGTGTTACTTTAAAAAATCATTAACCATTTAGGCGAATAACTGAAAAAGTACAAGGTAACAAGTCCTCTCAGATGCATAACCAAGCTTACCATATAGTAAGGTCAAAGGAGATTCCACAAATTTTAAATCCTGACTTAATATTTGGGGAATCAAAATAAATAAAAATGTTCAAATATGACAAATTGTCTTCAAAAAGCATACGAAACATATAGCATAAGAAGTATCAATCCATACATTCTTTAAAATTTTACTCATTGTATTGCCTGGAAACAATTGAAGAAATAAGAATGGTGTGAATGGAAATTATTGTTAAAAAAAATAAAAACAACACTTCTGACACATTTCTGTAATAAGGCTAACATTACTTAGGGTCTTACTACATGTGGGTGTTCTGTTCTAAGCAGGTTAATGATTTAAATGAATTAATATTTGCCATAATTTATGAGGTAGGCATTATTTATCTCCCCCACTTTACAGATGAGAAAACTGAGTGATACAAAAACCTAAGTAACTTGACAGAAATATCCAGATAATTCGACCCTAGAATTGCTGTCTCCGGGGTGCACGCTCTCATTACTATGCCACACATTCCACAGCCGTGCGCCACGCCTCCCAAACACTGCTGGAGCATTTTCGAATGGTTGAAATAAAATGACAAGTTTCTTGTTAGGATACAAAGTGAGTGAGTGACAGTATCCCAATTTCCATCTCTTTCTCTTTCATTTTTTCCATGTTCATGTTCTTGACAGCAATGTTTATCAGCCTCAGTTATGTACTAAGAACATCATCTGACTTACCCAGAAATCCCCCGCCCCTGTGAATTCCGAAAGGGAAAGTGATCTACTATTTCCTGCTTTTTGTGTCATTAGCTCTTGAGTCAAGTACAAAGTGAGCACATCTGATCAGTAGACATAGGCAACACGCCCACCTTTGGGCTGCAAGGGAGGCTGGGAAAATGAGTGTCTGGCATTCTCGACATTTTAATTAGTAAGAGGCAATTTGTACTTCCCACCAACATTCAAAAGTGGGGGTCCTGATACTGCCTGACCAAAAGAATATTGATTGTTAAATGTAGTGGCAATTATTATTTTGAAAATTCATGCAATGATTTCTGTCACCCTTCAAGTTACATAAATCTCTAAAACCAAACTCAAAGTTATTAGAAACAAAAGAAATTTGAATCACGTTACTAGTCCTGGTTAGAGCTGCATCATCCCCACAAAAGCACACAGCTCCAAGTCACTCTGGCAGAGCCGGTGGTCCCTGCCACATCTCCTCCCAGGGTCTCCATCATCTAAAAGATCTAAGAGAACTTTCAGAGGGAATTGGGTTGGATTCACTCCATCCTCGCCCTTGCACATACTGAAACTTTAATTATCTGACCATTAAGTTGACTGCTGCTGTTTGATTAATATACAGGTTCCTACTTTGCCAAAAGGCAGAAATATTAGAGCCCACCACAGATTCTATTGTGAGTTCACTCAGAAAGACCAGGCTTTTAAAAACCACAGAGAATTCGGATGGATTTTTGCCAGGGGCACAGTCCCAGCAGAGCAGATTTCAGGCAGCTTGGGAATTGTCAGCAGTTCCTAAGTCTAGACTAAACTGATGCCATAATAACTCTGATCTCTGTTCCCTAGGAATCTTTGAGGAGGATGTAGCTAATTTATTGGTTTGTAATTTCCTCTTTCTTTAGATGGACTACGGAGAGATGTGTGACACCCAAGTTTAATTCCCCTTACTTTCCTTTCAAACCTGAGCGTTTATTTTCTCTTTAGAATGAGGAAAAGGCAATAATTACTCATGGAGTTTTATAAATCAATAAGAAACCCCTTGAATCCAATGATTTCTCACTTCTTTAATATTTATCTTTCATGTTCAACACCTCGTCTTTCTGTATTAAGTCACCCTCAAATTATAATCAGAGGGGTGTTGCAGCCACTCTCTTACCTCACTGGTAGAGGATATGAGATGCATTTGGCACAAGTACATACAGGCTTTTGGAGTCGCCGTTTAAGCAGATAGTCAACGGTGAGGGTTGGCTTTTCCCTCTGACTTCCGGCCAGATTGCATTCTCCAATCTAGATGAACAATTCCTTACTCTTCTTCAAATATGTCATGGTTTCCTATCTTTATGCGTGTGCTCACACCATTTCCTTGACCTGCCATTCCCTTCACCTCTCGACCTGTGCTGCCCACACTCGAAGCCATCTTAAACCTCTCCTGCTCTAGGACGCTTCTGGTCCTCTCATCGTAATACCTCACTGATTTACTATATTCTGTTTTGCATCAGAGCTGTTTCGAGCTTGTCACAGCTTCATTGTCAATCTGTAGATTATGCAGGCCTGACACTTTGAGTTTATCTGAGCAGTGTACATCAATTGAAACATGCATTCAAAAGATACTTGTTGAACTGATTTGAACTGTATGGATTCTGAATCAGATACTTATAAGATCCCACTTTCTGTGGGATTCTGTGCGGCAGTGGGAAGAAACATGTACATGGGAATGAGGTATATAAGGTTAATTTTTTTTTTCTCAGTGGACATCAACTTCAATAGGTGTTTAATGACAAAAAAAAATTCTGTATAACTAACCACCAATGTGATCTAAAACACCAATTATTAAAGTTCACTAGGCTTTCACTTCTTGATGTATAAAATGAAGGTGGTAATACCTGCTTTGCAGGCCTCCCGTCCCTCAAGTTAGAAGGTAGAATGAGATAACATGTCCATTGTCTGTCATTTGGTCGGCATAGCTCAGAGATTATAACTATTTACACTAATGTAAATTACATCCAATAGTTTCTTGTGTAAAGCCAGCTCCGCTTCTTCTGTATGATTTAGAAAAAGTGGAAATATTGAAAATGAAGTAAGACTATTTGATCCTTCGACATGCATTACACTGTTTTTGTTTGAAAATTATGGAATGATAAACACGTCGTTAAGCACGTGTACTCTGGTTTCTCTTCAAATCGCATAAATTTTTCACCTTTCACAAAGGGAAACCAAATCATTAATTAATGGATAACTGAAGCATATTTGAAACATGGGAAACTGCACTGTTCTTTAAGGCAAATTCATAGTTATTAAAGTTCTGCATCTATCATTATTTCGTATGCTGATAATGACTAATGAAAGCCAAAAAGCTGAAAAAAATAAAAAAATCCTGCCTAAGTTTCCTAAGTATTTTTTCCTTATTTGGTTATCCTCATGCTTTTGGAAGGGGGAAAAATCAAATATGCCATTGTCTTCAAATAGGTAAATGACTGTCATTGTATGTGGAGAAAATCAAGATGAAGTAGCCTCATTCTTTTGGAGGAGAGCCAAAATTTCAAATAATTCCTGGGACTCAAGAGTCTGCTCTTCACAGAGGGATCCATGTGTGGCCTTTGGTAAAGCGGCTAAAGAATAGTGGGGGAACCTCTGTGATAGCCAGAAATGTGTGTTTGCTTTTTTAGTAATGTATTTCCCCGAGCTCCCAAGTTTGCCCGACACCTAGTAGGAACTTAGGGGATATTTGTTGAATGGATTGTAGAACAAATATTTTAAATATAAACCGTACTCATAAAACTAAAGTTCTTGTGATTAAACTACCAGGTAGCTATATATATTTAGTCTAGATATTTTGCTAGGCAGTAGTAGAAATGAAAAGCCAAAATAAATATAAAACTGCTTACAAATGATACGATTAAATAATAGAAAAAAATTCCTTCCATTTTTTTTCTGTTTTGTCCAGCACAGCTGTTTTTGTTTGTTTGCTATTTGTTTTTAATTTGGTGATATTGATATGGACTGACTCATCAAAAGAAGCTATTAATTATCCAGAAGACTATTCTTAAAGAAGTTAGTCTATCCTGAAAGATACTGTGGTTTAAGAGTTGTGTGTGATGTGATTATAATCTGCATTATCTTTCGTGAGTGATCACGATAATAACTGTATTATGTACCCACACAGTTATTTTATTTCTCAGTGTCTCTATATTTAGTCTTCAACAATTTATGTTCAAATATTTAAAAATTATTTTTCTTTCCTCGGGGAATTAACAAAACAAAATAATTCTCTAAGATGGCTTTTTGGATTTTAAAAACATATTTGTAGTGCTCTGGTTTTTTTAGGATGGATTTTTCTGTCAGCACAAATAATTACCAGTGTTGTTTTTATTGCTATGGTTTAATATTTTGTGACATTTGTAAATTTGTGTAAAGGCATTTAGCAGTGAACGGCTATAACTTTTGTCTCTGACAGTTTGATTTTTTCATCTTTGGTCTCCTTCTCCTAGACATCCACTGCATACTATAGGGTTATTTGAAGTCTCTTATAAAGTTTGTTGTACAAATAAAATATTAATATACTATAAATACTTATATGTATGCTGAAAAAACATAATGACCACATTAGTCTGGTATGAATTACTTCATGAATCAGATTACACTAGTCCTTGGTTTGCAAATGAATACTTAAAATATAATAGTTCTATTTCTAAAACTTGGTATCTTCTGAAATTGACCTGTAAGATCTCTATAAGGTTTCTGATATCCAAATTTTCAAATGACAAAAGGTGGATTTATTCAAATAATTGGTGATAATTAATTTTGTTATTGCACCTTTCTTTGATTTCCTCCTCCTCATTTTCCATAAATTACAATCTTATTGATTTGCTCTTTATTCTCATCTACATTTAAATTGAACACAGGAGAATTTAGGGTGGCAACATCTGGCTTTAATGAAATAGAAATAGTTATATAACCAAATGTCATCGTCAGACTGCATTTTGTCCTCTTACACACACTATTTGAGACAGTCACACCAGATACACCAAATGGAAGGAACAACAGTGGAAACCAAATTAGTCCACTCTATAAAGAATTAGAAACGGTAACCCATTTACCTCATCTTATTCACTTAAGTGACATTCTGGCTGATGGAGAATTTAAAATACAATTTTGTAATCGTATAAAGATTCTTAAAGGTTCTCAAAGATATTTTGTTTCCATTTTTAAAATATAGAAATAGCTCAGATGCATGACAAAAACATAGTTCAAATAGTAAGAAAGGCTCAAAATGGAGTCTCCTCTGTCTTACTCTCTCTTCCTAGAAAACACC
The DNA here is from genome assembly GCA_004027375.1 of Macroglossus sobrinus. NCBI lineage: Eukaryota > Metazoa > Chordata > Mammalia > Chiroptera > Pteropodidae > Macroglossus > Macroglossus sobrinus. The sequence goes on from PVKZ01001254.1 coordinate 50,123, forward strand.
CCTGTACATTCCCAAGGTTTCTTGAGGTGACTTTTAAAATTGCTGCGCTATACAGTTATGTATAGATTACTGATGAATTGTTTTTGACATAGCGATTGTTTTCTCAATGTAAAAAAAATGACAAATTTAACTCTTGCTTCCTCTACCTCCCTACCTTGAGCTAAAAGATTTTATCCTTTCTTTGCATGTGATATTTCTTCTCAAAAGATGTTCGTAATGCCTGCCTCTATTATCTGACTCTTTAACACAGTCTTGAAGGTAAGTCTGCACAAGTTTTCACCAAGCCTTATTAGATGTGCATTTGATAGCAAAATAAAATATGTCCAATATGAGCTGACTTCTTCATTTACATATATATGTAATTTACATATATATATATATATATATATATATAATTTTTTTTCCAGTGAAAGGTATAGAAGTTGTAAAAAAGGCAATAGACAACCTAAGTGATTACATAAGTAAGCACTGGATATTAATTTTTTCATATTATAAACAAGTATTATAGAATGAGTGTTCTCTAATATATCTACAAACTTTCATTTCAATGAGTCAAAATAGATCCATATGTTAAATTTTGATTTTCTAGCACTATTTCTAGGAGTTAATACTCTAAGCAGCTGATTCTATATGTCTCATTGAATTAAAATGAAATAGCATTCTGGAGATTATAGACCAAAACAGTTGGCAGATTATCTAAATGATTTCTATCTTACTCCGCTTTCTTTGCTTGTGAAGTTAGATTCTGGTCACAATTTTAGCTTCCAATAAAAGATTTTCTCACAGAAAATTGATACATACTGATATCTAACAGACAATATTTTTTTCCTTAGCTACAAATAAAGTCAACAAATATTTTTTCATTATTATGTAAGCACTATACTAAATTATGGAAATACAAACACAAAATTGAGGAAAAGCAATTTATGCTAAGGTATTATAATATAAAATGGCAAATGCAATTACTAAAAAAATGTACAGTTTTCTGGGAATGAAGAAAATGGATCTTGATCCAGACAATAGGAACAGAGCAAAGACACATAAAAGAAAAGAATATTTAATTGCATGCTATTTGGCGTCACTAAAATGTACACTTTGGTGTTGGTGATAAATATCTAGGTTAAGAGCACAAGAAAGCATTCCATACTTACGAAAAAATAAACAAAAAACATTGTAAGCTAGACATAAATGACTTTCTTACAACTTTCAATAAAATTTTATAAAAAGTCACTGCTCTTGATGTTTAGACAGGAAAGACGGTGATTGTGATTGACAGCTTTAAAGTAGACTATGATAAATCCAGTAATGATTTGGTTCATTTGAAAAATTTGGCAATATAAAAGTTTTATAAGTTTTGGGTAGATGTTCAAATACGTAAAAAATGACATCACGAGAAAGACATTTAAAAACTTTGCACACACAATAATTGGTTCAAGAATAACAAATCGTGCACACATCTTTGCAAGCCAGCATAGCCATTATTTTTTCTCCCTGAGCTTCAAGATAGCAGAGTCACAACTGACCACCCACAAGTTTCATCAATATAACTGCCGCCTCTAAACTTTTCCTGGATTCCGTGACTTTTCATTGGTAAACCCCAATCTTAATTTCTTGTCTACAAAAATGGTAATTTACATTTGTTAGAACATTAAAAAGCAGTAAAAATAACCCCACTGGATTTCAAGTGGGTTTAGCTCTATTCTAAAAGTAGAAAAACTATGTTGTTTATGAAAACCATATTTTCCAATTAAGTTCTCGCAAGGGTTCGGACGGCATGAAGCATTGCTGTGGAGGGTTATTTAAGGAGGTACTACAACCCTAAGAAGTGATGCATGCATGGCCAGTTTCAGACATGAGTTTCTATGATAAATTCACATTTTCATTGGATCCTGTAATAAATAATAACAATGAAATTCTTCACAAATGGCCAGAATTTGGTAGATAATCCTCTGTGTACCCTAAATTTGGAGAAGTGTGTGTTTTGATCATTTGGGGGAAATGAGTATATACTTTATTGCAATATAACTTATTAAAATATTTAGGATGGACTTTAGATACTAGATATACTTTTGATGATTGTAATAGATATTTAGTTGGTTCTGCCCAAATTTCCTTTCTGTATTTCAGACTATAACATGAAATTATCCATTGTTCTAAAGATGGCATTGAAATTTGGAAATTCTATAATGCAGCAAAATTGAATAACTTGTTTTTTCTATTTCCAAATCTCCATCCACTCTGCTATGCATTCTCATTTTTATAATTTAACCTCTAAACAGCAGGAAGTCGTGTGATCAGAAGCCTCCTCTGTCTTCCTTGATAGCTATTTTTCCCCTTAAAGAACTAACACAGTAATCTTGGTGTTTCCCTTCTTCCTTTCTTACTGTTTCTTCTCATTTCCTCTTTTTTTCTATAAAGCCATATGGTGGCATTCTTGAAGGCTCAACCCTGGGCCCTGAGCTATCTCATTCTCATGCCTGGCTTTAATCGCCACCTACAGATAGATATTCTGTCTCTGTCGACCTTCCCATGGACCTCTTCACTTAACCCATGATCTGTCCCCTGTTGAACTGCATGGTCTTCCAATGTTTGCTCTTGATGAATCGCATCACTGCCAACTCCACTGCAAGAACAGAACACAGACATAACTCTTGACCCACTATTAAGCCGATCCAAGTAGAGTCCACTGCAGTTACTGCAGCTACTGCTCAGACATCTTTATTCCACTTCTGCTGTGTATCCAAAAGCCCTAGCTGCAGTCACATCTCTCTTGCATTCCTGTATCTTCAGTCGATCTATCTGTGCACATACTCTGTTTCTACATTGCAAATACGTTCTCTGCCTTTCTGCCAGAACGATGTTGTCAGAATGTAAATCTGAGTATCCATCTAAGCTTAAAAGCCTCCAATCAGTATGTTCTGTCCTTTCGATAGGTGACGACTTTCTAAATGCGTCCTAAAAGCAGTCTCACCTGTCCCCTACCTATTATTTTGGCTCTTCCTCACGACAGTTTTGCTCATTCTTTTTTCTTCATATTTCAGGACCTTGTTTTACTCCTCATTACTATGAGGTTTCCATCCACCATGGATATAGTGAAAATGCTGTTCCCTCTCCTTTATCAAAGGCATCAGTTTCAAGGAATGGACAGATCCAAATCTACCGGCTTAGTCAATGGAAATTCATTGTGTGCTGCAGCGAGTCAGGGGATTTTCAGAAGAAGTTAACGTCATCAGAGCCCAGGGCTCTTACAGGCTTCCTCCTCTGTCAATCTCGTTTAATGTGCCTCCTCCTGAGTAATCATCTCTCAGGATTTAATGATGGATGCAGCTGCTCTTGGAATCACATTCTTCACACAACACCAAAGGACAGAGTGGGGTTTCTTCTCTTCCTTTATGTCCCCTTTTAAAATTCAGCAATCTCTGGAGGCTCCTGGATAATTTGCCCACGTGTGTAACTAGCCAAAAATGATGTGATATGTCTTTGAAGAAAATACCAATACAAGTAGCATGGGGAACTCCAGGGCCTTTTCTGATATTCGCAGTTAGGAACAACTTTCTCTATCGTAGATTCTCTGAAGCCTGTTGCCATACACCTGAACTTAGCATGGAGCCCCTCATGCCACCCTTATGAGAGAAATGATCGATGCATTGGGTTGTACATATGTACACCTGACAGACACATGGGGTGAGATTCTTTTTTTTAAACCCTAAGCCTAAAGGGAGATTTTTAATGACTAATAAAATAATGAAAACAAATTTTATGGTTAGAAATCTAATTTTAAACTCAGTCTTATAAACCTCAAATTGGTGAGAATGGTCCCTTCCAGGATAGTAGGTGATAAGGTGGACACAGCTGTTCTCCACTGAAACAAGCAAAGTTGACTAAAACTATATAAATGAACAACTATTTAAAGTTCCTGGAATTGTACTAAGGTCATACATAAAATGAAAACTAAAACAATTATTCAAAAAATCTAAAATTCAGAACAAAAAGCAAGTGTGATGTTTGAGTCACAAGTTATTTATAATCGCCTTTTCTCTCAACTCACCTTAATAGAAACAATACTGCTTTATAATGTTCTATCAAATGTGTGACAAAAAGACAGATTCACCTTCCCCTCAGCTTTCAACCTCATGTCACTGACCAGGGCAGGCTGCCAGCATTTCTCAACCCTTCTGGCTCTTCTTTGAAGAGGTTAATTTTCTAGTGACCATGGTCAACAGTCCAGGTGCTCCTTTATTCAACCCAGCCCCTACTCATAGTATAGAGACTCTGCTCTATTTATCCACAGAGTATAGAGGCTATACCCTATAGAGGTTCTACTATAGGCCCTACCAAAATTATGACAGTTCCAAAATCCTGGGTCTTGATTGTCCTTACCCCAGCTGGCTTATAGGGTATATGTAGGCTCTATGCTGAGAGAGGTAAGCAGAAGAGATGAGAGGCTACCACCCCATCCAGTACCCAAAATAGTGGGTAAGAGATTTTGGCTAGTCAGGAGAGGCAATCCATAAGAAAAAAAGAGATCAAAGCTCTCCCCAAAGGAAGTGATTTCTTAGGAAGTGTAATCAAGTGGGCCATCATTTCCACCTCCAGCTCAGGAGAAGTGGCTCAGAGATTTTTCTCTGGGGAAAAAGATAGGCCATAAGAACACAGAAGTCTGAAACTCTCCACGAAGAAATAACTAATTGTATTTAGAACAGTGTCAGGAAGTTCAAGCCTAATGGTGCTCTTGAAAATAGAGATTTTTATTGTAAGCAGTTGAGAGGAACTGGCAGCATCATGAGAGAAACGAGCTAATCTATAGGCAGGTGACTTTACCAAAGAGAACCAGGGTAAGAGACAGCTCAGCAGAGCTCTCTTCTTGTGTCAGAACAAATTTCAAAGACTGTCCTCAAAAAACGACTCCTGAAAAGGAGCAGACTGGGGAGCAAATTATGCTCCACGGCATTGCCAAAAGCAGTAAAACAATCAATTGGTAAATATTGAGTGTGGGTGTAATACCAAATGGGATAGGCAGCTTAACAGAGCGATCAGAGAAAGGAACAATACAAAACAGCCCCGCTAAAACTATTGTCACCCCAAAGTGAATGTGCACTTGGCTAAAGCTACAAACTTTGAGGCTTAACACCAAGCGATTCACTCAGCTGACTTCTTCGAAGAAACTGACAACCTGATTTTAAAATTTCTGTGGAAATTCAAGGGGCCCAGAATAATCGAATTAATCCTGAAGAGAAAAGTTTGAGGGTTCATACTTCCTAATTTCAAAACTGGTATGGTAGTGGTACAGTAACCAAAATTGTGGTGCCGGCATAGTTTAGTCACATAGACCAATAAAATAAAATTGAGAGTCTAGTAATAAACTAGCATAGCTGCTTAATACACATTCTTTTAAGCCACACAATGATAGATCATATGTTGGGCCACAAAACAAGTCTTAACAAATTTAAGAAAATGGAAATCATACTGAATATCTTTTCTGGCTGTAATTGTATAAAGCTAGAAATCAATAACCCAAGGAAAACTGGAATATTAAAAAATACATGAAAATTAAACAACAGATTCATGAACAACCAACGGGTTAAAGAAGAAATCAAAAGGAAATCAGAAAGTATCTTGAGACAAAGTAAAATGAAAAAAAGGCATACCAACACTTACGGAATGTGTCAAAAGCAGTCCTATGAGGGATGTTTATACCAACAAACCTCCAAGTTAAGAAAAAAAAAAGATTTCAAATAACCTTACTTTATATCTCAAGAAACTAGAAAAAGAACATATTAAACATCAAAAAGAATGCTTAGTAATAAATTTAACAAAGGAGATGAAAGATCTGTGCACTGGAAAATGTAAGACATTGTTGAAGAAAATTAAAGAAGACACAAATGAATTGAAAGATATTCCACGTTCATAAATTAGAAGAATTAAAATTGTTAAAATGTTCATACTACTCAAGATCTACAGATTTTCCATGAATAGAAAAAAAAAATACTGAAATCACATGGCAAGAAAAAACACTAAAGAGCCAAATTAATCTTGACAAAGAAAAACAAAGCTGGAGGCATCATACTACCTGATATCAAAATATATTACACAGCTACAGTACTCAAAACAGTACAGTATTGGGGAAAAAAGGAACATAGACCAAAGGAACAGAATAAACAACCTTGAAATAAATACAAGCATATACAGTCAACTAATGTACAAGAGTGTGCCAAGAATTCAGAATGGAAAAAAATAGTCTCTTCAATGAATGGTGTTTGAAAAATTGAATAGCCACACAAAAGAGTAAAATTGGATCCTTTTCTTGGTCTATACAAGCAAATCAACTCAAAATAGATTAGACTTAAACAAAAGTTCTGAAATCATAAAATTTCTAGAAGAAAATATAGGGTATAAGCTCTTTGATGCTCATCATTGTAATAATTTTTTGAAAATGAAATCAAAGGCGCAGGTAACAAAAGTAAAAATCAAAAAGTGGGACTACATATAACTAAAAAGCATCTGCAGAACTAAGGAAAAAAATAAAAAGGCAATCTACAAAGTGGGAAAAAATATTTGCAAACTATGTATCTGATAATGAGTTATTATCCAAAATATAGCCACACACACACACACACACAAAACATACAAATAATCAATTAAAAATGGGCAAAGGAACTGAATAATTTCTCAGAGAAGACATACAAATGGCCATCAGGTACGTGAAAAGATGCTCAACCTAACAAAACATCAAGGAAATACAAAGAAAACCATAATAAGATATTATTTCACTCAGATTAGTAAGAAATATGGCTAATTGTCAAAAACACAAGAGGTAAGTGCTGGCAAGAATGTGTAGAGGGAATCCTTGGACACTGTTGGTGGGAATGCAAACAGTATAGCTGATGTAGGAAACAGTATGAAGGTTCCTCAGAAAATCAAAAACAGAACTACTACATGATCCAATAATCCCACTTCTGAGTATATTTCCAAAATATATGAAATGATATCTTGAAGGAATTCCAGCACTTCCATATTTATTGAAGCTTTCACAGTATACAAGCTATGGAAATAACTTGTGTCTGTCGATGGATGAATGAATAAAGAAATTGTGAAATTAGATATAAATATCAGTAGATAGGATATACAGATATAGATATAGGTTTACACACATACACATATATATGTTACCCATATACTACATATATTACATAAAACTCTCTCTATATAATGGAATATTATCCAGCTTTATAAAAGAAGGGAATTGTGACATTTGGAAAACGTAAACGAACTTGGAGGACAGTATGGTCAGTGATATAAACCAGCCACAGAAAGACAGATATTGCATGATATCACTTATATGTGGAATCTCAAAAAGTCAAACTCATAAATTCACGGGACAGAATGGTGGTCACCAGGGTTTGGGGGGGCGGGGGGAGTGGGGAGACGTTGGTCAAAAGGTGCAAAAACTTTCACTTAGAAGATGAGTACGTTCCAGAGACTGAATGAATAGCATGGTAACTATATTGTATACTCGAAGTTTTCTAGATTGAGACTAAACCCTAAGTATCTTCACCACACATGTGCACAGGCGCGCGCGCGCGCGCACACACACACACACACAGATGCAAACAGTAACTAAAAGAATGGATATGTTAATTAGCTTGATTGTGGTAATCATTACACAAAGCATACTTTATCAAAACATCATAATACACACCTTAAATATATATAATTATCTGTCAATCATACCTCAATAAAACTTGGAAAAAATTTTTTAAAAAGCAAAATAAGATAAATGCATGCATTTAAAAAAAAAAGTCTCGTAAACACTGGGAAGTTTGGGCTAATATTAAATGCCATTTGGGATTAAGTGCAAGAACTCAAATCTTGCCCGCCCTAACTCCCTGCTCCCCATGAGGTTCCTGAGGCGGCTACAGTAAATGGAAAACACCATTCTGATCATCACATATCTCTTGGGAGGTGTGCGGCCTGCGCTGAAGATCTTAGTGGGACTTCCGGTCTCTAAACGGCCTGAATTAAAACCTTAACCATCAGTCAACTTCAAACAGAGAAGCAAAGAACAGGCTGCAGCTGGGTGTGATCGGAGGCAAAGGGAGGCCCGACGTCTGGCATTGCTCTATGGATTCGGGAACCACAGCGAGCGTTTTAGCGCAGTCATCCACCTTCTGATAAATGCGCTCGTTCCTCTTACGGAAGAGCAAGAGAGGTGGTGTAGGATGAAAGTAGAGTCCTCCTTCCTTTTAAAATGGAAATGTGACCTCATTTTGCAGTGCCAGGCTTGGGGACATCTGGGCCACAGAAGCAGATGCACATTATTTACTTGTAACTTTTATTTGCTTTTATTGGTTTGTTGTATTAATGTTCACACTCTTTGATTTGGAAACCAATACGTGGTGTGGTTAACAGTATGTGCTTTAAGAGACAGTTCTGAATTCAGATCCCAAAACTTCCATTTGTTTTATTTGCTGTATGAGCCTGGCCACGATCTAACCCCCCAGAAGCCACCATCTCCTCATCAGTAAAACAGTGCTAACTCGTAGGAAATCTCTAAGGCTGTGATTATCAACTATTCTGACTTAAGGTGCTTATCACCATGTTTGACACAAGCGTTCTCAGTACATTTAATAAATATTCAGAGAGAAAGAAAAGGAGAACACACTTCCCACTGGTAACACTGACACATAAATAGTTCTAATGCAGAAAGAGGGATCCACGTGCTCCAGGAGACCGACACACAAGCATTAAAACTATGGGCAAATGAGGGGGATTCTTAAAAGGAAGAAAGTGAGGTTAGTTGCAAATGCACTTATTTGGGTAAAGAAGAAGGTGGATGGGGCAAGAGGGTAGGGAAAACTGGAAACTTAGTTTAGGATAAAACTGAACATTATTCGAGGGGTTTGTGTGCTGTGAGTATGGTAAATGGCGATCTAAGATGACAATGCCTCTGAGATTTCATACTATCTAATCTAATAGATATCAATTCAATACTTGCATGAAACTGTTAGTAAAAACGTGACCTTAGGAGACTGTGAGAAATAGTTTAATCTATCAGTGTACCTTTAATAACACCTGCACTGCCTATAAACAGTGCTTTTCCAGGGAACAAATGGAATCATGACCTATAAAATATAAAGTGTAATAATACAGAGGAAATATTTTATTATGATTTACTTTAATAAGAAGAAGATATGGGTAATTCCATATTCATCTGATGTTTTTAAAAGAAGCTCTCATTCAAGGTAAATGAGCCAAGTTGAAAAGATACTTAGGTTTTACTGGTCATCAAGAAGTCATGTGATGTTATTTTCTTCTTTCATCTCTATTTTAATTATAGTTATGCATTCCATATTTGCACACTCTAAGGACCTACGGAGGAAAAAATGTATAGAAGACAGTGAAGTCTGATCCCACCTGATTTATAGTCCAACCCTGGAAGTCAGGTAGGTTCACCCAGATTGCAGATTAACATCTTGTGAACTTGTGAACCTGGTTATATGAATCAAATATTCTAAGCTGTAAATGTAAGATAGATGCTTATTTTATGAACAGGCCAGATGCTTACTGAATAATATTCCCACACTTGCTTATATATTTGATAACGAACTACTAAATTCTTTCTGAAAAGTAAAGATATGTAACATGTTCAATAACAATGAATTCATTTTAACAAAGCCAATGTAAATAAAATAGATGTCTAAATGAAACATAATTCTTTTTGTCTCAGTGATCCCTTTGCACTGAAATTAAATGTATGCTCTTAGTTTTCCCCCATGCACAGTTTATGTTTATCTGAGAAAAGAGGTAATAAAGAAAATAATAAACAGAACGTTTGAATGTGTCCTGCTCACATTGTTAGCAGGCCAGATAGAAGTAGGTCAGCTATCTAAATGTTCCACTATATTAATGAAATATTTTGTTTTGTTTTTAACTGATTCCAGCAATAATATCCAGAGCTTAGGCTGAAAGATCTTAATGTGTGTTACTTGTTTGTCTCTTTTTGTCTGTCTGTTTTTGTGGCACATGGCCATTTATAGCATCTCCCCTTCCTGCAGGCTCAAATACCAGACATCTGTTAAACACACATCCGATCTCCTCTCCTTCAATCCACTTCTCATTTAGCACAAAAGCTGGGTCTTCCGTGGGCATGTACCCCTCTGACAAGGTGCCGGGGGAAAATGAGGGGAAAGCATGATAGAAAACATATTCACTGATTTTCCTACTGTGTGTCTAGATATGAAAAGTTACCATTGTATTAACTGATAGATATTAGGAAAAGTACATGCACATCTACTTCTCCCAGCATAATGGCACTTAATATGTTCCTAGGGCCCCACCTCTTGTCACCTATATGCAGTTGCATATTTTAGGCAGAGGAATCTTGCCCACCTTGCATTTTCATGCATACAGATGAAGACGGTATTCATGCGAAAAAACAGGATCTATTCTGTGTAGTTTCTTCTTATAAGTGGTCAGATATTCTATTTTTAAAACTAAGAAAAGCAGTTTATAGAACTGCTAAGAACAAGTAATCTAAATATCCCTATTCATTAAATTTGTTAAGTGGGCTTCTCTTAAGTGAATCCCATTATGTATTATTCTTTATTTACTTACTATTGCATTTAGTTTTCCAGGTGCATTAAACTTGTAAGGAAGCAGCTGTGAAGATACTCCATGATTATTACAAGCAATGGCCAGCGGTACTCAAGGAACAGCTCTAAAATTGTGCATTTCAGTGCCATTCTTTCATACACACATTTCTTCAAAATCGAGTTTTTGATTGTGTCATGGTTTTTATCATGCGACAGTTGATTCAGAAAGAGAGAAAAACTAAGTTCTCCTTGCCTTCAAAGAAATGCACTGTCACTTAGGATAGAGACAGGGAATTTAAAACATTACTGATATCGAGCACGTTAAACAGAGATGAACTTGGGCACAGTAGGTGGGCTGGGGAAATGGTCCAGAGGTTCGGCTGAACTGAAGGTTTAAGAATGAGAAGCAGTTGTCCAGGGAACTGCATTAGATCCCTAACATCAAACTTGTAGCACTACTTTTTGTGGTTTCAGTCCTGGCTGCCTGGAGAATCTCCTGGGGAGCGTCAAAACAAAACAAACAGAAAAAAAATCAGGAGCAGTCAATGCATGACATCCCAGCTCCAGGAGATTCTGATTATTCCGGCTATGGTGGGCCCGGATATTGGAAATTCTTTCAAACTTCTCCAGATAAGTCAGATTTGCAACAAAGGTTGAAAACCATTGTCTATCAAGTTAAAATAGAAGAAAACAATTTTTGCACTCTTTGACTTATTTTTGAGTCAGCAATATAAAATCAAGTATTTTTAGATTCTTAAGACTGTCTCGTTTGTTGTAAAATAATTAATTTGTCATCAAAATTACTTAGCTGTGTTATTTTTCTCTTCAGTCTTTTGTCAGTCTGGATTTATGCTGATACTTAAAACTGAATCTTACATCAACCTCTAGGAAATAATGCTTGGACATGAGCCAATAAGATAATTCTGCTATTTGGAAAAACGGTACTAGTAAAATTATTTTGGGCCTTTCAATTATAATGGTAATTTTTCAAGATTCTTCACTTTCTTTTCAAGATAACTGAAAATGGAATTTTATTTTAAATGCTTTGTGATCGAAATGAGTTGCAGAAAGTATGTGTCATGTTAAGTCAATACCTAATGAATGCTACATGCAGACAATTTCTACAACTATATATATATATATATATATATATATAATACACACATGTATACATATAAATAGACATGCTTAGTGGATATAATAATTTATGTATTTCTGTTTTTCTAGAATTAGAAAATACAAATGTAAATATCAACTACACTAGTATCTCTCACATTTTACTTCTAAATATTCTATCAAATGATCAAGATTCCAAATTATTATAAATAAATAACATTTTTAAAAAGATAATTTTGAAAATTAGTATGTACTAAATTTTTTTCCTGGGAATTTAGAAATATCAACTAATATTGTTGAATTCAATTCTAAATCGATTTCATTTAACATATTCACAAAGCTTCATTTATAATGTGATCTATAGTAAAGAAAACTCGATATCACTTGTAACAGGAGTAAATGGGAACTTTGGTTAAAAAAAGTGATCTTTTTTGGTACCATCAACCGTTAAAGCCGTCAGTAAAATAAAATGGAAAGAGTCTTTAAAATGGATATATATATATATTTGAAATTATGCACATATGACAAGTTATATTTATATATCCATATCTAAGCATAATTATATATACACAATATACTACATACACATATGTTGTCACTGAAGAGAGGTTAGGTCTGACTTTTGAGAGTATTGAGATTAAAGTGTTTGAGTAATACAATTTTATCATCTAGATATAGAGAGCTTATAATATGAAAAAGGCCTGGTGATTTGCACTATTCTGAGACTAATTTAGTCACTATGCTTTCCGTAGGGCTCTTGGCAACAATGACGATGATACTTTGCAGGTTGAGAAGTTAAAATTCGCAGAGAATGAACAAAACCATGAGTGACATTATTGAATATCAACATTGCTTCTACTGAATTTTAATTCTTTTAGGCTTTAAAAAAATGGAGGATTTATTATAATGTGTTATTATTATATTTGTAACTTATATGCCCAATAATCATAAAGTTCTAATTCATTTTCTCTCAGATTTGGAGTTCGATTTTATCTCATACTCACTGTCTATTCCAATGACACTAGGTCCTGTGTAACCCTAAGAAAGATTTCTTCATCTGGGTGGTAAAATCAAATTTCTCAAATATTTTATTCTTCTCATGACCCCTCATATCAGAATTATTCCCAACTTCCTATTGAATAATACTTGGAAAATTACACGAATCTCAGATTAGCTGATACACAGGTATGCCTTTGTGTTCTGGGCAGTGTGGTCGCAAGTGAATGAAGTTTGGAGCGAGACAGATTTTAGGGAAATTCATCATCTTAAATCTACTGGACTCAACATGGTGGATGTAGATGATCGAGTGGTGATTCAAATCTCACTGGCTGGTTCCCTCACCCATTAATAAAAAGCTACCAGCCTTCATCCTCAAGTTCTGTAATCTCTAGGAATTCCCTGGAGCATCTACTATGTGTTGATACTTCTTCCCGCGAGCCTGTCCTGAGAGTCTATCGTGTGTACAAATGATGTCTTATTCTTGCTTGCAAGGTACAAGGCCTCTGCTTCACCAGGTCTTCCCTCACTGTCCAAGCAGTGCAGGGGCTGGTGGCACAAAGGGGAGATTCTCTTCCTTGACTTTGCTCTTTGTTAGAAGACTCTCAAAGAAGTGTCACAGTGATTGGCCAAAAGTTACTTAGGATCCACGTTCACTCTTGTTATCTCTGTATAATTATCAACAGCTGTTGATTTTACTCTCAAAGTAGTATAGTTAGGGTGAGAAGTCACATGGTCACCTAGTTAATCATCTTTTTGTCTCACTATATTCCCCTATATTCCTTCTGTGACCCCAACTCCTAAAATAAAACCTCCCCATAGTGCTTAAAAAGAAATCCAGATTTGACACCTGAGAGAAAGAGGCTAGGAGACAAATTCCAGTGTCAGCCACGGCCACACCAGCCTACTGTGGGGAGGAAAGCACACCTTCCTTCCTTGGTTTTCATATATTATTTTGCTTAAATTTATTCTTTCTCAGTAGGTTTTTTTAATGTCATATGGAAAAAGCCTTCTGGCAAGTCCAGCCTCTTAGCAATTCCCTCGGCAAATATAAATTACACTCAAGCTGCAACGTGGTCCCCCACATCCCAACGCCACTCAGCCACTCCTCCGTACATCTGAATTTGCCATCCAGCTTTGCTGGTGTTGTGGCCCTTGCAGTCTCATTTCTCCACTGCGATTTTTAGCTATTTGTTTCTTTTGAACTTCCATAGGGTACCACTTCTTAAGGCAAATTAATTTGCTTACCACCCTACAATCTTTATTTTTCTAATCGTAGTGTCCCTGGCATTATGTTATTCCTTCAATATGGAAAATACTTTCCTCTGAATTGTGCCAATACATGACCATTGATGCGACCGATGTCTACTGAGTGTCTGAAATGTCAGAGGCACAGGACTGGGTGACACTTCTCAGCTCCTTACCATTGTACGTCGTGTGTTTTCAGGACATGTTCATCTAATATTTTCATTATACTTGACAATGACTACAACTCCAGCCTCCTGGCATATGTATCTCTGAAGACTCAGAGAAGAGTTTCAGTTTAAGTCTAATAACCATTTGCTGGCAGAATTCCTTCTGGCTCAGGGGAAGTCATTCTTTTACTATTAAGACCTTCAACTGATTGAATGAGGCCCACCCACATGATGGAAGGTAATCTGCTTTACTTAAAAGTCTACCAATTTAAATGTCAACCCCATCCAAAAAAAACACCTCCACAAAAACATCCATAATAACGTTTGACCAAATATCTAGGCACCATGGCCAAGCCTAGTTGACCATAAAATTACCCATCGTACTCCTCAAGAGACTGAGGAGGATAACTCTCCATTTCTTAAGTGTGGGCTATTTATTGTGTCTTTCTTCTGAAGAGTGCAGTTTGGGAAAAGAAGAAAAAGAATAACTTTACAGTGGAGAGACTTGAAAAATACTACCTGTCAGATGATCAAGGTCAACATCAGCAATGATAAATCATAGTGATGTATGTACCCTCAGTATGACATTTGACCTCTGTGGTATTCCTCTCCAAAACCCAAAACCCAGTCTGATCATGAGAGAAACACAGAGAGACTACAAATGAAGAGCATTATACAAAAAATATTTGATTAGTACTCCTCAAGACTGCCAAGGTCATCAAAACCAGAAAAGTATCTAACAAATGGTCACAGTCTACAGAAACACAGAGACACAATGGCCAAGTGTGCTGTGGGACCTTGCATGAGGTTCTGGTACAGAAAAGGGCCATTAGGTAAAAATATAAAAAATCTGAATATATGGGCTTTTTCTGCAACAATGTTCCAATATTGATTATTTTTTGTGGTGAAGGTACCATAGTAATGCAAGATATTAATCAGGGAACCTGGGTGTGGACTATAGTGGAACTCTTTGTACTGTCCTTATAAAGTTTCTGTAAACTTTTAAAAACTCTTTTAAAATACAATGTTTATTACAAAAAAAAATAAAACAAAAAAGAGGAACTCTCTGTACTGTCTTTACAAAGTTTCTGTAAATCTGAAAGTCTTAAAATGTTTATTACCAAACAAAAAATAAACAAAACAGACAGAACTTTAAAAGAGAAGTCTTAAACTCTCAAAATATTATTTTTCTCATTTCCAAAGATCGTAGAGAGAATAAATTTAAAAATGAATATGTGGTGTCGCTAACAAACTGCCTGCCACATAGTGTGAACTCCGTTATGTCAATTTCCTCACTCTGCTCATACCTCTTCAACAAAAGGTGTTAGGTTTATTATTATTGTTATTTTAGGTAAAAATGCCAACAATTCATGAGAAAACAGTAGGTGATTGATTCCTTGAGAAAATTAATTTTTATTTAAACACAGCTCTACTGTACACACTTATTTAAAAAATTACCATTAAACCTATGTGATCACTAGTAAGAACGAAGCAATAAAATTCTCGTGGAAGAAACAAATTTTCAATGCAGGTAATCAATATTCTTGGAACATTTCAAAAGAAAAGACTTAAAGGAAAATAAATCAAATAACCTACGGCTGGCAGCCTATGATGTTATGTACTTAAACTGATGTATGTTGAATCTGGCAGTCTCTGTGGTGTTTAGCAGATAAATCTCTTTACCAGAACTCTCAGGTCAGCTAAAATGCACAGCAGACACATTTAAGCCAGACTGCTTTGCTGGAGGAAACTCTGTTGGTGGTCACAGACACCCAAGATCCAGGTATAGGAAATTCTGAATTAGGCAGTCTCCAATTTGATTCTCCCCTACACTGCCACTCTCCCTGCACCTTAAATCGACAAGCACATACACTATCACACTATTCTTTTCTTCCCTCCCTTTCTCTCTTCCTCTTTCCCCCTCTCTCTTCCTCTGTCCATGTCTAACAGTTTGGATTTCAGGTTGATTAGACTATACCTATACACTCATTAATTTAAAAACAAATATAGATTAAGTGTGTATGTTTAAGCTGGAAATGCTCTTACCCTTCAGACAGATGGTCATGAATTCAAATAATTTGCTTTGGGGGAATCTAAACATATTTTATCTGCCTGCATCCTAGGCAATGTGAAGTACTGCATACAGCTGGAATCAGTGCCTGCCCTGTAAGTCATTAAATACCCCATGGTTCTTGTTAAAGGAAATTATTTTCAACTCTGGGTCATGTGACTCATCCCCACAATTCATCAGATGGTTGAAACGATGTGTGAGGAGAGGAGTTCATGTAGACAACAATACACACATGTATATGTAAAATCTTAAATGTGTGTAAGCAATAAAAAAAAAACTTTAAAAACTTAAGGAGGAATTTTTTTTAAGTATTAGGTAAAACATATGTGGATGTCTATATTTCTGTATCTTTCATTCCTGGTTTTGCTTCAGAAAAGTTTAGTAACATTATTTTAAAATTTATTTTTCAAAGTTAGTAAATAATTTCTATATTATCCAGTTTGACTTACTTCAAGGTAGATAATTTTAAAGTGTATGAAATAGCTTCTTAAAAGAGTTGCATTGAGCATTCTCAGTTTAGTATTTACATGATGTCTGTACTTAAATGAATATCTAATCAAGTTTATATCGGTTACCATTGACATATCAATATAAGCAACACCTATAATCATATCTTAAATTAATAAAACATGTTGTATTACATGAGGCACATTTGTAACCACTGACTCACTCCTTTTTCTCTTCACAATTCAGTGAATTAAATGAAAATGGGCATTATTGTTTGCATTTCATAGATAATATTAACTTATGCTTTTAGAGGTATTACTATTTTCCAAAAACTATTCTAAGAATTATAAAAAATCAAATATTTAATCTTCATACAATTTCATGACATAGTGGATTATTAGTATTCTCAATTTATAAATCTGGAAACTGGAGAACAGAGTTTAAATGTTGCACTTGGAGTCATTCAGATAATAATCCCAAGATCTGAAATTCTGATACAGGCACTGCATCTCCAGAGTTTGAGACTGAGCAATTATGTTATATTACTTTTATGGATTCAGGTGCAAAGAAAACCAACTAACAAAACAAATAAACACAAAACAATGGCATTGAATAAGCTGCTTAAACTCACAAAGCTAATGGCAGTTATGCGTAATGATACTTCAGTCAATGATGAATGAACTACTTACAGACAGTGGTCCCATAAGATTGTAATGGAGCTGAAAATTCTTATTGCGGACCAACCTTGCCACCATGATCACATCACAATCACTGTAACACTGCAGAACAACAAATTTCTCATGCACTTATGATGATGCTGGTATAAATAAACCTACTATGCTTCCTGTCATATAAAAGTATAGCACAGGGTTCTGGTCAAGATGAAGCAGTAGGTAAACGCTTCCCATGATCACATCAAAACTACAATTTAATTATAGAACAAGTATCTTGAGAAACACCTGAAGTCAAACCGAACAGAATTTCTATAATCAAGAACATAAAGAAGAAACCACGTTGAGACTGGTAGGAGGATAGAGACATGAAACAGGCTGATTTCACATCCACATGTAGCAGTTAAGAATTGAGAGGGATATTCCAGTTGCAGAGGTCCCCCCTGAGGAAGGAAGGGTCCCAGCCCACATCAAGCTCCCCAGCCTCAAGCACCATAGCCAAGAAGAGGAGTCCCCACAATATCTGGCTGTGAAAATCAGTGGGGACTTCAATTGAAATGGAGGGCTGCTATAGACCCAAGCATCCTCTTAATGGGCATGAACCTAGACACACTCATTCACAAATACTCACCTTAATCTCCAGCGGAGGGACAGCAGCTTCAAATGCAGCAAGGACATACAGAGATGAACTGAATTGTCTGGCTTCAGGGTGAGGGCTAGAGAAGCAGCTCTCTCCAGAACAGAAGTGCTAGCAGAGGCTATTGTTCCTTGGTTGAGCCCTCCTCCAAACATAAGCAGCAGATGCAGGTGGAAGTGCTAGCAGCCCAACTGTTCCTTTGTTAAGTCCTCAACCAAACCGGCAAGCACAGGTGCATGCCAAATCTGAGTCTCCATTAACTTCATTAACATCGTTTGCCAGCCCTGGTGATTTTCTGAGATCCTGTTCATTCCAATTCACAAACAACCCAAACCTATTTCAAGCAGCCTGCACTGCAAACTTTCCTAAATTTTCTCAAAGGTCCACAAATACAAAACAAGCAGTGTCTGGCCTTAATACTCCCTGAACTCTTGCTGAGCACCTCCAAGCCACGCGCTAGTGGCAGCAACAAAGATTATTTTGTAGCTCCTACCACATGGTCCAAGGCCGGGCATAGGCAGCCGCTGACCTTGGTCTGCTGCAAAGTCCCTTGCAAAATGACCTGGAACCAATACTCTCAGTGGCTGGCTTTGGATCACACTGGAGCACCACTCAATTAACTCCACAAAAGATACACCATCAGCAGTCACCAGAAGCTCTTTCCGTGGCTTCAGACCCTGCACAATACCTCGTCAGCTGTAGTCAGTCACAACCAGACTTCACAGCCAGTCACACTAAGGGTCAATCCAACCCAGGAATGTACCAACAGCAATCAAGTCTCAACTACACAGGCGGGCACAAACAATTCACGAATGAGACACTCCTGGAGCACTTGGCTTGGGTGATCAAGGATACTGCACCACCAGGCCCTACAGGATACCTACTACATAAGAACTCCCAAGACTGTTAGACACAGAGATATAACTAATACATAGAAACAAACAAGGAAGGTAACTAAAATGAAGAGACAAAGAAACATGTCCTATAAAAAAAAAAGGACAAAATTGAAAAAGAACTAAATGATATGGAGATAAGCCATCTATCAAATAAAGAGTTCAAACACTAATTATAATGATGCTCAGTAAACTTAGGAGAAGGACAAATGAACTCAGCGAGAACTTACACAAAGAGATAGAACTATTAAAAATAACAAGGCAGAAATCAAGAATACAGCAACTGAAATGAAGACTACATAGATGGAATCAAAGTGATTACATGAAACAAAGGATTAAATCAGTGATTTAGAAGAAAAAGTAACAAAAACACCCAATAGGAACAGCAAAAAGAAAAAAAAAAGTATAGTTTTAAGGGACTGCTGAGACAATATCAAGTGTATCAGCATTCACATCATAGAGGTACCAGATAGAGAAGAGAGAGAACAAGGGATTAAAAACCAATTTTGAAATCATGACTGAAAATATTCTAAACCTTGTGTAAGAAATAGACACACAAGTCCAGGAAATATAGAGAGTACCAAAGAAGATGAACCCAAAGAGGCCTACACCAAGATACTTCATAATTAAATTGTCACAGGTTAAAAAGAGAGAGAGAGAATCTTAAAAGAGCAAGAGAAAAGCAGTTAATTACCTACAAGGGAGTTCCCAAAAGACTGTCAATTGATTTCTCAACAGAAACTTTGCAGGTCAGAAGGGATTGGCACAAAATATTCAAAGTGATAAAAATAAAAGCCTACAAACAAGATTATTCTATCCAACAAAGCTATTTAGAATCAAAGGACAGATAAAGAGCTTCCCAGACCAAAAAAAAAAATGCTAAAGGAGTTCACCATCAAACCAGTATTGCAAGAAATGTTAAAAAAAAAAACTTCATAAAAAGAAAAAAAGATAAAATATGAACAATGAAATGGTGATAACTACATACCTATTGATAATTACTTTCAATGTAAATGGATTAAATGTTCCAATCAAAAGACAGAGGGTGGCTGAATAGGTAAGAAAACAAGACCCATACTTATGCTGCCTATAAAAGAAGTACTTCAGATTCAAAGACACAGAGTGTCTTTAAACACGAAGATATAAACCTTGTAATCATTTATGTACCCAACATAGGAGCACCTAAATATATAAAGCAAATATTGACAGACATAAAAGGAGAGATTGACAGTAATACAGTCATAGTAGAGGACTTTAACAACCTGTTGACATCAATGGATAGAGCATCCAGATTTAAAATCAATAAGGAAATAGTGGCCTTAAATGACACATTAGACAAGATAGATTTAATTGATATTTTTAAGACATTTCATCCTAAAGTAGCAGAATATACACAGTTTTCAAGTGCACACGGAACATTTTCCAAGATAGATCATACATTAGACCATAGACTGTCTAAATAAATTTAGAAATATTGAAATCATATCAAATATCTTCTTCAATCACAATGGTATAAGACAGGAAATCAATTACAAGAAGAAAACTGAAAAACACACAAGTATATGGAGGTTAAATAGCATGTACTAAACAATGAATAGGTTAACAACAAGATCAGGAAGAAATCAAAAGCTATCTTGAGACAGATTAAAATGAAAACACAACAATGCTCCCCCAAAATCTATGGCTTATAGACAAAGCAGTTCTAGAAGAGAATTTCATAGTAACGTGGGCCTACACAATAATCAGGAAAAATCTCACATAAACAATCTAATATTATAGCTAAAGAAACTAGAAAAAGAACAAACAAAGCCCCCAAATGAGTAGAATGAAGAAAATATTAAATGTCAGAGCAGAAATAAATTAAAATCGTAAAAAATAATATAAAAATCAATAAATCCAAGAGCTGTTTTTTAAAGACAAACAAAATTAACACATCTTTAACAAGACATATCAAGAAAAAAAAGAGAAATGACAAATGACACCAAAATGAAAGAGAAGTGACAAATGCCACCAAAAAATATAAAGAATTATAAGAATACAAACAAATTGGACAATGTAGAAGAAATAGATAAATTCCTAGAAACATAATCTTCTAAGACTGAATCAAGAAGACAAGAAGAAACAAAATCTGAGCAGAACAACAACTACTAATGAAACTGAATAAGTAATAAAAAAAACTGCCAACAAACAAAAGTTCTGGACCAGATGATCTCACAGGTAAATTTTATGAAAAATTCAAAAAAGAAGTAACAACTATCTTTTTCAAACTATTCCAAAAATTTCAAAAGGAGGGTAAGCTGCCAAACTCATTTTACAAAACCAACATTACCCTGATTCTAAAACAAGGCAAAGACCTTATAAAAAAAGAAAAAATATAGGCTGATATCTCTGATGAACATACATACAGAAATCCTCAACAAAATATTAGCAAACAGAATTCAGTAATACAATAAAAACATCATACACCATGATCAAGTAAAAGTTATTCCTGGAGTACAACGTGGGTTCACTATCCACAAAGCAATTACACTATGGAAACAAAAGGAAGGATAGAAATCATGTAATTTTTACCAATAGTTGCTGAAAGAGCATTTGACAAAATCCCACATCTATCTGTCATAAAAACTCTTAGCAAAGTGGGAATAGAGGAAACACAGCTTAACATATATGTCTAGCCACCAGCTAACATTATACTCATTGTGCAAGAGCTAAAAGTGTTTTTCATAAGATCAAGAACACAAGGATATCCACATTCATCACTTCTATTCAGCACAGTATTGGAAGCCCTAGTAATAGCAGTTAGACAAGAAAAAAAAAATAAAATAAAAGGTATCCAAATAAGAAAAAAAAATAAAACTGTCATTATTTGCAGATGACATGATACCATATAGAGATAACCCTAAAGATTATGTCAAAAAAACTATTAGAACTGTTAAGTGAATTCAGTAAAGTGACAGGATTCAAAATTAATGTTCAAAATTTGGTTGTATTCTTATACCCCAATAAGAAATCATCAGAGAGCAAAATTAAGAAAACAATCCCATTTACAATTGCATCAAAAAATACCTAGGAGTAAATTTAATCAAGGAAGTAAAAGATCTATACTAAAAAAAAAATATTACATTGAAGAGCAAAACTGGAGATGATACATATAAATGGAAGCATGTATCATGTTCATGAATAGAAAGAATTAACATCATTATAATGTCCACACTACCAAAAGCAATCTATAGATTCAATTCAATTCCTATCAAAATACCAATGACATCTTTCATATAACTATAACAAACAATTCAAAAATTTATATAAAATCACAGAAGACCCTGAATAGCCAAAGCAACATTGAGAAAGAAGAACAAAGTTGTAGGTATCACCCTCCATGATATCAAAATATACTACAAGTTTACAGTAATCAAAATGGCATAATACTGGCATAAAAACAGACACATAGATCAGTGGAACAGAATACAGAGCCAAAATAAAACTATACCTATAAGGTAATTTAATCTATGAGAAAGAAGGAAATAATATACAATGGGGTAAAGACAGTCTCTTCAATGAATGGTATTGGGAAAACTGGTCACACATAGGCAAAAAATAAAAATAAAAATAAAAATGAAGCTAGACTACTTTCTTACACCATATATAAGAATAAACTCAAAATGGATTAAAGACTGAAATGTGAGACCTGAAACTACAAAATTCCTAAAAGAAAACATAGGGAGTAAACTCTTTGACATTGCTCTTAGTAATGTATAGTATATATCTCCCCAGGCAAGGCAAATAAAAGTAAAATTAAAAATGGGACTACATCAAACTAAAAGATTTTACATAGTTATTGGGAGCCATTTCTGCTGCCTCTCTTGAGACAAGGTTAAAGTTGCCTGCAAGCTAGAAGTTTGCAGGGCAGGTGGGCTCTATGCAGAAGGAGGAAGTTTGGCTTAATGTAAAGAGTTGAATGTCCCTTGCCCCAGGGAATTGGAGACAGAGAATAGGATAAAAGAGGTTGTGAGAGAACTTATGTAAATGTCAGCGATTGTTAAAATATCTGTGGATTTTGCTTCCCATGCATTTCCAAAAATATAAATATGCTGTGCTTAATAAACTCGGGGCGCAGTATTTACTGTTAGCCCTCCCCACTCTATCTCTTTGTCTCTCTCTGTGCGTCTCTCTCTTTTTTCTATCTTTCCCAATCCTCACTCCCCCTCTCAGGAACTGTTCGATCTTAGCCGGTGGGCTCCGGCACATAGTAAAATAAAATTTAAAAAAATCAACAAAAAGAAAAGATTAACTAATGAATGGGAGAAGATATTCATCGATTATACATCTGATATGGGGTTAATATCCAAAATATATGAAGAACTCATACTATAACACCGAAAAAAAAACAAATAAATAGATCCCATTAAAAATAGGTAAATGACATGAATAGACATTTCTCCATAAAGGACATTTAAATGGCCAATAGACATATGAAAAGATAATAAAGAGTTCAGAGAAGAATAACAATGAACTTAGTAATTAATTCTTTACACCATGGACTTTTATATCCTTTCTCACCTAATGCTCTTAACAACTGTAAGAAAGTTAAGTATTATTAGCATCCTCATTTCATCACTGAAACAACGGAAGCGCAGAAAGATTGAACAGCTTGCCCTTGATTATGCAGCTACTGAAGGGTGCACCTGGGAATGGAAGTCTGGCAGAGGGACTCCAGGGTTGGCCCGGGCAACTCTGCTGCTACTGCTACAGCAGCCTTATGACCACCTGACAGCAGCAAGAAGGTAGAACAGGATAACATTTATAAAAAGGAAGGGAGAAAAGGGAAAAGTATCATGGAAGAGAGGACAAGGGAGAGAGAGTTGGAGAATTATAAATATGAAATATTCTTCAGCTAGAATAATGGGGCAACCCCCCCTCAAAAAAAAAAAAACAGATAAAGGTGCATATATTTTATAAAGCATTTGGAGATCTTGTGGAAATAAATCATTCAATGAAATAGGAACTAAAACTAGAGTCACCTGCAAGGTATTAAAGATATACTGAGGGAAAAAAAGGAACCAGAATTAGAAAAGATTTAGAAGACTATTTCAGCAACATATATGAGAAACAGTTTAGAGCTGAATTTGCATAATGGCAATGGAAATACAGATGAGAAAGAAGCAAGAGCTATTTAAACAATTTTTATATAAACATGTTTATGATATAGCATAGACAACCACTTTCACTTAAGTCAAAAAATATAACTGTTTCCTTCCCTCCTTCCCGCCTCCAATGATTTTTCTGATAGTGGAGTTATTCATGAAGTCTTCTCATTTGGCCCCACATCCAATCAAGAGATTTATGTCTTCTTTACCTTCTCATATAATATTTCCATGTCCATCGTGTTTCCTTGATGATCCCTGCAATGCCTTCCAAGAACAATAATTTCAGTAATAATCTTGTCAGAGATTTTGCTTCTCTTTATTTATACTCTGCTTTTGAACTATTTCTGGATGTTTCTACATAAATATTACATTTATGGTATCAATTTTCTGTTTAAGTATATCTAAGAGATCTTATGCACATACAACATGGCATCCACAGAATTTCATCAACAATATTCACTTTCTATACCTAAAATCGCAACACTGTTAAAGAGGTAATAATTTGTCATATAAAATGCACTGTATTGAGTCAGAAACTCGGGTTTAAGTTTTAGTTGAGTGAGAGTAAACTAGGAGAGATAATTACTATAGATTTTTTACTAAAAACAAGATATTAAGATTTGTTCTACAAAAGATACAGAAACAATAAAAAATACTCAGTCCTCAAAAAACCTTTTTTTTTTTCTTCTCCAAGTAGAAGAGCATGGGTCTGAAGTACTAGTAATAATTCAAAGTGAGATAAAAATCATCCTCTGTTCAAGAAATAATTTTTTTTTTTTATGTAGAGAAGAACATTTGGTTAGAACTTAAAAAATAGATGAGACCTAGACAAGGATTCAAGGCTAAGCTGAGGAAAGGCATACAGTGGAATTTTAGGGTGCACGTTACTGAAATCTGGTCACTATGTAGAAAAGGCATGAAAAGACATAAAAGATAATAGCAGCTGGCATTGGTTAAGTCCATTCTGAGTCCTAGATATCTTGTAAAGGACTCAACGTGAAATGTCTCAACCTCTTGTTAGGCAATAATAGTGAGGTAGTCACTATTATTATCAATAATTTGTAATTAGGAAAATTGGGATTAAACAAGTAAAAAAGGAAGTGTTAAATCACTGAAGCAGACACCACCAGTGTCCGACCTGTATCATCTTGGCCTACCGAGATGTGGCCTACAGACAGTCCCCATGGTCACGGAAACCATCCTGTGTCTCTCTGCATAAAGGTACTCTTAGGCTATGCACTGTGCTTGGCTCACTCTGGAGCAACACTTGGTCAGGTGTTGGCACAATTTTGTGGCACGTTCCACGCATTCTCCCAGCAGGTCTCCAGTGAGATTACGCTCCAGGTTATCTATAAGTGACTCAGTCATTAACACACCCATTATGATTCTATCCCCTCTTGTGTTCCATTGTTTTACTCCCTTACAGTGCTTCCTGAATTTATCTTCCGAATGGACTACCTCGGCTTCTGACTTTAGGCTTTGCTTTTGGAGTAACCCTAGACTATATTTAGAGATTATATCCTCAGGCTAGAAGTCTGGAATTGGATTACTTGTCAGTCAGGTGCCTGTGATGGTCACCACGCAGATGTTAAGTGGGACGGTGACAACTTCTGGTGTCATGCAGTATCACAACGATATTGAGATCGTCACCCATGGGCAACTGGAATGATACATAAATAAAGAGAGAAGCACATGCACAAGCTCTTGAAAGTTATTGAGGAAATATAATTGTAGGGCTGTGAAGTTGTTTGGCTTTTGATGAGTGTTGTAGAAACCATTAAGAAAGAGAAAGAGAAGCTGAGGTCAGCTCACTGCAACTCAGATACACTGTGAAAGCCAGAAAGGCTCCTTGGAGACATTTAAAGAGACTGTCCTCTCATATTCAGAAGGTGGTTTGTGCTGAAAGCCAGCAATAGGCATAGATTCCCAAAGAAAAATGAACTCACAACGTCAGCAAGCTCTGAAGTTAAAGTCAGGTCCGTGTGGGAATAGCGACCCCGAAAGCTGATAGAGTGTCATTTGGATGAATGTGCTTGAAGAACTGGATTCCCCAGGTACCGTTTGTCCCTTGCTAGTGACCAGCTTTTCTCTTCCTGGAGATGACCCAAAAGAGTCATCTGAGGTGAAGTGCCACGAGGTGAAGTCTGTCCACTTTGAGATTGCTTCTGCCTCGCCTCACTGCTTCTCCAGTAAGTAGAGTCAGATAGCGTGAGCTGAGAAAGGAAATGCTATTTCTGTTTTGGGGAAAGGTGGATATTTACCCAAAGAGTTCCAGAGCCCAGCAAATGGACACCAAAAACAGGCACTGGGATCACACACATGAAAGGGAAATGGTAGCGGGATCAGGTCAGGGGCAGAAGTGAAGGTCTGATAGTGGAATGTTTGTTGACACGATGACATTCTCCCATGAATCAGAATTTAATAGTCTGGCAAGGATGCCTGGATCTAGTCCCAATACACTTCAAAAATGACTCTAATTTTGTAGATGACATAGAGTTAACGAGATAGCGATGTTGAAATGCTTTGGCAAATATCGAGGAAGAATACAGAAGGTTCAGGAAGATGGACATGCTAGATTAATTAATTATGCAAGGCTGGATAACCAGGCTCTGTGTCTGTTTTCCAAGAGAACACAGAAGACACTCCTTTCCCTAAAGTGTTGAGACATCACTGAGAATGTAGGTGGCAGCTGCCCATCATGGGCTAAAATTAATGGTAGGAGACAGTTACTGATTTTGGCTACCCAGTGTCAAGAGGGATACAATGATTTTGAAAAATCAGAAGCCTCATTGCAGTGGTTAATTATCAGAAGCAAGCTTTGATAATTAACCATACTAGATGGCAAGACAATATGAGAATTAGGGAACCTGGATCTTCCAGCACCTCTGACAATGGCTAACAGATCATGATATCCAAAAGGCTAAATATAAAAGTCACAGATGTTATTGCTAGACTTACATAACAAAAATGATCAAGATGTGAAAAATGGAAGATGGCAACCAGTTGTAAAAAATTACTACCCCTCACATGCTGTCGAGACCCAAATCAGTTCTTAGATCCATACACCGTTGACTGAAGAGGTGATCGGACGTGCCCGAGAAAGAACTCTGCCATGCTGCAGAGGAGTATAAAACATGTATTTCCCAATCTTCACCAAAGGGCCCTTGACATTGACTTGGTTAGCTGTACCTTGGGGGAAAATGCACATACATATAAATGCATGTGTTAAAGAGCCCTTGGACATATGATCTGAACTGACAGTGATGCCAAGAGAACCAAAATACAGCCATGTCCCCATTAGGAACAGAGTACCCAGTGGTCAGATGATACGTGGATTCCTGAGCCACGTCTGTGTCACAGTGAATTCGGTGTGTCTGCCAGAAGTACATACAGTTCACGCTGTGGTTAATTTCCACACTGCCTGAGTGCACGCCTGACATGGACATACTCAGGTATGGACAGACATGTCAGATTGTCTCCGAGATATTATGTGACTACGTCATGAGAAGAGAGTGCTCTGAGACCCGGAAAAGGCTGTCATCACAGCCCCACCCTGCTGGCACCCTGACCTCAGACTTGTAGCCCCC
Source organism: Macroglossus sobrinus (assembly GCA_004027375.1). Taxonomy (NCBI): domain Eukaryota; kingdom Metazoa; phylum Chordata; class Mammalia; order Chiroptera; family Pteropodidae; genus Macroglossus; species Macroglossus sobrinus. The sequence goes on from PVKZ01001254.1 coordinate 77,695, forward strand.
AGAAAAGTGTGAGCTATAAATTTCTGTTGTTTATAAGCCATCCAGTCTGTGGTAGTTAGTTACAGAAGCCCGAAATGAAAGACATCGGTCTCTTCAGAACCGTCTGCAGGTCTGAACCGATGGCCTTGCTTACTCCATTTTTGAGACTCCGAATCACCTGGTTCCCTGTTACACAGAGTGTGATCCATGGGCCCACAGCACCGGTGTCATCCGGTAGTTTATCAGAAATACAGGATCTCAGCCTCCATTCTAGGCCAACTGGCTCAGAATCCACATTTCGACAAGATCTCAGTTGATGTTTGCACATGACTCTTTGAGAAGCACTGACACCGCCTGTCAATTGAAGAATGAGCGATGTGCCACTCGCCAGCGGAAGCAGACAGCTGCTGGGCACGAATTCGGTGGCCTCACAGCAGGAGGTTTTGGTTAAGTACGTGAACCTGGGGCAAATGCTGCCCGAGGCGCCGTGCCTGCCAACTTCTAGTCTAGCAATTTTGCATTTGGTTGTTGCTAGAAGATTTCTGCCCTGTGGCGGTTAATGAAATGTTGACCAGTTGTAATGATTTTATTGCACAGAAGCTATAGTCAGAAATCTTCTTAAGAGTGTCTTAATGGATTCAGAGCTCCCTCGAATTTTATTAAGCATGTGTCTTTTAGGCCAATAGCCATTTCATAAGTCTTCATCATGTCAATTACCCTAGAATTGAGACCTCTACAGAATGGTTATGGTTGGCCATGTCTTTTGCCCATGTATTTTTAAATATTTTCTGATTAGTCTTATTTAATTAAGCCTATGCTCAGGTATTATCTCATTAGAGAGTTTTCCTTTGGTTGTTTTATATGAAATGGAATGCATCCTTCAACTTAGCTTTTATAGAATTTCTTCCAAATGGATAATAATTCTGAACATCATATAACATATTTAAAAAATATTTTTATCTCTGAAATTAGACTGTTAAGCTGCATGAGGGCAAGAAGTTGGTTTCAATCACCACTATACTCTAGTTCCTAAAGTAATGTGTGAAACATTATTTGCATTTAATATGTATGTGTTGAATTAAGAATCGGTGTCATTCAGTAGCCTCTACAACTTAGAAGGAATCCCACACGCCAACTGTGTCCAGCCTTAAATCAGTTTAGATCAAAGTAATCTTCAACCCAAGAATTTGTATGAGACTTCATTTAAGCCTTAAAGGATCTGGTGAAGCAATTCGAGTAGGTGCAACTGTTAGAAAGGCAAACCTATACTATAGTACCATTCTTCAAGTATCGTTTGCTATGTTTTCCTTCATTTACCCTCAATGGATTTCTTCACTTATGTCTCAATAGCCCCAACTCCCCATATCCTTACAGGGAAATATGCCAGTGAGAAACCAAAAACTGACAGTGAAAGGGTTTGACTATTAGTTGTTACATTTACAACTTTAAGTGAAAGGAAAAAGAATAATGTACATCTATGAAGTATTTTCATCCTACCCCAGTCTCAAAAAATGAAAATGTCTAGTGAAGTTAGAGAGAAAAGAGTTAATGACGCAGAGATCAAGGAGACAAGAGTGACACAAGATCAATAGGCACCATTTAGCCGATGTGGATTGTTGTTCTCTGGGACAGTAATGAGGACAATCGGGTGCTGACTGAGAGTCCCTGGGATGCCCAGGCAATGACATAATTTAAAGAATGATGCCATATGTTTCTTTCTATCAGTTTTCCCAAAGCATAGCCACATATCTATTAATTTGTTTTCAATTGCTCCATTTTTTTAAGTTCTGGACTCACACTCACTCTTCTCAAGTTTATCATCATTTGAGTTGACTTTGCAAAGGGTCTGTTATATCTTTGCATGGATTCTTGTTTGCATACTTTCAAAACAAACAAATCAGCACCTGCATAACTGTCTTCATATTTGTTCCAGCTTGTGAAGTTAAAAGGTTCCTGGAGCATCAGCTTAATCATAGCCAACATGTGTTTACAAGCTCCCATGTGAACTCAAACACAGATAAATAAAATCAGCTGATCAGAACTCGATTTAACTAAGATTACTGTTCATTCTGTCAGGAAAAATGGCTCTGGCATATTGAATAGTATTATCAATGGCTGGACTTATTGTGATTCTTAAGACAGTCATTTAGAGAGATCAGATTTACTCATTTTTACAACACTTACAAATACAATTTATCAAAAAGTTAAGTCACGTGGTTGGAATTGGTTATAAGTACTGTCAGAATGCATAGCCTTTGCTCACACTCACATCCTCAATATCTCTCTTGCACAGTCTCCCTGCCCAAAATCATTAATGAAAGCTTCATGGGTTTCAGACACACAGAATATTCCTCCATCAAAGATGTAAGCTTCTTTCTATCCATTTGAACAGTTCATTCATTCATTTGTCCCCTTACTTCCCTTAAACACATAACCGGAAACAGAAACTTGACCTTTTGTTTATGGAAAGAAAATCAAGGTCTTGGGTTTCTACAAACCAGTGTTACGAATGAGTTGGAATAGAAGGTTAGACAAAACCCATAAGAGAAAACCTTGCTATTTCAAAATTCTGCATAAGGTTGGCTCTATTTTTCCAATGCAAAAACTACAATGGCGATCTCTTTTTCTATAACATTTCTTGAGTCGAAAGAATCATGCCTGCATCTTTAGCCTAAAGACGAAAACCACATTTCAGCCTCAGGAGGTATGCGATGGTTCAATGAAATAAAGTTCAACGATTCTCTGGAAATTAAATTATTGGTACTGCGAGGTAGTTACAAGTCTCAGTATGCTTTATATTTATTTTCTTCCGTAATGTCATAGTAATTACTGTATCAATCTGAAATAATTTTGATATCATTTCCAAACTCTATTTATTAAACAAAAATCCCTACACTCACTAGAGGGGCTGCTCCCCATATCAGCACTGCTAGCCAGAACAGAAACCACTGTGTCATCGTCTAAGCTGATTGTAACTCACTACAGTGTCCCTCATGAATTTGAACAATTTCACTTCTGCTGAATATTGGCAGTTTTCTTTCCTTCTATGATGGGTTTATCTCGAATATTCTAAAATAAATTCAGATGATGACTGAAGAATTCTTTCTGAGTGTTTAGAACTGCATGCAGGCATGGGATTAAGTATGGTCCCCAGCTTCACAACATTTGACAATTTGACAAGGAAGGCCTCAGTGAGAGCGACAGTCTGTAAAGATCTGGATGAAGTACCTGTCTACATATCAAATACGTTCTACACAGTTACAAAAGCATGTGCGGCCTACACCAGCTTGTACATATCACTGGAAAGAGGCTGTAAGAAATCCAAAAAATGGAGCTCATTCAGAGTTCTGTAACCACAAAAGGTGACATGTCATTATAATGAGGTGGCGCAGTCATTGCTCCACAATGCCAAAGGAAGCTTAAGATAAGCTCCGGTCAACATCAATGCTTGCTTGAATGAGGCTACTGCAGCTTTTACCACAAACACTCAGAAATATGTTTATTTAAGTATCTTTATTCAATCTGACACCTTAAGGTTCAAATAAAATTGTCACTGGGGTAGGTTGAAATCTTAAGTTCTTATAAGATTTGTTGGTTAAAATTCATTGAAAATTACCCTGGGTATATTAATAGTCAATCATTTATAGCTAACTTTTGGTTAATAATTTCCTCAGTCAAAATTCATTACTGTTATCTTTTCTTTTAACTTAAAAACTATAAACATCACTTCATGTTTGCAATATTTGGAAAAAATTTAGACCTTTTTTTCTTTAAATGTACTACTAAAATATCTCCTAGTAAGTAAAGTACTCTCACAAACCATAATACAGGCAAATAACTCAACTGAAGTGTTTTACAGTATGAAGCCTAACAGAAAGCACATAGTGGGATGAAATGAAAAATAGTATCTGTTTAATTGAAACCAATAGCAAAAAAAAAAAAAAAAAAAAAAAAAAAAAAAAAAAAAAAAAAAGAAGAAGAAAGCCAATTGAATTGAGTGCAATGTCTGTAACTTGAATATTCAAGAAAAACAAATTATTTCTTCCAAATTGTCTGAAATATCTTTAAAGAGAAGCATCTGCATATACACAAAAAGCTCCATAAATAATAGAATCTCTAGATTTTAAATCATAAGCCAGTAAATTAATGCTGCCAAACCAATAGAAAATTTCACATTTACTTGACCCTCATTTGACAGATTTTAACTGAACATACAAAAACATTTTGTTTTAGTTATCCAGAAGATACTAACTCACTCCCAATATTGGGTTTAAAGTAAAATGAATGCAAAACTCTAATGTGCTATTTTCCATGCCAGGAATTATGTAATTCAAGCATGTAAAATGAAGCAATGTTGTAGTAAATATCAAAATATGTCCACTCAAAACTCCCCAAAATAGCAATTTGCCAAAGTAGCTTCTGCTGCAAACAATCAGACAATGCTGGGAAATATAAAGCAAAAAGCAGATAATTTTTCTCTTGAGAAAATACTTGACCTCATCATAAAAAATCTGATCAACATTTTTTGTGCATTTTCTTCCCCAAATGCTTTCTCTTTTTCCTCTTGGTTAGTAATACAGATGTCTTGTTAATAACTCTAGTGATTTCACACTGAAATGTAGAAAGTAGGAGAAATCATACGAAAAAATAATAATGTGTGTCTTTTCCTTAAGTAATTTATGAATTACAGATATGCCCTCAAATGTTAGTTAAGAGGATAAGACTATTTTTGGGTCCTTTGCTGTCACCTACATTAGTAATCCCCTCTGAAACATTTCTAAGGATTGGATCTCCAAGAATTTCACGCCCTTCATCAACTACAATATAAGCATCTCTACTCTTCAAGGATGTCAGCCAATCTCCTCAAATCCATTCATTCCATTCTTACACAGTTGGCCTGGTTAGAAAATCCGCTTTTCTGAAATATCCTACTCTCTATTCTAATGTCACATGCACATCAAAAAGTCTGAGCAGTGATCTTCAAAGTGACAGTCTTTAAAAGTATTTGAAAACTGACATCATTCTCCTCCTAGATGCTCCATTACAAATAAAAACAAAATAGTTGCTTCAGAAGGCTTATTTTTTTATAATTTATTCTTTAGAGCAGTTTTAGGTTCATAGCAATATAGAGCAGAATGTACAGAGTTCCCGCAGGCTCTCGCCCCACCTCCTCCCAGTCTTCTCTATTACCAACTTCTCTCACCAGTGGTACATTTTTATAATTTATAAAACTACATCTATACATCATTATCACTCAAAGTTCAAGTTTACATAAAAGTATACTTCATTCTATGGTTTGGCACAAATGTATAATGACAGGTATCCACCATTACAGTATCGTACAAATCAGTTTTGCTGGCCCCAAATTTTCACTGCCCAAAACCAGTTTCACTGCTCCCCCTAGTCATCTTCTCTCCCTGCTCCCCTTGCTCTGGCAAACAGTGGTCCTTTTATTGTCTCCATACCTTTGCCTTTTCTACAATGTCACATACTTGAAATCATGTAGTGTACAGTCTTTTCATACTGTCTTCTTCTATTTAATAATAAGCATCTGTGTCCTCCATGTCTTTTCAATGCTGAAGAGCTCATTTCTTTTTAGTGTTGGATCATGGTCCATTCTCTGGGTGTACCACAGTTTACTTATACATTCTGCTACTGAAGGGCATCTTGGTTGCTTCTAAATTTTGGCAATTATGAACAAAGCTGCTATAAATATCCACATGCAGACTTTTGTGTAAACCTGTTTTCAACTCCTTTGAGTAAATACCAAGGAGCACAGTTGCTGCATCATAAGGTAAGAGTATGTTTAGTTACATAAGAAACTGCCAAACTGTCTTCCAAAATGATTGCATTATTGTGGATTCTCGCTGCCAAAGATAAGAGTTCCTTTTGCTCCATGTCCTCACCAGCATTCGCTGTTGTCAGAGTTTTGGATTTTGGCCATTCTAATAGGTGCATACTAGTGTCTCATTTTCATTTGCATTTGCACTTCCTTAATGATACATGATGTGGAACATCTTTGCATACACTTTTTTTTTTTTTTTGCCATATGTGTATCTTCTTGGCAAGGTATCTGTTTGGTCATTGGCCCATTTTGAAATTTGGTTGTTAGTTTTCATGTTGTTGAGTTTTAAGAGGCCTTTGCCTTCAGTCGTTTTTCATGTATAAAAGTTCCCAACTCTTTTGCAACTCTCTCTACTCTCATACTTAATCCAGTTTGTTAGTTTGATGATCAAAAATTGAAATATTCTTTGACAGAGTTTGACAAGGAGGTAGGTTGAAGCATATTTCTATTTATGTAAACACTATAAATTTATTGAAAAGAAATAGAAAACTTGGCAAATTTTCACTAAATTAGGGTGATAACTATCTTCTTGAAAGTACATTATACTATTAATTTTTTATCTTATAGTCTAATAAACACCTATTTTTTATAAATGAATTTATATTAATATAGTTCTATTGACTCTATCTGAACTTCAGAATAAAAATGTTTAATCATCCTATTAAATATCATATTAATTTGATGACATTGGCTTTTTATTTTATCACCCCATGTTCAATAAGTGTATTTTTCATCTACCTTCTAGTTGTTGAAGAACATCAACTGATTATTTTTTAATGTAGACTTTCCTGAAAAATAGCTGCTTATAATATTTGCATATACTATTTTCATGGAAGGTCATATAAACAGAAACTGGCAATGCAGTTAGTAGGGGAAAGTGAGATATATACTAAGTGTATAAAATTTATTGAAAACTTTAGAAATGTATAAAATGTATGAAATATTTAATAGAAATAAAACAAGAACAGTTTTTTCTATACCATTTCCTAAATACATTCCAGCAATTCACGTGAGATGTATTTTCCCCAAGATTATGAAAATTACAGAAGGGACTCTAAATAAGTAACCTGGGCACTTTGATACAAGTGATCATGTTGTAGTACTTAGAATCATTTTTGTCTAAAGTTTCTCAATATTACTTGAACTATGTATTATCTCAAGTGTAAAATCAATAGGGCTTTTATATGTATTTCTCTTCAAGATATAACACCAAAAAATTTTTAAAAAATAAATTTTAAAAACATTTTTCACATGGATTATTAAATAAGTATTCTTCTTATACAAATGGTAGATATATCTACAACTAATCAATTGCAAAGGATAATGATATCTATGTAGCAAAATAAATTGTGAGCTTAGAATTTTCTTAATATATGTTCATCTTTTTTCTATAATGAAATTGCATAGTTTATAGTGAATGTTCCTAAGCCATTTCAATAAATATTTTAATCCAAATTTTCCAGTTGTTCTTTTTTCTTCTTTATTAATGTCACTGATACAGAATTTTGGAAAATCATTAGTGTTGACCTAGTGATTTATTCACAATGAGCCCGCTAATAGAGTAAAATAAAATGAAAAGTTACAAAATTAGTATGTTGATTATTCAATACATTAAGATAATAAATGTATATTAATTACTCAAAAGCAATATGACTTTCATTCTTCATATTGCTAGTTGCTATAGACTTGGATCTTATATTTTTATCTCCAAGAAGGACAATCTATGTTTCATTTTTTTTCCCCAAAATAGATAGAACTTTATTTGAACTTTTAGACTAACTTACTTGGACCTGTCATAAAGGATGACTAGGAACTATGTCCATTAGTTATTTCAAATATTTTGTAAAACTGTGTTTCTGTTTTATACACAATTCTGCTTTTAATGATCCATAGCTACACGTAGGATGTATGAAAACCAACACTTAGCTAACAATGCATACATAACAAATGGAAAAGAAGTCAAAGTACATAGTTGTTTCCCTAGCTTGGCCAACAGTGAGAATCTATAAATATTTAAATGCACAGCAGATTCCAGAGAGTATGATAATACACTTCCCAGAGGTTGAAAGTAGTTACAACAAATTCCTTTTAGACATGTTGCCATAGTCAAGCTATACTAATCTCTATAGCATAACAGGGAAAAGAACAAGTCCTCGTTCCTAGGAATTATAATTCACCATTTTTCTTGATTAAATCCCCAGATATACAAATCAAAACAAAATTCTAATTTTTATAAATGAAAATCAAACGTCAAGTAATATTATTAGTCACACAAAAAACTCATGAATTATAAGATATGTGCTTAAAAAAACTTTTTCTAAGGAAATATTGTATTGTGGTTGACACACACACAAAATCTATATTCTGAATCATAAAACAAGTTCATGGTATTAGGAATAAAAGTGTCCTCCAAACCAAAGGAACCTGGAAGTTTTGTCCAGATAGAAAACACTCTAGAAGAAAAGTTCTCATTTTATAATAATTCCAGCATACACATGATGACATTCAGAAACATCTGGTTTTAATGATGTCCAGAGGACATTCCAGAATGGTGGGGTCTAGATGTGCAGATATGTAAAAAAAGAAAAACACTTCTTGTTAATTTTAATAAGTGGAATGCATAAATGGATAAATTCAGGCTAAAGAAAGATGGAAATGGTTATTTTTTGAGGTTCTTTAAAAAATTAATTTAAATACCTTGATTATATACTGCCTGATGAGCAACTGCTTGACTTGCTGGTCTAAAATCAAAGTCACAGTTGATTTTTTTCCAAGATTCTTGACAGAAATATATGGCACTGATTCAAACCTTTCTGGCTCACATAAGTGAGAATCAGCCTCCAGAACAATAGCCTGTTAATATGCTATCATATGGGGGAGAAATGAAACCTTGCCTTGCCTCCAATGACCTTAGGATTTTTCTAAGTCTTAATTTAATAAGCTTAACATCTCATATCTTACTAGTTCATATAAAATAGTTAGTATACCAGTTACCATATAGGAATAATAAATTTAATTTATAATTATTTTATGTGAGATTATTTGCCATAAGGAATTACATCTAGATTTGGTTACAACTGTGTATGTGTGTAGGCAAGTGAGGTTTTAAAAAATTGTTCCAGAATGCAGCACTGGTAGAAAGAGTTAACCTCAAAGACAAATTCAATCTTAGCTTTCCACTTTCCAGGAGAGGAAAGTAAATCTAAGGTTTGATTTTGTTGGTATTAGATGAAGTGGGTCTACTCAAAGTTTTTTTGATTTTTAAAATTTTTATCTGAAGACCACCACAGAGCTCTACCTATAGAGGGAGGATCATCTCATTTTATTGCTTTGCTATGAGATAATATTTTCTTCATACTTATTTAAAACATATATTTACATCTGGATAAATGAACAAAAGATGCAGGCTTCATTCCTGGAAAAACAACAAAAACAACAAAACAAAATACTTTTACCTATGAGTATGTACACTTGTTACCTCTATTGAAATAGTATATTTAAATTGTCACTTGAAAAGAACAGACAAGTCTGTTTTGAATTGGATGTTTGTGTTTGGGGAATGGGGATGATGAGCTGGGAGTGAGGGAGTTTTGAAGAATCATTTGTGTAGGATTCTAAATAAAGTAGTTTATTAAATAGAAGTTATAACAAAATATGTATTTGGGGGAAAACTTCCCAAAGATTACCTATTAATTGAGGCCTATATACCACTGATTATGTGCCAAGTAGTATTCTATGTGCTTCACAAATATTAAACTTCCTGGTTTTCTTAAGAACTATGAGGTAGGTGTCATTATTTCCACTTTACGATGAAGAAATTGAGGTGAGAGTAGTACATAAATGGGCGAAGTTTAGTGAGCTAGTAAGTTCAGAGCCACCATACAGCTCTTCATTTGGTGTTGACAAGACAAAAATGGAAATCTATTTAGTTTTTAGACATATGTAGAGAAAGTCCAGGGGATTTATGACATGAACTACTTTGGTCACCACCAAATTCTTAAGAGTCAATGAAATAGATAACTCTAAGATTTATTTTATTAACTTATGAAAAGTTTGGTTACACTAGGAGCAGAAAACAAAAATGGCTGCTTGAGTTATTATACTGGTAGAATAGAGAAGAGAGAGACTGATCTCTATAATCATTTCAAATTACCATAACTAAATATGGAAATTCTATGTTTCTGAGCTTGAGAAAACTCAATTATATTCTTTAATACCTGAGTCTGCTATGGTTCCTCAACCATGAAAACACAGTAACTTCTCAAAAATGGTTTTAAGAAAGTCTCCCTAGAGATATACATCTATGTCAGAGTTGCAAGTTCATATCTAGCTACCTAAGTGCTTTAGAAAATTCGATTCAGTTGAGATTTCGACAAGTCTAATCTGTGGTAAGCAGAATCCTGGGGGAAGACACACACACACACTCACATTATATATATGTTAGAACAGCTCCTTCTAACACACACACACACACACACACACACACACACACACATTATATATATGGTATTATATATATGGTGTATCTATGAAAAAAAGTAGAAAATAGGATCCCTTTATTAACAGAATTTGTAATTCATTTGGGAGCCAACGATAATCCTATTAAATAATTATTAAACAATAAAAAGTCAGCTGTGTGATAACAGTAATTTTGAAGGGTTTAATTTATTCATCTTTTGCTACCAATCTCTTCTTTGAGTAAATTCTTACTTGGAAACTAATCATGTCAAACATACACACATAGCTTCAGTGGCTGAAGTGCCCGTGGAGAGGTCAGGTTCTCCTGTATGGACCGTGCTATCTCTCAGCTAAACTCCCAAGAAGCTGAGCGAGGTGTGGATGGAGCAGAGAATGATAACCATTGACAGAGACCCAGTTCAAGGACTGCAAGTAACAGAAAGGTCTTCTGGTACAAGTTATGCCAGGAGAACTCTATGGCAATAAGAACTAAGAAATTAATGCAGAATTTAGGTGTATTTATTTATTCATTTATTCATATATTTTTGTATGCAGACTAAAAGGTTAAGATACTCAACACAGAATGTTCAATCTGGTAATTATTTACAATTTCCAAGCTCAAGGCAAAAATGTGAAATCTGTCTTTCTTTTTAAAATTAACATTTTACAAATTAATTCATTCTGCTGTGCTCAGGAAAATTTAGTAAAGGTACTTAAGGAGTAATAAGTTTAAACAAATAAAACAGCATTTTCTTTTTTTCCCCCAAATAGTTATGTACATTTTTTATGAAGAGAGAAAAAAAGAAAAAAACTAGGGGGAGCAAAACTGTACTGGTATTTTCCATCTTTAAAATAGAAGTGCTATATGTACAGATATTTAATAATAGGACATGGTTTAAATAAAAGCTGCTGAAAATAACTAAATTATTATCATAACTAAAATCAGTTAATAAAATTAAAATAGAATGGAGAAAATATTTGCTATTTGGCATATTCCTTGTAATAATAAAACAATTTTGTTTAAAACAAAGATGTCACTTATTTATTTCCAGAGTACATCTTAGAGAAACTACATTGGAAATAATAAAATCATAATGCTAGAAAGAAATTTAAAAAGTTACATCTTAAAAGTTGTACCTATTTTTTTTTATTTTTTAAAAGACAGTGCAGGATACAGATGATGCATTATAGAATTGTATACCTGAAAGTTATATAATGTTATTAACCAATTACTCAAATAAATTTAATTTAAAAATTAAAAAAATGTACATTGCATATATAAGAAAATTAATGCATCTAAAAGTAGAAGCATCTATATTAACTGAGAATTTACAAAGATCCATGCATTCTAGTAAGTCTGGTGCTAAGCTGTTTCATAGGTATTGCCTCTCTTTAATATTTAAGTCAACATTTTTAAAAACTGAGCCCTAGAGAGATTAAAAAACTTGTTCTAATTTACAAAATTAAGAAAAATGACAGCAGTTATTTTACAAACTCAGGTCTCTCTGATTTTAAATCTAAGCTCTTAAATAATCCAAAATCTATATCCCGAACCTTTAAAGCATAATCTTAGAAAATTTCTTGAAATTACTAATTTTCACTGATAAATAAATAATAAATATATTGTTCATAGCGATCATCTGCTAATTAGAAAATGAGTCTTCAAAGTGATTAAAAATAAAACATTAGTAGCTCTTTTTTTTAAATTTATTGAGGTGACTGGTTAATAAGATTACATAAATTTCAAGTACATAATATTTTAATACATCATGTGTATACTGCAGTGTGTGCTCATCACGCAAAGTTCAGTCCCATTCTGTCACATTTATTTGATATCATTTACCCTCCTCAATCTGTCCCCACCCCCATCTCCTCTGGTAACCACTATACTGGTGTCTATATCAATGGAAAACGTTCATAGCTATTTAGATCAACTTGAATGTCTCTTCCAGATGGGTATGTACAAATGAATTGAAATAAAAATTACTAGAATACATCAATCCAAGGTTGACATTTATAAATTAACTAAGGATTTATGGTGATTGTTACCTGTACTTATGTAAATATATGATTATACAAATATTTTCTTCTATCTGATTAACTTATTTGGTGTAATTATTATTTTATATTGCATAGTATCTACCTTTTCTTTCTAATCCAATTTATCTTTGAATTCTCAACACGATTCTATCCCAGGGAAATCAATTAATTTGACCAATGACACACAAGGACCAAACAGCAGAATATGGAAGCAAAGTGAGCATCTGATTCCACACCCTTTCTTCGCAGCTTGCCCTACCTTTCCAAACCCAAATTCATGTGTATGTTACTCTCATCATTTTTATATAAAAATCAATTTTATTTACAAAAATGAATTCCGCATTTTTAGTAAAATATTTGATTTACTTAATGTGAAATTGGCTATCTAATTCACTGAGTAATTTCAGCATTTCATGGGTAAAAAAAAATATAACCAAATTTTAAAATTTTCTCTAAAAATGTAAATATTTGTCATAAACTTTTTCATGTAGTAGTAACTCAATTATGTATATATACTGAGTAATATTAAGAAATTTTTAGACTAATAATAACACATAATGTTACTAAAAATATCTATGTGGAAAATGTTCATTAATATTTATACCTATGTTAAAAAATTGATATTTACTTGAGAAAACATTGTTTTGACTCACAAGCACAAAAATTCAAAAAGTCTGTGTATACATTATGAAATTGCTAGTTACTGTATAGATCAGCCAAATCTAGTTCATGACCAGAGTAGAAAACTTAATATTTGAGTCATGCATTTGTTCTATGGGAAGATGCCTCCATATTTTATTAATTTAAAGAACGATTCATAGAAGTTGATTTCTTTCATACTCAGTCCTTTCAGTACACAATGGTGAAATAACTCTACTCTAATAGATCACTGAGGGACACTGGCTTCTTCTATTTTGCTCCAATATTTTGATATGCCAGGATCATCATTTTTTAAAATGATCAAATTCGCATCACTGTATCCTTTATGCCAAAGGGCAGGAAGGAAAAATATGCACCTAAAACATGTACCTAAGGCTGAAATCTAGAGACAAAGAAAACAGTCGATGCCATGTCTACTGGTCACATGGGTAAGTGGATGAGAACTGAGCCATGTGGCTCCATGGAGCTGCAGGACAGGGTTCACGGCCAGCTTCTAGAACTCCATTACTGGGGAGCGTGGGGAGAATGCTTTGATGTGTGCCACTATTAGCCTGCTGTGGGCCACCTCTTTGGTCACTCGACCCCCCATCCCCAATTGCTCTTCCTTCCACATGCAGACACAAGCACTCTGGGACAGACAAATCCATAATACATTCAGACACTATATCAAAGATTTGAGATTTGAGCTAAAGTACTGCATTTCATATTGATTCAGATGAGGCTCCTTAGTGACATTCATACTAAAATGTTCTCTAATTCCTCCCTCCCCCAACACAAACACACCTCATAAGCAGGAAAGTATAATCGTAAGACAATCTTCCTTTCCAAAATGGACATGATTAGAAATACCACATAATCACTGGTCCATGAGGATGCTAGAATCCTTCAGTGCTAGAACTCCCTGCACTAACAGTGAACAACGTCCTCCACTCTGGGAAGAACTACCTTTGCTGTTTCAAGAAGGAATGAAAACACGCCAGTGTGTCTACAGCCTTGAAATCAAGGGCAAGGGAAAGAGATCGATAAACACGAAGAAATTGAAAGTGCAACTATGAAGAAATAAAATAATTCAGATGTCCATAAAATTTGTCATCAAATAGAAACACATTTGAGAGTGAAAGTGATAATAAAAATGATGAACAGCCCTTCACTCATCTGCTAGGAGCATGAGCCAAGATTTCCCTAGGCAAGTTGTGATGCATGTTCATTCTGCTTGAAATGAGAAACAACTGTACCTATGGGACATGGCCTGTCTGGTGGGAACTGTGGTCACAGTTAAATACCTCCTTCCTGGGAGGGAGAGAGGTGATGAATGTGGGCAAACCCTACTCTGATCCCAGGCCTCTCTCTCATTTGGTCCTACTCCCTTCCATTTCAACTCTGGCATTGAAGATTGTATAGGCTAGCCTTTCAGAACACGGTCGGAGGAGGGAGCAGAATGGATCATGGCAGGGACAGAGGCCTGGAGGGAGACACAGTGGAGAATTACCCAACACATAACTTCTATTACACACAAAGAAGCTGGTAGGACTTTAGTGGCGTTCTCACACCCATCCACCATGGGTTCATTCGACGACTACAGGAGCTACGTGGCTGCACCCAGCCTTTTCTGAACACAGATGAATTCTCTAATTCACTGCAGTTCTCCAGTTGCCACATGAACCTCTTTATTTATTTTAGCTACCAAACTGTGGGTGATGGTATCAGCACCCAGAGGCATCAGATGCTGTGATACTGATATCAAAAGAACCAGTAAGCAAGCAGTGGAGAGTGGTTAGCGCAGAAAGGGTGAGAATCCAGCAGTGTTTATTCAGCACATTCTAGAAAAAAAGTCCTCTAACCAGCTAACTCACATACCTGGCAAGTATATCCCTAATCCAGATATAGGTGCATCCAATAAACTTAGCCTAAACTGGTAAATATTTGAATGACGTAACTCTCTCTTTGCCATGTATGAAATAACCAAGAAACTTAGTTTCTAGTTGAATTGACAAAATTGTCCATTTATTCCAAAATGTAAAAATAACTTGGTGTAATCAATAGAAAATAATTGAGATATTTGCATTATTTTGCACTAATTCTTTGAAATTCAGTGAGTGTTTGTTTGTTTGTTTTTTTACTTAGAGTGATCTGAATTTGAATAGACATATTTTAAGTGTTCAACAGGTGTGTATGGTACGTAACTACCATAGTGGACATGATAGGCCTAGTTTACTTAAAACCTGTGTTTCTCACTATAAAATTTACACTGTATCCTTTTGGTCTTGCACATTTAGTTGTCATTACTCTCTCTGGGTTTAATGTAATGCGGATCACAGATAACAGAAATTCTTGGTCTGTTGCGATAACGACCATATCTTTTGACCTAATAACTTCTCCATAGATCTACATGAACTACCCGCTGATCAGACAGTGATCAGTATCGTCTAACAGTGTATTTCTCTCTCATCAGCAAGTATCATATATAATCACCTAAAATCCGGAGATTATCACTGTACATTTTCTCTTAAGATATTCTCTGAATTTACATTTGACCATTATTTTATTTGAATTGTTAACAAAAGAGGATAAGACAACTACTGACTGTTTTCTCCAAATCCTATAAAACTATTCTGGGATCTTCTTTGAATAGTCTCTCTTTGCCATGATATATCCTTTAAAAAGGTTACAGAGCTGCTCCAGCTGTCTGTTGGAACAAACCACCACAGTTTGTTCTGAACATTGAAGACACGTGTTTAACTCTCTCCTGCCACTGGCTGACGGCATCATCTCCCACGGAACTGCTTCTCTGCTTTCCTGATTTAACATTCCCACGAAAGGGGAAAGGCTGCCTCTTCCCCACCAGCCTACTGCTCCCTGTCTTGAAGTACTTTGCTTTATGTCACTGACCCTCAACAAAATCCAAGCTGTTTAAATTAAAGCACATGGCATTATCTACATTCTTCTGGTAATAGCCTACGTTTTACATACTGAAATGTCATTCATCTTATATTATTTACTGCTTGTATAAAAATGAACTAGTTACCAAGATGCTGTTGAAACAGAAACAATAATTTTTTTCTTCTATTTATAAAAAGAGCCCTCTAGCAATTCTCGCTTCACAGACCATTGCTTCCCACAATCAGAAAACTGTGGTGCTCACTGAAAGCAATTTAGACTAATAGCTTGGTAAAAGGCAATCTAAATAGCATGCCATTATGGAATAGTGTAAACTACATTTTTTTCCTGATCAGTCACTGGAAGAAACTTAGCAGAGATCTTGGAAGGGAACCTGGGACGCTCCTCACGGGCCATCCTACAGCAGGCAGCCCGTTGTCCATGTGAGGGAATAGTGTCTGGTGGGGACAGCTACACAGTAGGATCGCCAGGTCTGGGGATCCAAAGAATTTCGTAGCTCTCACTTGGGGGACTCAGTAAATTCTGAATGATAATAAAAGTCAAAAGTATGTAACTAAGTGAAAAGCTGGGCCAGAGCTATGAGATGTAACATTATGCGTAGTAGGTATGAACCTAGACCAAATGAAGTTGTAAAAATCATTGGGGAGATAAACACAAATACCATAATATGAATCAAAAATTAATATTAAATATTAAATCTCCAGAGCAGACAGACTATAAATAATAAATTATATGAGTAGGATCATTTACTGAATCCTATGGAATGTATTTATATGGAGTAAATCCAGTTTTTTTATACACTTGCTTTTATACTAAGATGAAAGATAGCTTTTATTGTCATGATTTAAACAAGATCAGTTGTTTACACAAACAAGGATAAAGCACTCTGATATAATCTATGCCATCTAATAATAAAAGTTCCTCAAAGTGGTCCAATCCATGTAATACAACACATAGTTGAATCAAATCAAATATCAGGAATAATATACTTGTAGAGGAAATTCAACCCCTCATTAAATGAAAACACAGACATAATTTCACTATCATGTTGGTATCATGCTGACATGTTTTATCTGTCATAAGAATAAAACCTGAATCCTTATCAAGTCCATTATCTTTGGCCTGATAATGAATAGCTTCTCTCTATGGATGGTTCCTCTCTCTTGTCTCTCTAGGAGATCCGACTGAGTGGCAGAGGCCTCTCATGTAATCAGTGCTGCCTTTTCTGCCTGGCTTTTGTGCGCTCCTTAATCTTTCTTTTTCCCTCTCTCCTTCTCTCTCTTCCCTTCTTCCATTTTTTAAAAAATTAAATTTGGGTGATATTGGTTAATCACATTACATAGGTTTCACGTGCACAATTCTATCATACATCATCTGATAGAACACACATACTGCATTGTGTGTTCACCACCCACAGTCAAATCGCTTTCTGTCACCATGTATTTGATCCCCTTTACCTTCGGCTACCCCACCCTGGTTTTTTCTCTGGTAAACACCATACTGTTGTCTGTGTCTATATGAGTTTTTTTTTTTTTGTCTTGCTCATTTGTTGCTTTCAGTTTTATGCCCCATATCTGAGTGAAGTCATATGGTTCTCGACTTTTTCTGTCTGACTGATTTTGCTTAGCATAATAAAAGTGAAAAAAAAAAAAGATGTACTTGAGTCACGTGTTGGGGAAGGGGGCACCCAACAGAATTTATCTCCCAGGTCTGAGGGGCATGTGTGTACTCCCAGATGGAGCTGTCTCCAACTACTTATAGGCCCTGCTCCTCCCTGCTAGCCTTCACCTCTCTCTCCAGAGAATAGAGAAATGTCTTCCTTTGCTATGCCCAGCTTTTCCAAAGGAGATACTACATAAAAGTGATTGAAGTTAGAGGCACAAACTTGATTCAATGATATTTTCCTAGCCATGTTGGTTCTTTGTTGTTCTGTTGCTCTTTTTAAGAATTTTCCATATCTTTTCATTTTTTCCCCCTGTCACTCTTTCTAGGTAAAGCTACTAATACTACATATGTTACTCAGTTGGGAATAAATGTTTCTTTCTCTCTTTTTGTGTTATTTTTAGATTATATTTCAAGGTGAGGTCTAGTGTTAGTTGTATAAGTGTTTTGAAAATATTCAGGATTGCGTTTTGTTAAGTTTAAATCATTCAAAATAAATCCGGAAACAAGTTAAATATCTTAAAATGTTAAAAGATGTGGATCTTCATGCATTTACGCAACTTGAATCTAAGAAGTATCATTTAATGCTTTGAAAACATTAAACACTGTCCTCGCCAGTTTTCAGTGAATTGTATGGTGTCTTGCTCTGACACTTGATGTGGTGGGTAAAATAATAAACCATCGTTTTGCACATGGACTATATTAAAAGTATCAGAGCGGAGAGAGCCTATTTAGTCTCTAATTAGAATTTTTCACCAACCTTAGCAGAAAATAAAAGTTCATAAATTCAGGGTCTTTAATGTTTTGCAATATTTGCACATGGAAACGATCACATGAAGAACTACACCACCCAAGCAGCAGCTGTAAAAAATAATGTTGTCCAAGGAAGTTTGGAATTTAAATTAAAATGTGAGGCAAAATCAAAAAGTAAAACACAACACAATTTTTAAAAATTTAAAAATCTATCTTTTTCATGTGTTTTAGAGTAAACATTCAAATTAAAGATATGAAACAGTTTTATATAATGAATTTTCCCAAAGTGTCTACTACAGTGAGTCTAGATCTGTTTATTTGCATCGCTAATTACAGCTTTTATCCCAAAGCACTTATAGTTTCTACTACCCTCAACCCTTCGTTTTCTCTCACTTTTCCAACAAATTTATCTATGTTTAGGCAATGATTTGAATAAAAATGATCTACAGCATTTAATTTTATACATTATGGTGGGCTTTCTGTCTGTAGATTGTTTTCTTTCAAATTCCTTTTACTATACTTAAAGTGATCCTTTCTAAGGGCTTTCTCTCCCATACACATATCATACACCACAAATCTACAAGTATACTATAAAACAAAAATATACTTGTATGTTATTAATTTAAACATTACTGTAATAATTTAATGACTACTATTGTAATCTCCTGATGACCAAGAGTATACTGCTTCTACCCTCACAGAAAAAAAAAATTGATAAAATAGTAATATTGATTTCAAAGTCATTTAGAAAAATATCAATATCAAGTATTCATCAGCTATTGGGTGTGTGCCATATCCCTGACATAACATTTATTCGATCATCAGAATTTGATCCATTTCAAAATTCAGAATGATTCTGTTCTGCCTTAGAACATCTGTAAGATTAAAACAAATGGCCCACCTTTACATGTGTACTGTACCCAACTCTCACTTCTGGCACATGGATGTGGGTCTACATCTCTAAAATTCACACTTCTAATTTAATTTAAATTTCAAGAATTTGTAAGCTTCTACTATAGCAAAGGACTGGACAAGATGCTAAAATACACAGTGTGGGTACAATGGGCATGACTCAACTTTCTAAAAAACATTACCAACTATTCTTTGTTTTATATACTAAACTTTTGTATGGAAATTGTTTTGAGTATATAAAAAATTTCTAATATTTAAAAAATATAAATTTTGACCTGACTATTGTTTTTAATTGTCAAATATTTGGTTATCATATAAGGGTCTAAATAATGTTTTAAAACATGTTAAAATTAAATATTTATACAATAATTTCACATAAAGATGGTGACAAAAAGATTATTTTTTTCTGAAATATGTGGTTAGTTACATCATCTTTATAAAGAGAAACCTGATTCAGAAACCTGAATCGCTAAACAATGGTTTGTTCTTCATAAGTTTTCATGAATAGTTGTTAAATAGGTGATTATGCAGATAGTTATTTAGGAAATGTTATCCGATACCCATTTCTATATCCTTTCATGTTCATCTGAATTACTGTGTTAATTTGCTTGTTAGAATTTTGATAGTATATCTATTTACTAGAGTTTTGATAGTTCTCATTTTTGAGACAATCATCAGCATGTAAATAAAACAACGATTAAAATATGTTTTTCTTAGAAATTTTCAAGCCCTTCAGATCTACACACCTTCCAGATATGGGGGCGGGGTGGGGGGAGGGAAGGGAGAAAGAAAGAAAAACGTATGAATATATTTGTATTCTGTAAAAATACAGGTGTTATTTGTTGCCAAATCTTACATCACTAGCTGTGGTTATAAGGTACCCAGAATCATGTTATGATTCCCGCATTCTCAGACAGTTAGATATGCTTTAAACAACTTTGAAGTTTTTCAGACTAGTGGAAGCAAAGACAACTATTGTTTTATGTTTATGTTTTACATTCTAGAGAAAAAATACTTTCAAATAAATATTTCTCTATGAATTTTTAGTACTTCTTAGAGTCAGCAGGCTCTACTTACAATCATGAAATGATTTGCAAGTCGTAGTTTAGTCTCACTTTTTTTATTTTACCTAATTGACAGTTGTAAAATTAATCATGCTTTATAAAAATTTACAATCTTTAGAAGAGTGGCTGTGTGTGTGTGTGTGTGTGTGTGTGTGTGTAACAGGGAACAAAAGAAAATAAATTATAAAATATATTTCAATTGATATTATAATGCAGTCATTCTTTTGGACATTTTGTATAAATATATGGTATATTAAAGTAATTTGATAGAGAAGAAATATTGTTGAAATTGGTATCATAAGACATAGGTTCTAGTCCTATCACATAATTCCTTACTGGCTCTGTTTCTTGACCTTAGGTGATCCTTCAGCCGAAAGCAATCATTTTTAGTAAATTATCATCATATTCAGCACAATGTTTTTATATGGAGTTACTTCTCAATAAAATGCAAATGCATTAAAGGCACTGTTTAGATAGTTGGAGGACTGTATATCTGCCACGATTATACAGATAAGGGAGAAAAAACACTTCAAAATATTACTTGTAAAAATTCTTGACCATTTTTGGTGAAACTCTGTCCTTTTGTTTTACTTTTCTCAGATTGGTTGATAATCATTGTAGAGTGAGCTTTGAGAGAAATGATCAACTATTACAGAGAAAGTCTAATTGTATTTTAACTATATTCTTATAGTCTACTGGTTAGTAGCTTCTTTTCTACAAAAACATTTTGACACTTATTAAACATGCCACCGCATGGGTCATTTTTTGTAACATTTAATGAGCGACCATCGTGAGTCCTTGAGTTAGTGCTGAATACCCTACAGGGAAATAAATAGGACAAAGGAAATGCATAGATTAACCACATTTTCTGTTTATAGGGGAATACAGTTTCCTCCTTTGCTCCCTCTATCTTCAGTCTTCTAAATTTTCTTCATCCTTCTTCGATGCCCCATGATTTTTATTAAATAGAAATGTGATGTGGTGTATTTTTTTGAAATCTGAACACATCACTTTTTTTTTTGTTTGTTTGTTTGTTTTTGCCAACCTGAAAAAATAATTCTCCTCATTTTTATCAACATGTATGAGAAGCTGGATAGTAACATGTTCTTCTTTGGAATCTATCCCACATTCTAAGCTTAGTTAACTGTGTTTTGATCAAGTTAATGATCTAATAACAGGTTTAGAACAACACAGCAGATGTAGTATGAAATCCTCACAAATTTTGCCTTGTATCATAGATGCCCTAGAGAAGATGCGACACATCTGGATAAATTTCAAAGAACTTCTGTAACTTGGGTTACATTTTTACCTTAGTTTTTCCAGAATTGTGTTGTTATCCCATTGCTAAGTTCCTTTTCTTCATCCTTATCATCCAGGCTCATATCAGCTTGGTACCTATTGTTTGATATCCTATGTAAAGTACTAAATTTGCAATTAAATTTGACTTTGAAATAAGTTACTATTGTATAAGGAGTATAAGGTTAACTTTTTTTCCAGCAGTAATTATTTTCTTTCTTTAAAGACAGTTTTTATATATTGAAGACTAGAAAAGGTACAAGAAAGCCAAGGTAGACACCCATCAGTAGGAACTTTATATTATTCCTCTGGTTTCCCCTTAATAGAGGTTATTTTAGTATTTGAGTGCAATTGAGTTCTTCCAGCTTTCATGTTCCTGGTTGGCTTGAGGTATTGCTTATGGCTGTCACATCTCCTACTGTTGCTTTAAAAGTGATTTGAAAAGTCTGTTGTTTAAAATTCTCAGGCAGATGTTACTTTTACTACCACAGTCAAGCATGGCTCCTGTGTGTTTGACTTTCAAAATCCCTGCTAAGTTCCTTGCTGAGATCAGAAATGATTTGTTTATTAAGTCTATATCTTTACATAGTGTGGGGGGTCTAGGAAAAAAATACCAGCTCTGTGACAGGATCCCAAGGGAATATATACCTACTTAATCTTTTGTGTAAAACAATTTTCCAGTAACAAAGACATATGTCCAGGGTAATGAAACAAACGAGTGTTTTGGCTTTCATCAGTACCAACTTGGTTTATACATTATCAGAAATGTCCAGAGTTGACTCTATAGCTGTTTTATGTATGTGGCTAGACTATCACAAAAGCCTATTTTTGTTAAATATGTACGTTGCTGTCTAAGTATTTGCAATTGAGTTTTCATCACAAATAATTTTTATAGCTCCAATAAGCATATCTTAAAGATGGGATATGGTGGGATACGGTCTATAATTAAGATTTTATACATTTAATTTAAACCATGATTTCAATATAAATTAATAGCATAGATAATTAATATTAAGATGTTAACTTACCATCTTTAATTACATTAATACAATTCAATTGCATGTTCATGAACACAGAGAAAATAAAAACCAAATTCCATGATACGATTCCTGCTAAAACAAATTGTAATCAATGAAATCAACATCGAGAAAAAGCTAATTATGTTAGGAATCTATACTCATTTATAATTGGTAATAAAGATGTCATTCTTTAATTCGTATTTCCTTTAAGAAAGCAGACAAGGCATTTTCATTATAAGAAATGTTAGGAAAGACAGAAAATAAAAATCTTGAAATAAAGTTATAGATTTGAAATCACCTAGAATTTCATCCCTCAGAAGCAACCACACTTTATTTGTTGGTACCCACAATTTCGCCCTCTTAAAAGAAACAAGTTGTTTAAAAATTGATGTAGGTTTTATTTTAATATATTAGTTATCAAAATTAATTATCAAATTTATAATTAGCACAATAAATTAGTGCAACTAATACGTGTTACCACACTAGTTTAATTGTGACAAGAATACTTTAGTTGTAATTATAGAACACTGGACAAATTTTAACAAGAATGTTAACTTTATTGACATTTAATTTCCTCACTCATTAAATGATGATAACATTTATATTGAGAATGACGTATGTGTTACCTGATGTATAGTGCCTAAAATCATGCTAACAAGAAAAAGTATATTGAGTATTTTTTAGCCCTTAATTTTCTTTGTAAACTACTAACTAAAATCAGTAATTTGTTTCTGACACTACCTTACTTTTTGTTCTCAGAGAAGAAAGGTATCATAACACTTTCTTCTTAAAATTGTACTCCTCCTCCAAGAACTAGACCATAATTTGCTCTTCATCAATTTTTGCCTAACTTTCCAGGTGCAGGTTAGGCCTTTAATCCATTTGATTGTCATCTTTATAAAAAGAGAAAAGAGACACACAGAGAAGATGGTCCTATAAAGACAGGTAGAAAAATTCCAATTATTTTTCCATAGCCAAGGAATGACTGGGGATTCCAGAAGCTTAAGAAGAAAGAAAGGATCCTCAGCTAGCATCTTCAGAAGCATCACGACCCTCACAATTCCTGGTGTCAGCCTACTAGCCTTCCTTGCGAGAGAATAAACTTCTGTTGTTTTTAAAGCCACTTAGTTGGTGGTACTTAATTATGGCAGTTCTGGGAAACTAATTTAAATGATTATACTAGAAAAGCAGAAACTCTAATAACAATGTTGTAAGATTTCAATTTAAGAAACTAGGAAAAAAGATACCATCAAATTATACAACCCAAATAGTGAGAAAAAAAAATCAAATAATGAAAGATTATTTCATTATTGGCAGTGGCCATTCCTGCTCTGAATGGCAGTGGCCATTCCTGCTCTGAAACAAATATTGACAGAAAAGAAAAAAATGTGAACAAAGTCAAAAATTAGTTCTTAAAAATATTTTTGAAGATGACAAATCACTGACAAGATTTTTGAAAAAACTCAAAAGCTAGAGATATATAAAAAAGACAAAACTACCACGCTAAAATGGGGTTTACCCCAGTAAGAGTAGACTGTCTTGATGTTCAAAAATGTCTTACTATATTCCACCACCTTAATAAAGGGATGAATCCACATATTATCATTTTAATAGATAGGCTTCAAAACCTATTTGTTGTAAAACTCTCAGTAAACTGTGAATGGAAGGTACGTTGCTCACAGTGAGGACAGAGAGCTATGAAAAACATGTGTGATAGCATAGTGGTGGAATAGTGATGGTTTTTCCTATAATTTGGGGAAAATTATGAATGACTGCTTTCCTCTGTTTCATTTAACATTTTCTTAAAGGCCTAGCCCCCAAAAGAAACAAAATAAATCAATAAATAATACAAAAAAATGAAAACTAATGAAATAAAGAAAACAAAAGTTAAAAGCACGAAGATTAAAAAGGAGAAAGTAAAATGACCATTCACGGAAAACACAATTACATAGAAAATCCTGAGGAATATGTAAAACAACTATATAATTAATTGTTAAAATTAGCAAGGTTGCAAGATTCACAATTATATATAAAATTCAATTATATTTCACTGTATAGAAGTAAATAAACTGAAAAAATAAAAATTATAATTCTCAATATCCAAAAATAATTAACTAGAAATTAATTTAGTAAATAAAGTAAAACAAAACACCTGTATACTTATAAGTGATTACTGAGAAAAATTGAAGAATAGTATGATAAATGGAGAAATAAACATATTACTGGATGAGAAAAACTCAATATTGTAAAAAATTCTATTTTCCCAAAAAAGATTTTTTATTGAAAATTACAGTTTTTCCCCCTTAAAATGATCTTGAAAATAAAAACAAATCTGGAGAACTTAAAACATCTCACTTTGAGATTTACTATAAAGCTACACACCTATGATAGCTTGGTTTTGGCACAAGGGTAAGTGAAATAGAATAAATCAGAAGGATGAAGAATCCAGAAACAGACCCTTATTCACATGGTGAACCAACTTCTGAAAGAGGCTCCAAATTTAACTAAATGGGCTTTTTAAATAGCCTTTTCAAAAAATTACATTAAAAATTGCATATCTAATTGTAAAATAAAAAGAACTTTTACTCCCTACCTCATATCAAAAGTTAACCAAGTTGGAATGAATAATTAAACTATACATAAAAGCTAAACTGAAGATTCTAGAAGAAAACAAGAGTATATTTTCATATATTGAGAGTAGGCAAAAAAATGTTTTAGAGAGGACACACACATTAATAATCATAAGTTAATAATGTATAATTAATTAGATCTCATCAAAAAGCAATTAAAAAATATGAAGCAAGCCATAACTAGGAGAACATGGCTGAGAAAAGCTTCATATGCTGATTAAACACATACACACACAGTTAATAATCAAAAGACAAATATCTCAGTAAAGAAATTGATGAAACTAAAACAGTCATTACAACTAAGTATATTTTTAAATGGCCATTAGTATCTGGAAAATTTTCCAATATCAGGCATTATGGAAATGCATATTAAATTATAGGAATATACCACTACACATCCTATCCATTAGAATGATAAAATTAAAACTAGATCTGTATTTCTTCCTTATTAGGTGGGGTGTCCCCAGTGGCCATTCCTGCTCTGAAAACATATTCAGCTCTGTTCAGTAGTCTCCATTATAATTTTTATTACAGACCCAACAGACAAGCCTGAATGTGTTTTTTCCTCTCATCCTGATGGTGATTCCTATTTAATAAATTAGAATTCGGGCATCCAGAGGCCAAAGAGCAATTTGAAAAAGAAATATATCTATATATCTAAATTCTAAAATATGAGCCTATTGGAAAATGTTCTTTAAAATTTATAAATATAGGAAATTTCCCCACCTTTGAAAATTATGTAGTGTATGATATCTTTATTTCCAGCTTTTCATGGAATTAAGGCATTTTTCATGAGTGAGTTTCATAAATGAAGTCATCTGTATAATGCCACTTACTTATGAGACCCCAATAGTCATAGGGGAAATCAATAAGGAGAGCCAACAAAATTCTAAACAAAGATCATTGTTCATTCATTTAATAAGTAATTATAATTGGTACTTTTCCAGACTCTAGAAATACAGGATTCGAGAACCAAATCTTTGCCCCCATGAGGTTACACTCTAACTGAGATAGATATGTAATAATTTTTAGTAAGTTTAAGTTAAATTCTATGTATGTTACTATGGGGATAAAGGCAGCCAAAAAAGAACTCACTCAGTAAAACGTTAAAATTCTAATAAAACTTTAAGGAGGGGAGGGCGCCAGCCCACATATCATGTGTCTATCCAACAGCGTCTTCCCTCCCACACCTCCAGCACGCCTCCATCTCAATGAACTGATGGCCACGGGTTGGCGGCTGTGAAATATTTTGGATAGCCTTCCTTAGTAGACACCTACTGTTTTTTATCCCCCCAGCAACCTTCTCTCCTCTTCTGGGACCAGCAAACCTTTCTCTGTGAATCCTAAATCCAACTTACTAAATCCAAAACTGATTGACCTAGGATTAAGGTCCAGGCAAGGCCTGGTCAGTCACGGGCTTTCTCAGAGTTTGTAACCATAGATCTGAGGAAGTATTCTTGGTGCCCTTCTACTGGCAAAATGGTGATATATAGGGAACAAGTAGTGTCAGCTACAAATATAAATACATCTTCCTCTTTTTGTGTGCCTGGTTGAAGCTGGATGCATGTAACTTGCAAAAAGTATTTTAAATAACACTATTGATTACGTACCAGATATTCTGGTAGGGTCTATAAAGTAAACGCTGTTAGGATGTCTCAAAAATTACTTCAGAGAAACCTGATTTAATCATAGATCTAAAGCAGAGAGCACTCATTATCACATAAACCATATTGTGACTTCCCAAAACCATACAATAAGTTGCAGAATCATGCTTCAAACTGAAACTTCAGAGCGAAACCTATCAAAGTCATAATACTGATGATTTCTAGGTGGCCAGAATTTGGGGAAAAAATTGTTTATTATTTTTTAAAATTTTACAAATATTTATGGAAAAGTCTAAGATAAGAAAGTAATAATAATAAAGATAAAATGCTGTAGCAGTCCATAAACAGTAGAAGTTGGCATTTGTGCTACTCCATATATATTGTAGAAAAAAAAGAAATGGGGATGATTTTCTACTTGTTCTTGTGTTCTTTTTATACTCTGCATTACTCTTCCCCCTTCCTTCCAATCAGACTTCAGGTTTTTAATCTTAATACAAATGTGATAGAGAATTTGCTTCCAAAATTATTTTTATATAATAACTTTGACATATAAATTTGACTAGCATTAACAATTATACAAAGCTTAGAATGTGACAGGTAATTAAAAGTATTGTCAACTTTATTACATAATTGTTTCTCCTAGCTCAGTAATACGAACAGAAGTTTTATTCAACTTATAGAAAAGAAAAAGAATCGTGTTCATATGTTGAAAAATGATTACTCAAAGCAATAAAGCTGGCAAGTGATTTAGAATCAGTACTATAATTTAAATATTCTACCCATTAGTTTTATATTCTCCCTACCTAAAAGTAAAGAGTGACTCTATGCTATGTAAAGTCTTATGAATTGGTAATCGTTTTTGTTTCATTTTATTTTTAATCAGATATCTCTTATCTGTTTACTCCTTCAGGAATTTTCTCTGAACAATAAGAGTGAAAAAGACTTGTTAAGTGTCTTTTGTTTCAAGAAACAGAAGCAAAGACCAGCCCAGATACAGAACACGCTTAAGAGGCAATGGGAGAGACTGGTGTGACTTCGGTGACATGCAGCAGGATTCAGTGCTCATCAGGATGTAAGGGTGGGACTCGCTGCGTCTCATTCTTTTCACTTCTCTGAGAAAAAAACTTTCCTAGTTGAGTCTTCAATCTGGGATTTGATTTCTCTCTTGATTTATAGTCTGTGTTTGTCTTTAACTTTACTTAGGTTCATCATGGTGTTGTTTCAAGCCTTGGACTCAAATGAAACTGTACTCTAGAGTCCAAAGTATGTGTCTCCGAGTTTAATATTTTTAAGACAAGCCCATTTGCTGAGTTTGTTTACATCAGATACATACTCTGGCCTGACCCGATATAGGCAGAAGGATGGGTCCAGTAGTACAAACATAGGTTTTTCAGCATGTCTATTACGAAGAATTTGCTCAGAGGCAGATATATGAAGGATTATGAAATTTCGTTGGAGCTGGGGAAAACTTACTTCAGACCCTTACTTCCCCTAAGAGGATACCCAATTGAACGCCTGTCTTCACTTCTGCCTTAGTAGGCACAGATCATATCTCAAGGCATCCAATAAAGAGGCTCAGAAAACATTTGGTAAATGTGTTCTCCTGGATAAGGTCAAACTAGTTTGCAACTAAGGAATTTCTAATAAAATCAATAGCCAGAATGAAATTTTATAGAAGCAAAAACATTGACCCATGGCTGACAAAACTATGTGAGGTGTGACTGACAAAAACATTAGGTAAGTTTTCTTAGGAGCAAATCGGCAGAATCCCGGCAAAACTACTGTGATTCTAGCAGATTTAAAAATATGGATCATTCAGAACTGACCAGCAACTTCTGATTATCATGGTTTTTGAGACCAACTTTCTTTTTACGCCCTTCACATTTTATCTAGCAATACTCACAGAGTTACAGAAACACTGCAAATAGTATACAAAAATTCCTGCATAAAACTCACACCCAGATTTCCCAAATGTGAAGTTTACCAAGTAAAATATATGTAGTTCATAAACTTTTCTGAACCATTTGAAAATTAGTGGCAAACATGACTCCTTCTGCCCCAAACAATCTCCTAAAAATAAGGACTTTCTTACATAACCACAGTACAGTTTAAAAAATCAGAAAGTTGCCACTGACAAAATAAAATTACCTCATCTGTAGACCTAATCCAAATTTTGACAATTTTTCCACTTAATGTCCTCACTAGTCAAGTATCCAATCTTACCAAATGTATTTAGCTGTGATCTTCTTTAATTGCAATAGGTCTTTAGTCTCTATTTTCCAAGACCTTGACACTTATATGAATATAGAATCTCAGTTTATGTTTTTCTGATATTTCCTCATGGTTATATTCAGATTTTGTGCTTTGATTTATATTCTCAGTATGTCATATTGGGAAACACATGATGTCGATCTGTCTCATTACTAGTGATATCAAATTGATGGTGGCATCTACAAGATTTCTCTATGATAAAGTTAGTATATTTCCTTTGTAATCAATAAGTACACAAATTGTTGGCAGATACACTGATACTTATTTCTGGTTTCTTATGTTTTTTATCTCTTAGTAGTCAGCATTCAATAATGTAAATCGATTATTGCTCTGATGGTCACCAGTAATGATGATGTTGATTTTATCGGTCACCTTTTTATTAAGTAAGCTTTAAGGTCTCCCATGTTCCGGAAGGAATGATTCCAAATTTAAAATGATCAATTTAGAAGTTTGTCTCTAAGCAGTCCGCATGTCTCCCTCCTCAGTAGACGGTACTGCTGTAGTAACTGCAAGCAAATTTTCAGTGCAGGGACTCACAAGAAGAGCAGTGATGCAGTTTTACCTGCAGTGCTTCTGCATCCTTTTCTAGACTACTCGGTAATCTGAAAGATCAATACACTGGCATTTTCTATAAACTTAATTTCTTGCTTATTTGCTTTAGTTTAGTTTTGTTATTGTTGTTATTTATTTATTTTCACCCTGCAATTCTTTTACTCCAAGTGGCAATTTAGGTATTAGATTTTATCAATGTATTCAGCAATGTCACACCAAGAAATGCTGCAAGCACCAATTCCAAATATAGCAGAGATGTGTTTAATGTGATGAGTCACTTTTCTCTGTAAAATTTTGCGTCTTTGGCTTTCAGGAGCTCCATCCTTGCTTTTGGTCTGAGACTGTCTTCTCATTGGTTCCTTCCCCTCAGTCATATCTATATATAAGCAAATGCCTTAAAAAATCTCTGAGATATTCTCTGATATTAACCTGAGGTTCTCATTCTCTACAGCATAATTCAATGTTAAATCAGACTTCACTTAGTTCAGTAAGAGTAAACTCCTCTTAACCTCATTTATCTTTGAGTCTTTCTATTTCTTTTATCAGTAGTATGTCAGAATCTGCAAAGAAAAATGTAAATACTGTTCTAAAGCCAAGATATGGAAACATTTATTTAAATAAAAAATATTGACTAATCTGAGAATGAAGTAATGGTTTAAGAAAATGTGCACAATTTTATATTATGGTTTTGCATCCCCCTAGGCTGATCAACAACCCCTGTCTATCAAAGTCAGCTACAGGATGTTAAAAAGGATTTATCAACAAGCTGGGCTCTGCACAGTCCTGCTTCTTCTAGGCTCAGTGTAGGACAGCTCTGGGGCTGGGCTTGGGTGCCTCCCCGTCTTACTGGAGCTCTGAAGGAGCCAAGCTGGAACCCATAAAGAGCAGCCACAACAGGTTTAATCAAGTAAGGACTTAGGGTCTGGTATGCTGGGTGTTTAAAATATGCCCATTTCTGTTTCACTTAAGAAATGAGATATGAGTGGTTTAGCCTCACCCTATATGAATAAATTGATTTGTCAAGGAAATAAAGAGTAAGGAAAGTACTGATCCCTTTGTATTATGAGTCCAAAGAGAAGTGAAACAAAACCAAACCAAACCACCAGAACTCTATCGGGTAGACTGTGTGGTAGACTTGTTAGTGTTTGTACTTGGCACGCGCACACACAAAACTATTGTCTTTTATTTGTGTAGTCCATGTATTTTTGAAATCTAACCAGTCCATTAAAGTTTGGAACGATTGAGGTGAGTAACAGAGGTTTTCTAGTAATGCAGCGCCTGAAAATTGAGTCTTTGTGAACCAAATGTGGAGATTTCACTGACTTAAACTTTCAGGGTATAATGAGAAACTATGCATCTTGGGCAAGAGAAGGAAATGCACTATCCTATCCTAACAGAATAGAGCCCATCTCCATTTCTCTGGTTTTATTGTTTCCTTGACAATAAGCAGACCCTCTTTCATTTAGAAAATCAAATGATAAAAATACTAAAAGACTAGACAATTCTTGACCCTGATATCAAAATGTGGACAGTTTCATAGCCACCAAATCCCAGCATCGCAGATGTGGAACACTTTGAAGGCCATCAAAGTCCCAACCCGCTGGGGGAGGTCTGCTTCAGTGCCACACAACACTGTACAGATGGTCCCCGCATTCCGATGGCTCGATGACAATCTTTTGACTTTATGAAAGTGATAATGCATTCAGGAGAAACCATACTGCGAACTTTGAGTTTGCTCTTTTCCTGGGCTAGCCACGTGTGGTACCCTCTTCCCTCGTGACGCTGGGTGGCACAGCGGGCCTCGGCTCCCAGTCGGATACACGGCCAGGAGGGGAAACAACCCAGACTCCGTATTGTCAGAATTTTCTGGATCCATGCTGTGATCTGAGACATTTAGAGTAAGCAAGCCTTAGCGGAGATGCTTGGTGGGCTAGGTGAATTCAACACATTCTTAACTTACGATATTTTCAGTTTGGACGGGTTTATCTGGGCATAAAACACCATGGTAGGTCGAGGGGCGTCTGCAGACGATGTTCTCAGTGCATTTGTGGAACCTTTCCTCAGCGTGCTCTTCCTAGAGCTAATGCAGAACAATGCTTTCAATTTTTAAACAGATTTTTGGTAATATGATGATTATTTCTCTGCATTAATACAAAGAGACATTTTGTCTCAATTATCGGTTCACCTGAGGTTATTAACATACTCCTTTGTCCTGGTGAGACAAAGGCAAGGTCCAGCAGCCTTCACCGATTGAGCTGGTGTCATCGCATCACACGCTGCTTTCCGTCTGCTCCTTATGCGCCTGCGCACGTAAATCCATGTCCGCAAGGAGACTTGATCCCTTGCACATCAATATTCCGATTATCCACGCAACCCACAGGTGAATGTGTCTGTAGAGGAGCTCACCTCTCAGGATGTGTAATATGAATGTCACTTAGCTTGGAAATAGGGTTTAGATAGTCCAACAAGAATAAAATGAAATTGTATCCTGGCTCTGTACGTTATAACAACTATAGACCCTGAAATGAGCTTCGATGTAAATGCCACAGAACAAGCAAGGGCAATGTATCAAACCCAAGGGAGGCTGACGTCCAATTAGTACAGTGCGTGTTACAAGATGAGATGATTCATAATACCTTTCTGGCTGCCGTGTCTAAAGGAAATCCTTAGCCACGTGACGGAATCCCAGCCTTCTTCACCACCTTCAAACCGCTAAGCTTGACAGGGCATTATTAGTCTGCTGAAAGCGCGCAGTCCATGACTTAAAGCATGGACTGTATCACCCGAGGACCTACTGTTGATGAAATCACCGTGCTTTTTATAGCCTCGCTCACTTTTACAAGCAGAAGTGCTGCAAGGGGTCAAAGCCCTGTTTCATGTCACAAGGCAATTGAACGGAGCTGAACACCCACCGCGAGGCGGCGGGGTGGCCAGCTGGCAGGGCGCGGCGCGCAGCGCTGCTCTGCCCACCCACACACTGTGGTCCCCGCCAGTCGACAGAGAGCACGATGGTAGTGGTAAAAAATGACCAAATGTAAACGATTAGCTCATTAGGTAAAAGTATGGAAGATAAAGAAAAGAGAAGGAAATTGCACACGAATCTGAAGTATACTGGAGGAATAAATCCTTTCCCAATGTAATGAACAGGCCAGCGGGAAAAAAAAATAAAAGCTATTAAAATGCGATCTGAGACAAGACAGTCTACTACTTTAAGCTTCAGCTGAGAAAGTACAGATCAGAACTAGATTTACCTACCGGTTTTAGCCATACTATTAATGTTGAACGCACTGTGGGACAGAATCAGTACCTTTCTTGGTGTTCTAAAGAGCACGCACCCTGTGAAGCAAAGCAGGCCGCGGCTGGATGTAGAGCACCCGTGTCACGCGGCACCTTCGGTACCTGACACAAGAACTGGGCATTCTGATGACACTGGTAGGGTAGCCAGGGTGACAGGACCTGACATTCTGATGAATGGACCCTGGTGGGTAGCCAGGGTGACTTCGTGAGCACCTCTCTGGGTTGACAGTTTTGCTTGTTCAAAATAAAATTTAATGCCAACTGCACAATAACTTGCTTTCAGCATCAATGGGTACATTGGAAATTGTTTTTATTCTTTGAATAATAAAACTAAATTTTTAAAAATTATTTTAAACAAAATAATAAATATGAGCTGAAAGTAAACTTGTTTTGGTTTAGATCAGGGATGGGTCAAATATTCCCATATAGAGACTGTACACTTTCCACGAATAACATTTCTAGATAGTGTCACAGGTATATATATAATCTCTTATATAAAAATATTATATATTTCTTTTATAAAAAGAACTCTGGTGTTCTACAACTTTAAGTTCCATTTAATCTAGTCCCTTTTTTTTTTTTTTTGCAGCCTTTCCATTTGTGGGGTATCTAGTACATACATCAGCATAATATTTCTGCTGGTTTACTTTGTAAACTATCTGCAAGATTTTTCAAACGAGCTAGACTGTGATTCCTACTGAATGCATGTGATCAGCAAGAAAAAAAAAGATAATCAGAGAAAATCTTATTTTAAAATGGGCAAGATTCTGCTACAGGGTGAATTATTACTGACTATTTCATCCTTTTATTTTGAGATTTTATAGACTGCCATAAGGCTCACTGAAATATAAGAATTTTCAATGATTTACTTGATCATAATTTTGTCTTTTTTTTCTCTCTTTAGTTAAGCCTCCCTTCCTTCAGGGTTTCAAATAACAATTTTTAGATTTATTTATTTTTTAAAGACAACAGTAACTATGCAAAAATACAAGTTGTGAGGATTGAAGTTGGCAAAAAAAAAAAAAATAAGAGGGAGCAAAGGTATCTTCCATTAGCACATTTGACTAAATTAGTGTGTTAACTGATTTCTTTTTATCAGATTTCCTTCTAACACATATAAAATGCCTCACTTCCCTCCCAAGGGTGGCCTAGATTCTGGATTCTCACAGTTAGGATTCAACCTTGTAATTTGCCTTCAGCTATGAAAAGAGACAAAGGAGACCGAAATAAAATTCTAGGTGATATGACTTTAAGATTAAGATGACTAATGTTTTCTGGAAAAAGGTACTGTCTGCCATAAGAGGACAAGAAGGTAGAATCAAGGTTCATGGGAAATTAAGATTTCGTGGTGTGCTACTTAAGGGTTTAAAGGGTTAACTCTTAAATATGCAAAGTTTGGACTGATGGTCAAAGGCAAAACAGAAGGAGTGACATATTGACTAAGCATGAAAGAGGGAAAGAAGCAAGACGACAACAAGCGGAGATGAAAGAGGAACTTGATCTAGAGGAAGAGTTCCTGGTGGTCAGCCCCGGGGTGCACTGAACCCCACACGATCTCCAGGCAAGGCGTCTGGTTCTGGAAGGCTCGGCGCTGAGTAGGGTGATTCAGCGCGGACACGCAGAATGAAAGGATCAGACATAGAACTGAAAATCTAAAATTAATTCAGATTTTCAATTATCTAGAAAATAATGTGGAAAGGCATGCTTTATGTCATCGGGCTGAGGGATCGGCATCTGGAAATATTACATAAAAATGTAGACTAAAGTATGATACAATTGTAAATTCAATGTCCATAAAGTAGGCAGAGTGAAGGAAAGTATCCCCAGTATGAATATATTCACAGAATTGCTGAAAGAGGCGAATTACAAATTTTCTATATACCTTTCACCTTTAAATGACTCTTACAAGGATTTCATATAGTGATCGAATTTAGTATTCTTTTCGACCACGCCCCTGAAAGCAAAGAGCATATTTTTTAGCTGTATAACCTTTGGAATTGGGCATTTTTTGTTTTGTTTTGTTTTGTTTTTGTGTGTGAGCGATATGTATCCTGCAGTAGTTTAAAACAATCATTAGTTGTGATTTATGTCTTGTATATAAAGAAAGTAAACTATTCTCTCACTATAGTAGTTTCTAAGATACCATTTAATAGCTGACAAAGTATCAAGTTAACAAAAGAAACCGGCCATTAATAAGGAAAACCTGCTTCTCTGGAACCCAAACATCTGAACAGCTAAGCTCCGCATAGAAATAAGCAATGTGAAATTTCATGATAAGATGAATATGTTATGATGACATCACCGAAGGTACATACATTGAACTTAACTTTCCCCCCGGGAGGGGAATCGCCTGCAGAGGGGATCCATCAGTCTGGGGCGTAGACTGGGAAGGAGGGAAGACAGAAAGAATTTCTCGCTCACTTAGGGGTGGTTGCTGGGAGCGGATCCCACAGCCATTACAGAAAGATCTCGTTCCCAAATAAAAACCCTGACATTCTTCTGCAATCTATGTTCTCTGAATCCCTTCAGGGGCATCTTTTTTTCAGAGTACACAGGTGGGGGATTTTCCCCCAGGAAATAACAGCTTAGAAGCATATGGGATGGCTTCACGGAGGTGGTTTCATGTCATTGTGATTGAGCTGATCAAAAGCTTAGGAGTACGAAAAAAAAATCTATATAAATAACCTTAAGCAAGTCATCTCCCCTGCCTGTCTTTTTCTGCAGGCATCCGACAGTCATATTGAACTCAGGAGGTTAATATGTTATTAAGTAGGCCTAGAATTATTAGCAGAGAAAAATTAAGCTGTTATGTATAGATTATAAAGCAATGCATCATAGAACAGACAAGTATAAGGACATTGATTTTTAAAATATTTTGATTACCTGATAAACTGTAATTGCAATTGTGTATTGCTCATCTGGTCAACTGATCAAAACAATAGAATAAAAATCACATTTACTTGATAATGTGCTTTGTCTAAATAATTTATATTTTTTCTACATGATAAGGAAAAAAGTTAATAATAAAAACAAAATTAAGGAGATATCTAAGAAATATTTTTAAAAGTTCACCCAAGTGATTATAATTCTGTTCTTGTTTTTATCTGTTCATTTTAGCTCTTTAAAACCAAATTTAGAAAATGTCTATACCTCAAGTCATTTTTTTTCATATTCTCCTATTTTAGATGCAGTTATTCATCCTGACATATTAGCTATTAAAAAAAATAACTGCAAGGAATAAAAGGTTTAGATTTTCAAATGAGATAATAATTAGTTATTTAAGTTGAGAAGTAATTCCCAGAAGACTAATCTCATCAAGTTTTAGTTATAGTATTTTTCAAAGAAAATTTACTGAACAAATAAAAGACAATTCAGGGTTTTATAATTTTAAGAACAATGTCAAAGAAATGATGCAAGTAAAGGTACTTGGAATAATTATTTTTCATTATTCTGTGCAGATTCTAACTAAGTAAAGGTACTTAAAATAATTATTTTTCAAACTAAGAGACCTTTTATAAAACAATCACAGCACATCTTTCTATTGCTTTGTACTAATGCATCTTTCAAAATCACCACAAAATAAGGATTCTAGGGAAGGTGATGGCAATAATATTTCTATTAGTCATAATAACTAACATGATTTTTCAAGGAACAGCAGTTAAAACGTCACTTAAATAACATTAGCATGTTGCTATATCGTTACTTACTGGTGGACAAAACTTGAAGGAGTCTAATATACGTAGAGTCATAACTATCATTAAAATGTGGATAACTCTAAGAACATAGCAGTGAGCAGTTTACATTTCATTATTCATGATTCTGTGCAGAGTCTAACTAATAATGCGCCGGAGTGTAAATATCGGAGCATCCTGCACCGAGATGGCAAGGCCAAGCCTTTGGGCTTTATACTCCACGTGCTCAGCTACCTGATGAAGATGGGAGCTGCCTGAGAAGGGTGTGTCCTCACAGGTGGCTCGCTGCAGCTGGGGCGGCTCCTGAAGTTGCTGACGGGTAGAGGCTGTCTGCGTATTGTTTTGCCATTAAGCAAAGAATCCTTGCTTGAATTGGGATCCAAGCACTGGCTTTACACTCCTATCACAAGCGTAGGGTGTGGTCAGATTCTGGATATATTCTGGAGGTAGGGCTGAGAGAGTTCCCTGATGGATTTGTTGTGTGCGGTGAGTAAAGTAATCGTCAGGAAGAACCCTAGATTAGTTTTTTTCTTATGAGAGTTAAATACATAAAAAGTGAACTTTTTTTTTTTTGTTCCTGAAATAAGGGGTGGATATAGAGGGTGTGAGATATTAAAAAAAAAAAAAAGTTTTGTTAGGGAAAAATTACGTTTTAGCTCTGCATTAAATGTCTCATGTAGATGCCAAGTTTAGAGTTAGATGTATGAGGCTGGAGGGGAGACTGAAGGTGGAAAAGTGTATTTGGACATCTTTACAGCTATATGATTAGGCTGAGATAAGATGAGAAAGCTGAGCATGGAGCCAATACATAAGTGTCAATCCAACATTTAGACACTGGAGTGAATTATGAGGAGGCTCCAGAACGGAGACTGAAAAAAATTTCCTGCGAGATGACAGAACAAGAGAAAGAACAATTGAAGATGTTTCAGGTTTGGCAGACAGAGATCAAGATGTTTCTAAATCACTGAATTTCAATGTTGTCATGTTATGATAGAAAACCTTTGCCTTGATTAAAAAGAAATACAGCTGACTTTTGAACAGTACAGTGTTGTTGAAGTCTGACATTAGAAACAGATGACAAAGCAATATCCATTGGCTTTCGCCAAGTTGTATATAACTGTACAGATAGTTTTGGAAGTGAACTATAAATTAT
Source organism: Macroglossus sobrinus (assembly GCA_004027375.1). Taxonomy (NCBI): domain Eukaryota; kingdom Metazoa; phylum Chordata; class Mammalia; order Chiroptera; family Pteropodidae; genus Macroglossus; species Macroglossus sobrinus. The sequence goes on from PVKZ01001254.1 coordinate 115,480, forward strand.
CTTTGACAAAGAGAAGGAAAAGTTGAATATGTTTAACCATAATGATTTTCCAGAAAAACATTTCAAATTCATTGTGAATGTATTCCCTTAGATGCACGAAAGCTCTGTTTTTGCCTATTTCTAATTGGTCAGTAGACAATTTTACATGGGTGTCTTACTTATGAAGAGATTTCTTTTAGACTGGCACAACTGAAAATACTGTTAGGTTTTTCTCTTAGGATTTTCTTTTCCTGTATTTACTGTATATGCAAAATGGTACCAAAATACACTTGTAGATCTATTTAACTCAACATAAAAAAATGAAAATGAACATGAAACCCATCTGAAACACATTAGGAAAAGCTAATTCTTGTGCATATGAAATCTATTGTCCTTTCTGCACTTTTCCATTAGTATAATCTTAAGTACACTGAAGATAAGAGGCAGGCTGCATTTGAACCAAATAATTTTAAATGTAAACTAATATGTGATAAAAAATAGTGAAATTCTATTTGTTATTTTAAGGGAAAAAACCTCACCTGCACAATGCTTATTGGCCACTGCCTTGATTTTCTTTAATGAGTATCATCAAGGATATAATTAAAGTCACTATATCTTACTCTTTCATTGCTGAATTGTAGATTTATTATTCTTGAAATTTGTTTTTTTCAAATCTCCGTGTATAATTAGATTTCTAATTTTTACTCTTCCAGTAACATAATACTTATTGAAAAGAAGTCTTGGTTCTGAGGAACCATGTTATATGTTAATTACTGTATGACCACATGTGCCCTGGAAAAAATTTTCAAATTAAAATATTTATTTAAGTAAATCAAAATTATATTTGGGTACATTCAATCAGACTAAAGTTTGTTTCTGTTGGAAATACTTGTTTAAGTTTCAATTTGTTAAAAGTTGTTTCAATCATAGTATTGTTTACTCTTAAGACAATGAGGATAATATGACACTTTTATAATTTGCAAAGACATATTGCAAGTTAAAATATGAAATCATCTCAGCATGATTGGAATTTAAATGATGCAAACTGTGAAACTCTGCCATAACTCAGTAATGTCCAAAAATTTGACTGTACAAAATGTGAGTTTGTGATAACGCAAGGTTAACAAAAACAATATATTTTTAGTTGGTCTTCCAGTAACTCTGTGGTAAAAGAAGAGATGTCATTTTTTTTTTAATTAGGCCAAGTAGGAAAAGGACTGATGTTTACAAAGAGAATATCCTGCCTATACTGATCTAAGAAAGGGTGACATGATTTGAGACAATCGTCATTTAACACTTCCTTCCATCTTCCTTATCCCCACCAGAGAACAAGTCTGTTTTCACCCATCCTGTCTGTGCTTCTGAGAACTTGGGATGGCCAGAGCATTGACATTCTTCAGCAATACCACTTAATATTTATTCAGATACTGTGGGGTTTTCTGTTATTTGAAAGACCATCTACTCATCAGTCTTCATTTGTTGGTAACTTAATCATCTTGCTTATTGCCAAGGTCGAAAGAGTTGGTCTGACTGTCTAGTTCGTTATGATGCCCCTTCCTCATTGCTGTCCAGAAGGCATGCTTAATCGACTAGAAGGCCTTTCCAACTGAGAAACAGCCCCTTTAAGAATGCTAATGGCATAGCTCTACTTCTCTAAGAAAAACTAAAAACACTGTTTTTGCTTGTTAGCCATTCTTAGGGTCTGTAAAACTATTTTTTATTAAAACTATGTTCTGTTAAAAAGCCAATTTCGTTGCATTATTCGCTTCAAAAAATAGAGCTCTATGTTAACCCACAATTTATTTCTACTTTTACTTTTTCATCAACCTATTAAGGAGCTTACATTAGCTCATGAAGATAAAAAAATATGAATAAATCACAGTCTTCATGCCCAAGCTGCTCATAGTTGGGTGACAGCTAAGACAAAGAAAGGAAAATAGTAATAAGTGTGATAAAAGCTAAAAGGAATAATCATGGGACTCTGTAGTGTCACCAAGGCACAAGTAGGTTTGAAAGTAGAGTATCCCTAAATATAAGATTTTAAACAGGCTTCAAAATTAAAACCTGAGAAGTAATGAAATAGATTAAGAATTTGATATATTTTTTAAAGTTACCACTCAGAATAGAACAACGACATTTTATTTTATTTTATTTTATTTTTTTGAAAACTGGTCAAAGGGATTCTTTACTGCACTAACTGAAGGAAATTAAGAAGGAGAGGGGAAGACCTGAGCAAAAATATTGCAGTTACTTCTGTTTGATATATAGGGCTCAAGAATACTTACACAAGGGATTCATAAGACACACAACCTGCCATCTCATAATGAAAAGATGATTACATTTTATATAGGCCTCCCTTAGGGAAGAAAAAATATGTTTCAAATCAGGTTAGCCAGCAAATAAAATGGTTTAATTTCATCATGGGTTTGGATCTCCGGCATAGGTTTATAAGTCATGTTAGTAAGCATTGGTTTTGGTGTGTTTTTCTACCAAATCCCCAAACATTCCTCTGGGGAGATAAAGCTAGAGATTATCAGAGTTTCTTTAATGCCTGTACCCATTGTCTCTGTAACCAATTTCAAGACGAAAATGCCAGAGAGACTTTACGATAAATCACATTGCAGTGCTCCGGGATATTACACATTATGAACTACAAAGCACCAACTTCGCAGAGGTTACATCTTTTGTTGTTATAATTTTATCAGCTTCTAACAGTTAAGACAGCAAACAGAAGTGCATAAGAATCTCCAAAATCCTGAGACTAGAGATAATCCCCCTTTATTCAGGATTTCACTGTGTCTTAGAGTTCAGTTTGGGATGCATTTGGTCAAGTTAAAAATCTTGAGAAAAGTATTTAACATGCTCACAGTTTAAGTCATTTTAAATGCAATGCTCTCACACTATCTATATTTTCAGATCTACGTTCTTTTCCTAAAAATATTTATTCTTATTCTATCTTAACTTAAAATTTTAAATTATTAAATTTTACCATATGCCACACGACTCAATATAATTTTAGTAAAAGCTACTGATAAAGCTTTTAAATTATTATAATAACAGTTACTGTGTAGTTTTTTGGGGGGAGATTTATAATCCATAATTCCTTCTAACAACTTTCTTACCAATTTGCATGGAATTAACCACTCTCTCCAGATGCTTCTCTGACCTTCTTGTCTGTATTTTTCCATTGTCATTTATTGATCATCCTTCGCTTCTTACCTTATAATCATTAGTGTTCCTGAAGTCCTGTGCTTTCTTCCTGAGCCATTCTGTCTGCTCCTATATTTTAATATATTGCAAATATGCCAAACTATCGAATCTATAAGCTTAATTTAGCCTTCTTCCCTAAAATATTCAAATGCTGTATACAACAACTGGGTGTGCAAAAATTATACCTTATAACTTGAGTTTGAAAAAGACTTCTTTCATTTCCCAATTTTATTTGCAAATTTCTTTGTTTATGTTTTATTTTTACTCAATACCTATTGAAACATATTCTTAAGAGTTAAAGTTAGGAGCATAGCATGGAAGCAGAAAAATCATTTTTCCACAGAGAATGTACGTTGTGCATGCTGGACTCAAACCTAGCTAAACATCATCTATACTAGCCATCAGCCAATAACAGAATTTGCAAAAAATTCTTTTGGTAGTTATTATCTTTAGGGAATAATTTTTCCTTTGTGATCTTTTTGTACATTTCAGAGTTCTGACCAATATAATTGCATTCCCTGGCAATTATATTATAAAGGAACTTTGTAAAATGTTAAACATAGTTCATTTTTCCTAAAAGGTGCTTAAAGAACAATCAGAAGGAAAAATGAAGTTAATTCATATATTTATTCAGTTTCCAACTTGATATTGCTATAAGCTTTCCTAAATATGAGTATTTTTAAAACAGACTTGGTAAAGAACAAATCATATGTAAAACTTTTAGAACTATTTAATTTTATATTGTATTTGAGGTATTCTTTATGAGCAGGTAAACTGTCATTGTTCTGTGGAAAAGACAGATCTCTGAATATAGATACTTACTTATTGCAAATTACTGATGCATTAACCCAGAGCAATGCTATTGAAATATAGCTGCTTTGGAAAAACTGAAGACTGAGATCTCTATTAGAGAGAGTCGGGGACATTTTGAACTGTATTCACTTTGTGCATAGTCTTATTATTTTGGCTCATCCAGAATACACTTTTGGATTCCTTTAAAGATGTTAATTATTTGATTACAATTCTTGTGTCAAAAATGTTTTTGTTTGTTTGGGTGCTTCTGACTTTAATTAAGTATTTTGAGTCAACACTGGAAAATGCATTCTCATGTAGTTTGATCTAGGAAAAAGTATAATCTAATTTCAAGTTTATTTCTCTAGTAACTCGTTTGTTCCAAAGACAATTCATCTGAGACACTAATAGAATTACATATTGATATATGTCATTTTCCTTCTATTTACCTAAATTTTTATTCCTTGAGAGTGGACATTTACGAATGAGATACTCGTTATATTTCAGCATGTAGCTGTATAATGGGATTGTTGTCTGAAATATTTATACTGTGAAATCCAATAAAATTATAAATGCCACTTAATTTAGATATCTACTGTGAGAAAATATACTGTTTCATTCTTTTAAATTATCAATTTGAACAGATGCAATAAATTGCAAAGGAGATGTTTACAATAGCTCATAATCTTAAAACAGACATAACCTGCATAAACTCGAATGCATTACATTAAATCTCATAAAGCAAGAAATCAGAAAAGGCATTTTCTTCTGTTCTTTAGTCTACTCATTTAAAAAAATTGTCAATGCTTATTATAATATTTTAAAGAGACATTCAGTCAAATCCCAAAAGAGATAGAGAGGAGGACATCAAAGCACCCTGTGTCAGAAACCAAGAGACCAAATCACAGCAGCACCTATGACAATTTAACATAAAGGATGGTTAAGATGCTACTGAAACAGTGAAACATAATAAAATGGAAACCAAGGCACTATGTTGGAAACAACTGTAGGAAACAGATGTCACCCCGAGAACTAGAGGAACAAAGGAAAGAGGTTGGGATTACAAAACCTTTGAAGTGTGGAAGAGGGGTCCTTGTAGGCTGAACACCAACCCTCCTAGGGTGCTGTCTGTCTGGCAGTAATATCTCGAGCTTAAAGAGAGGCCCTAAGCCCGGCATATTCACACACCATCGCATTAGGGGACGTATACAGAGACGTTCATTTCAGTGTGCAGTGCTGCTGGGAGAAGTTTAGACAATTCAGGTGTCTATTAATAGAGGAAAAATAAACAAATGTGGTGACTACACAGTAAAGCATACTAAGCAGCCATTAGAAGCACCAAACTAGGTGCAGACACAGTAAGGTAGAATAATATTAGTATTACAGAAATAGAATGTTGCCATTAACTTGATAAAATTCACACACACACACACACACACACACACACACACACACACACAATCTACTGCAAATTTACAAAGACCCATGCAATTATAAAGATAGATATTTAACTCATTAAATGGTTTGTTAAACAGGGAGGAGATTAGGAACGAGGTTAAAAGGAATAAATGAGAAATAAAAGTAGTTTTATTGAAAAATTGAATATTGTATTGATAATATAGTAGGCCCATTGCAAAGACCTTTCCGTCCTCCTCTGAAATGGTGACCAGGGTGTAAACACCAAAAACAAATGGGTTTAAATACCTGGTATTCTAAGGAGACAAACCAACCAGACTCCTCCCTCAGGGGCTTGTTACATGTTGAGAGGTTGCTGAATCAGCTGGACAACTTCCAAACATCACCCCAGCAACTCTTACCCCTCAGTTCACAGCTCCTAAAATATCCGAAAAGACCAGAAAGGGGAGACACCTCATCTGGGGGCAATGAAACTCTTCCCAATTTCCTCCATGTGAAGGGACACTTCCACCCCATAAAAGGAGGGCATAAGGAAAACCCCAAGAGAATTACTTGTAGAGCTTAGGAGAGCTGACATAGCTACACCATCCAGTCTCTGGGATACATATGTATATGCATTTTTTGGAGGATTAGGTTTCAGAGACAGAGTTGAGCTAGAGTCAAGTCTAGGACCAGTGACTGGGACCAGTCACTCTGAACCTGGCAGGTTACAAGGAAAAATAACTATGCATTTCTGAACCCAACCTGCTGCATAAATAAAAATCCAGCCAGAGCTACACATTCATTGACATAAAGTCCAGATCATGTGGATCAAGATGCTTTGAGCATCTGCCTGATTCTCCTCTGTTGGAAGAAACTTTATTGTAATAATTTCATCCAAAAGAGAATAAGGACAATGTTAAGTTGCCTGACTATTAAGTTCCTAAACATGTGTGTTCGGAATTTAAAATAGATTAGGACAGGAGGGCTATACTGAGATAGATTTATCATCAGTGTTTCAAAAGTGACATTCTTCAGCAATTCATTTTAATTCTTCAAAATAAGGATTATGTAAATTAGAAATCTAGAATCCATCTCTGTTACCCCACAGTCTCTCATATTCCTATTTGATCTATAACCACGCCTGATATATTCACAGATCACTTAATGCTTTGAACTCATCCACTTCCTGCCATTCGCCTTGGCTAAGCTACCATCTTTAAGCCCCATTATTCCAATCGTCTCTGGACTTCTGTTTTTCGGGCTGGTTCTTTCCAATCGGTTAACTACCTTGAAGCTAAAGTGATCATTTAAAAGTCCAGTTCTAATCTCACTTTCACCCTAATGCCACCCTTTACCTCTTGCTTAAAGTATTTCAAGAGCTTTATATTGCATATAGTTTAGAATCAAGAGGGGAGGAAAACTTCTTGAGGCCCAAGTCCCTGCATATTTTGACACCTACTAAAAAAGACCAGTAAAATTGCCTGTTGATCCAACAAAATTAAACAAACGAGGTATACCTCAATAAGGAGCACATCCCTGACAGAGTCTTCGTAGTAGCTCAGAAGATCGGGGGAAAATATTTACACAATTTTGAAATATGGACTTCAGAGGTATAATGAGAGTCTTTCAAAGCAGGGAGCTTATTAGGGCCGGGCACATTTTGTGTCATAATAGTTTAGGATTCAGTGACGCAGCTTATAAGTGGGTTTTAAGTAAACTGTTGGTTGATAAATGAGCTGGTTGTCTAGGAGAGCAATGTGTTCTTCTAATCAATGAGCCGTTTCCCCAGATTAGCAACTGTTTGTTTGGAGAGATCGGTTTGTAAGAACTTCCCATTGGTACCAGAGAAGTCTGTATTGGTTTCCAGTCTATTTTCCAGGATGAGAATTTCTTGAAGCCATTGGGGCGTCTTGTTGACGACGGTCTCCTCAGTCTTCAGTCCCTGACCATTAAACCAGGAGGAGGTGGAAAAGTCACAGTTCTCACTCTTCGACCTGAGTTTCCACTCGCTATTCTCTTTCCCCTCCAGTCACGGTCCCTCGCACATCACCAGGGACTTATGTGCACCACGGCATCCTCTTCCCATGGCGTTTGCGCATGCGTAGTTCCTCCTGCCAGGGATGCTCCTCCTCCCCATGTAGGTCTCAAACGCGCCTTTCTTCTTTGTCACTCAGTAACTGCTGGCTTGGAGAAGTCTTTCCTGACACCCCTGATTTGGTTGAATCAGTCCATTTTGTGCTTTCACAGTTTCGTGAATCTCTCATTTTGTCACTTATGGTTAGAATTGCATTTGTTTGCTTGGTTATTTGATTAAAGGATAGCTCTTCTACTAGACTAAGCTTTAAGAGATAGGTTCCATGTTGCTTTGGCTCACTCTTAGTATCTATGACATTGTCAGATTCCTATTTGTTCCTCATATATTTTGATGACTGATGAACAGAAAACACTTCTTTACCTTTACCTAAATAATACTACTAATTTTATCTTCTACAAAAAATAATATCTAGAACTAAACCCTTAGGCCATGTAATGATCACTGAAAACCTTGAACTAATCACAAGATTCTACAGAGTGAAGACAAGCAGGGTGAGGTCTCAGCATCTTATAATTCCAGTGCTTAAAGAGCATTACTTATTTTTTAAACCTGAATTGTTGAATGACTTGGGATTTACCAGTGTGGAAGTTGTTAACCAAAGTGACTCATGGTAATTAAAATTATTCAAAGCATTTCCTTATATAAGAAAAAAAAAATAAACTATTCAGAACAAGAACAAATTATGTCACTTCATTTCACAGTGTTTTCTCAGAAGATATTGTGCAACCAAATATAAACAGGGAAATCTAAGTTTAGCATCTGTGAACAATAAAAAAATACTTTATTCATTATAATCATAGATGCTAAAAAAAAGTGAAATATAAAACTGATATTTTAAAAGCACGTATTTTTTCATATTTTTTTTCCTCCCAAATTCAGTTTAGTTTTATGTTATGGGGGAAGTTATCAGTTGAGCACATACTAATGCATACACGCTATCTGAGAGAAAACAGAGGCTAAACTAAGTGAATTGAAATTAAGTGAATTGAAATTAAATAACATATATTTAGCATCGACCAAGGCCTAGTACTGAACGTAGTACCACAGGTATGAAAACAGAGCCTGAAGGAGATAAAGTCTCTTTCATAAGTGGTTCTAAACTAGACAAGAGGGATAAATAAGCAGCAGAATGAAATACATTTACTTAAGGCCAAGAGTTAAAATAAGCAAAATATATACAGATATGACCATGACTGACATGCCAATGAAGTGCGTAATTTATGGAAGATTCGGATACTAAGAGAAAATTAGAAAGAGGAGACAAAATACCATAGGAGACTGTATAAAAACAGAGCCTAATTATAGAACATAAATTATAGAACATTTGTTTACACTCACCTTAAGCATTTTATGTCTAGGTTAACTTGTTTGAATGTGGTCTCCTAAGACTCTCAAGTCTGCCATACAGTGTGTAGGGACACGCTGCTCGTGAGGACTTAATTCACATGATCAAAGTGGGGCACAGGAAGGAGGATGTACTCAAGTGCACTGACATGATGACACGGTCAGAAGGAATCTGAGTTAGGACGTTCGTCCCATCAGAAAACCAAGTACGAAAATGGAAAATGTTTCTTCACAGACCCCTCTCACTTCTCCATGTCTTGTGAGAAGAGACACTGACAGTAATTTGTTTTGCATTCTCTTCTGGAGGATAGTTGTAAAATGAATAGCCTTTAATAGTGCTTCCTTCTAGGTGAGAGGACAGGTAAGCTTATTGCCCATTATAAAAATTGGGGTTCCCTTTGATCAAGGTTCCTCTCTTTATTGCAACCCACTGCATGTGCGGGCATCCATCCGAGTTCTTCTGTACTACCCCATAGGAATTGGGGCAAGGGAAACTGATGCAAATTGGTTGATATTTATGTTGCTTATTGTGCCGTGCAATAGGAATCTCGTGAATCTTCTACCGACCTTCATAAAACGGATTAGGCTGCAAACAGGGCAGCACCTCAGACCCTTCGCAGCTCTTGACAGTTGCTTTTAGTCAGTCTGAACTGCTGTTTATGAAAATAATATAAACTGGGGGGGCTGGGTCGACACCCGTTTTCCACAGTCTGGAGCCTGGGAAGGGCAAGAGCGTGGTGCCAGCAGATCCCGTGTTTGATGGAGGCCTGCTCCTGGTTCACTGAGTCCTCACATGGTGATGAGAGGGAGGGGGTTCCCTGAGGGCACCGACCCCATTCATGGGGGCTCTTCTCAAAGGCCTCCCTTCCTCATACTATTACAGGGGGGTAGGGTTTCAACCCATGGACTTCAGAGGGACACAAACATCCAGTCTACAGCAGCAGTTTCGGCAGTGAGGATGGGATGCTGCCGGAGACATGGCTTTCTGGGAGAGAGAGGACCAGGGCGTGTGAATCAATGAACAGGATTTGCAGGATGGCCACCAGAACAAACAACAAATGTGCTGACCAGACCGCGAAGCCAGTGGGGCAATAAGCAGTCCTCTGCTTTCCTGCCTGGTGATAAGGAAGCAGTGGGGCAGCTGTTGTCGTCTGAGGACTGGAGATCAGTTTTAATGACAGTTTCCCGAAGAGGGTTTTATCGTTACTGCCCTTCAGGTGGTGGCTTCCTTGCCAATCTGCTGGTCACCCTATTGTAACGACTAGGTGGCCAGAAGACTCCTCTCCTTTTTATTGTCTTTTCAGACAGTAAAGGGAAGCTATTCTGAGTGAAAAGGGATGGATTTTCACCAGTGTTATGAGCAGAAACTGAACTAATGGTTAGAACAGTTGACCTCTGAACAAATTTCAGGGGAGCAGCCCACATGTAGTCAAAAATCTGTGTGTAACTTTGACTTCCCCACAACTTAGCTGCCTGTGGGTGTCCTCAGGGGACTGGTTCCAGGATCCCTCACAAATACCAAAATGTACAGATGCTCAAGTCTCCTGTTAAACAGTGGTGTGGATCGATGGATACAGTCAGCCCTCTGCATGCACAGCCCTCCGCACGCACAGCTCTCCACACACACAGCCCTCCCCAGGCACAGACCTCCACAGGCACAGAACCCCAACTGCAGACGGAAGACAGCAGAGCTGTCACTGAAGAAAACCTGCACATGAGTGGAACTACGTAGTTCACACCCCTCAGGGTCAACCGTACTTGGTTCTCCCTGGAAATGCGGGAGCCTGGTCTGTCCTGCTCTTTGAGGAAGACACAAAAAGCTTGACTGTCTTAGATCTTACCTTCTCTAGTAGTTTACTGTACCAACCTTAGATAGATTCAGAGATAACAATAAAAGAATTCAAAGTTTGACTGCAGCTCATTTAAGGCAGCTTTGATTCTCTCTGATGAATTTCCCTTAGCATAAGAAAATATTCCTAACTGTTAAGGTGAAATCAAGTATACACTCTTAGACATCACCGTCACAATGGTGTAGTTAATGCCCCAGATGGAGATGGACTCCTTTCAAAAGCATTGCCTTGTGAGTCAGCGGAGACTGAACCAGCCAGCCGGTGGGTCCCAGGCCTGTGCCCCAGAGGTAAAGGAGCATGGCTGCAGATGCTCTGTTAGCCATCCCAGAGCTGAAACAGATGGTATCAGTGGCCATGACCTTATCACTTGACATAGGGCATTGGTGGACCCAAAACTCTGGAACTTAGTTTGGTTAAGCTGTCAGCAGTGACTTTGTTGCTGTCAATCAATCAATCAATCAATCAATCAATTAATCCATTCATCTGCCTTATTGTTCATTTGGCTTATAGTGAGGGCCACTCACTTCCTCTGTAACCCCAGTATCTCGCTCCTCATCCACTATGATCTCAATTACTTTCAAACAAAAAAAGGAATTTGTTGTGGCAGTGAGGTCTCCTACCCTCTGAGGTGGACTGAAGTCTACACACACCCACAGACCCACGGAGGAGTTCTTGGGAAGGGAAGATTCCTGGTTGTATGGCTCTGTCCAACATGATCTATGAGGGAGGCGGATGGATGACGTTAGCTGACAGGGTTTAGGTAGGACTTCTGGTGGGGAAATGAGGTAACCATGATCTCACTGATGGTACCCTGTAAGAGCCTCATGGGCTAAGCCTATGTATGGTTATTGCTTCTGTGTCTGAATGTACTGTGGGCACTGATGTGTTACATGCTGGTACCTCCCCATCACCTCAGCGCCAGGTAAGATTCTCCAGAATGAGAAGGTCCAGAGACAGAGCCCCAATGGAACAAAATCGCTTGCCATTTGCCAGCAGTTGGTGGATCAGATTTAGCGTGACTGCTTCTGTCCTCTGATGCCTAAAACTTTCACTCTTCAGTTGATGATCTGTCAGTTGTCTTCCAAATTGTCTTGGCAAGTCAGAGTGATGGTCCTGCCTGTGATATTATCACACCTCTGCCAGGAGGGGTGACAAACACATAATCCAGACTACTATTCACCAGGTAGAGTTTCTAGGTACTGCACGGACAGATTCATGATGCTAACTCTGCCAGCGGTAAAGGAAAATCAGTTATTTCTGACAGCACAGGCCTCACTAATGTATTCTTCTCCATCTTTGTATTGGCTGACCCACAAAGGAGCATCCTTTTATTAAGGCCCAGAGTAATATTCTGTTTGGAACCTGTCCATCTACCTGCAGCATGTGCTCTGTCTTTGTGGTGCCCTGACATAAATGCCTTTTTTGAACTGCGAGTCTCTGATGTTTTTACTGATTGAAGTCTTGAACAAAGGGATGCAGCCTGCTCCCAAATGCATTCCAGAGGGTTTTGGACTCATCACGTCCCCGACATGGTGCTGAAATACAGTCTCTTTGAATGCAGCTGTCAGACTGTCAGTAGGCTCCTGTCAAAACTCAGTGCCTGATCAAGGGGACTTTGTGACTCTCTCGCCTGAAAGTCCCATGATGGAGCAGATCGATGTGTCCTTCGCAATGAGGTGGGAAGAATCCAGAACTCTTACTTGTCCATTGAAAATGATATATTCAAAAATCCCTCTGCCTCGCTCTAGTGGCATCTTGGCATTACAGGAAAAAAGTGGCATTGAGCCTCTAAACTGCCATCCTCAGCAAAGCAACAGACACTGGGGCCCTCAGTTCACTGAGGCTCCCTTAAATGCCTGGGCTAGGTGCAGTGATGACTCAGCTAAAACTGACTGCTGCCATGGGCCAGTGAGGCCGTTGGGCCCGTGGCAGCAGCCAATGGCCCGGCTATTTCATCTGCCACTTTGAAAAGTGCAGAGAGGCAGATTAAAGACGCCCTTTTATGAGACCATGGACCCTGGAGACAAACGTTGGCTGCTAATCGAATTGTGTAGGTCATTTATGCAGATACTCAGAGTAGAGGTCCATTCTATGATAAGTCACACTGGAAGTAAGTTGCCATTCAAGGTTACACCATTCACACTGTCATCATTATTGCCGGAAGCCGTCAATGTAGCAGACATGCAACTTCTCCAGTACTGTGTCTGGCTGCTATGTGAAGGACTCCGTATTACTTTTTGGCCTCTGACCTAGGAGTCTTGCGTCTTCTACCAGCATCCACGGAACTTCAGTAGGTGAACCTGTTCACGTACAGTTCTTCACAGTTCTTGACACCCATAGATAAGCATTTCAAAATCTGTCATTTCGCAGATGTAATGGCTTTCATATGTAACATTCGGACTGTGGAATGTATATGTACATGTGCACATGTCTTGGTGTTTTGGTCCATAAAATCTATTTATAAAGTTTCACTGAGTGTGCATAAAAATGAGAACTTTTGGATTATTCAGAAGAGGAATTTCCAAGATATGCTTTGTAAAGACAATGCTAATTGCAGTGCTAGCTTACTTATTTCCCAAGTAAAACTTTTGACTGAATAAATGCTAAATCTTTCATCTTTACTATTACTGAAGCACAAAAATATCTCAATGACTCAGTATTCAAATGAACGAGTAGTAATGGTTTAAAAGTTATGTTATTATCATAAAGACAGCTCCTCATTACTGCTGTTTTTCTACCTTTCAGTGTGTTACTTATTTCTAGCAATTATCAATTTAGTAGTTTTATAATTCACTACAATTTTCTTTTCAAAAATTTAAGTCTATGCAATATTATAAGTGATTTAGTGAAAGTGAAATACTGAATTCCAAGAATGGGTGGTAGGATTTGAAAATCTATGATTTAAATTATTATTAATAATGAAGCTTTTCCTAAAATTGTATGTCTTTTTTCCATGAGAAAATAGATTTATTAGATCGACTGCCATGTCAGCTAATGCATTACATTCCACCAGAACACACGGCAACCATGGACTGGTTTTCATTGCCACAGAAAACAAATGAAAATTTCAAAATCAGCTCTTTTGTACTACTCCCTACATATACAGTACCAACTGAAAAATCATCCCATCCTTAAGAGTGGGAAAGTAAACATTCCTTCAACATTTGGTGAAGCTTCTTTATCAGTAAATATAGTCACCGATACTCTTTTATCCCTGGAAAAAGGATATGGATCACTGCACAATTATTTCTTCCAAGATTCAATGTCACACAAAGCATTTGACGGAAAAGTTTCAGCCTACAAGGTCTTATGAGCAGACAATATCTTTTGACTTTTTCTTTAAATGTTTGGAAATAATTTTATTTTTTGGCCTCTTCTCTCTCCTAGGAGTTGGTTGCATGGAAAATTACTTTCACACACAGTGATTCTAGCACTGCTAATTGAAAAGTGTTTTGCCACTATTTGGTGCCTTGTTGAATTTTAGCCACCACCCTGTGAGCTTGGCCAACATAATGAAATTCCTTTTAGAAGAAAAGGCAGTAATGGTTTATTAAAAGTCTATTTCACTTTCGCATGAGACGGTAGCAGAGTAGAGTTCTGTGCATAGCTTCCTGAAAGTTTTACTCCACTATTTTGTTTGCTGTGTATTTACAATACATCCTCCCCACCAATGTCAAAATTATCTCTTCTTCTTTACCTATTTTCTCATTGATTTATTAGACAATTTTTATTATAAATTGGAGCATCTAGAAGTCTTATTTTACTGACACAGATGTCACAGTTTCAGGAAATCTTGCAAAATTCCTAGTTATTATACCAAGTTCAAATAATTATACCAACTTCATGACTTACTGCACCTACACTTAATTAAAATGGGCATGGCACCTTAGGTTCTCACTTGTAGATGTGGAGTTTCACTATGACTGATACACTGTGTTTCTGAAAGAAGTAACAGAAAAGATTGAAAACACATGACTGTCAAAAAGTGTGACCATTTGGATTCTGTCTCTATAATCCCTTCAAACTTAAACACAAGCTATGCAAGGGCTGGGCTTTCTCTGTTTATTTAACTGACTACTAAAATTGCCTAGAATGTTGCTTGGTGTGTAGTAAGTATCAAGTACACAAGCACCTACAGTTGGGAGTTTCCACAGCATTAGTTAAAAATCTGACTGCTTTTTCCATTATAATTAATTCCTGTCCAGGATAAAGTAAATGTTGTCACAGTTGGATGGTTACCATTTTGAGAAGTTAGAATGCTGCTGGAAAACAGTTTTTTAAAAAATTATATATATATATATATATATATGTATATATATATATATATATATATATGGACAGATAGATAGACAAACAGACAGATAAATAGAGATAGAGCCATTTTTCATCTCAGAAGTGCAAGAATAACTATGAGATATAGTACTGTGATCTTTACACAATAAAATGTTTACCCTTGGTTTTCTATAAAATATACCTTAATTAAATTAAATAAGCTTAATAAAGTTTTACAAATAAAGCTCTTCTTTTTGAAAAATTTCAGTCAGTTTTGGACTTCACAAAAAAAATCAGAAGGAAAGTAATACTGCAAGTAAAGAAAACAACCACTATCCACACAATAAATTTCTTTCCTCCTTGATCCTAAAATAATTGATTCTTCTCCTGAATACCCCAATAGCAATGACTGTAACATTCTCACAGTAGTGACTCTTTTCTTATTCACTCTGGGATCAAAGGAGCAAACCAAAACAAAAACCACCTTTTCTTTGAGGTCTGCATCAATTGAGGATTGATTCAAAAGCATGAGACAGGAGATCAAAAACATCATCCTTATTCTTAAATAAAAAGTAAATGTGAGTGTACAAGATGTGTCTTTATGTGTGGGAGAGTGGGCTTCCTCATAATTATGTTAACTATACTATTAGTATCCAAACCGGGATACTTTTGAAAGCAAAAAGGAGCAATGCTAGTAATTACATTAAGCATAAATCGAGACCATCCTGACAAACCGAGACATATGTTTACACAATTTATAACGAACCACAGACTGTACCCATCCCACTCCAGACTCTGCTGAATGATCCCAGGCCTTTCCTGGGGAAACACATCCCTTTCGCTTCATGCTAGAAAGCAGAGATGAGCATATATTCTCGGCAGGCGGATTTTCTCCCAGGAAGGAAAGAACTGGGCTAGCATCGCCAGTTTCGTCTCCGTAAACATACTGTGCTACATACAACGCGCGTGTTGGTGGGGCCGACAGGGTGGGACAGGAAGAAGTCAGAGGCTTCACCCCAGCGGATGTCTGTCTGTTCCAGTGGAAAACACTTCAGGAGGGAGTCAGGAGTGCTCCTCTCCCACCCTCCCCAAACCCTGCACTTCCTTCTAAGCACCAGTCCTCCTGCATTTGGGACAAGTGTATTTTAACAGAAATGCAAAGGACAAGAGAACATTATCAGCTCTTGTGCTTCCCAAGACTAATCTAAAAAGAACCGAGATAAGTTTCTTCTATTAAAAAAGCATCAAAAGAAGAGATGACCAGTTAGAGATTGTTTTCATAGCTTCTGGCCACAGGGAGGAAAGGAGAGAAGTTGGTGGAAACGGGATGGTGGGATGCTGATATGTGACTGCAGGGGAAGTTTTTTGCTTCCTACCCTCCAGAGCACGATCCCGGGGTGAGGGTGGAAGGATGGGCGAGAGAAGAAACCCAGTGCAGGCCAGGCCCGTGGGGCAGAGCCTTCCTCCTGGGGTGAGGCATGGTGGACCCCTGGGCCTAGTGGTTAACCAGAGTGAGTGCGCGCTGCTGGGTGTCAGTGACATTGACCTAGTACAGAACATATAATGGTGCTTTTTTTTTTTTTTTTTTTCCTGAGCTACAAGGATGAGTCACAGAGAACCAAAGGACCTTTTGACTTTTGGGGGAAAAATAAAGTAGGGATTAAAGTCCGATGGTCTCTTGTTCTTCCTCAAAATGCCAATATAAAACATAAACCCCTAGAATTTATAGCAATTGCAAACAAAACTAAACAAATAAACAAACAACAAAAATCCCCTTAACTATGAAGATAACAGTTCTGACTCTTAGAAAAATGAAGTAGGGAAGAAATCGAGTCATGAGCAAACGAAGCTGTATTCACACGCACATGAACATTTATTGTGTCGACTTTGTATCTGCATGTATGCCCGACACTTTCTGAATACTCTTTCCATATGTGGATAATGTATTCAAAGAATTCACCCCAAGAAGCAGCAAAAATTCAGTTTTGCAGTCTCCCGTGTCCAGACACAGGCCTGTGATGCAGGCTTTGCCCGTCAGACGCCCCTGCAAAGGCTTTAATCTGGAAGTGAACACAGTTTGGGGGTGGGGGCGGCTTCGTGAAGCAGGCATTTTTGATAGGGTGAAGGCAGGAACACGCAGGTCTTAAATGGCAACACTGGAGGCGGTTCTTACGCTGGGTCCCAGTTTTATGGGTTGTTATAACCAAGGACCGCAAAGTAAGTGGTGTGAACAGCAGAAACGTGTTGTCTCACAGTTCTAGGGGCTCATGGTCCAGATGGGGGCGTTGGAAGGCTTTGGGGGAGCCTGCTCCATGCCTCTTTCCTAGCATTGAATGTTTGCGGGCGATCTTTGCCATTCTCGGGTATGTAGATGCCTCATCCCAGTCGCCGCCTTCATTTTCACGTAGAACCCTCCCTGTGTGCTTGTCTGTGTCCAAATTGCATCTCTTTATAAGGACAACACCATACTGGTTTAAAGGCTGACCCTAGTCCGGGATGTCCTCATCTTAATTTAGTAATTGCACCTGCATGTCACTTTCTCAGGTACTGGGGATTCCAATCTCAACAGAGGAGTTTGGAGCTATCGTTCAACCCGTATCATGAATATACTGATATGGGTCGTACCGTCTGTGTGACAGGGAAAAACAATGTTTGTCCCAGCGCAGCCTGAACAAAGCGGAGACGTCGGCGACACAGCTCCTAGGCCTGGGTCTTGCTTTCCTACAGAGTCGCAAAGCTACTGACATTTGCTGTTCTGCCTAGACTAGAGTCCAATTTATATATTTATAAATGCGCAAGTAAACATAAGCAAAGATACACACACACACACACACACACACACACACACACACACACACCGACTTTAATCAGACTGTACAATTTTAAATAAAGGCCAGTTTAATTTTGGATCCTCCTCAGTATATTATCCAGAAGGGCAGCATGCATTCTGTAGGGTTCCCATAAATATTTGCGGAATGTAGAACTAAATATTTCAGATTTTTGTTTGGAGTTTGTTAATACATGAATAACCCTAAAACGCCTGGCTATCGGTTAAGATCTGTGATTAAAGGACGGAGCCATCATGTAGACACACCTTCCTTCCAGATGCTCTTCATGTACGCAACCAGGCTACGGACTTACCTGCTGACGGAAGTCAAGCAGTACTCACACCGCGCTGTAGGGTGCCATATCCTGCCTCTGCTCATCATTTTTTACAGTGGAGCAAACATTTCCACGCATCTTTTCTAGTTTGGTTTCCCCTGATTTTTTTTCCATATTTAAATTCTGCTTTTGTTTTACTTGAATAATGCCCTTCTGGTTAAAACCTTGGCCAATTTTGCTTTTTTCTATACCTGTTTCATTTTAAACTTAATAAATTCAGTTTATTAACTAGATAATCAAAAGTTAGCTCATTTATATAAGACTGGCTTGCAGTAATAGTCCAAATAACATTTTTTTAGTTACACTAAATGACATATGATGATTAAGTAAATAATACATTTGATCTAAAGAATGGATGTAGCTTACATAAAGCATGAATGAACCATATGTCGGTAAGGATTTTGGATTTCCATTGGAAATGTATTAATTAAAAAAGTTATAATTTTAACCTAATCATACGTTCACTCTATATAGCTGCCTCACCAGGATATTAGTTAGCATTAAAACTAATTGAACTGAAACATTTGACATTACAGAAACAGCATCTCAATCTAAGAAAAATATATTAACAGTCTTTTCAAAATCTTACCACTGAATTACATGTGTAAAAGTTTCTTCCATCAAAGTAATTTTAAATGTAAAACTATACCTTGAGAGGGCAAAGCAGAGACATATGATGGCCACAAAAAAATCCCACACTTCTAAGCATTTATGTATAATATTAACTAAGCCAGTATGGACGGCAATTACATAAGAACATAAAGATAAATCATTTCTGATCCAGACACCCTACGGGAAGTTCAGAGGTGCTGCCTCCTTATTAAAATTGCCCATGAATGACAGATGTTGGCAAATCTGAAATAAAGCATACTGTGACTTTGATCATTTTGGTGGTTATATTAATTATCTGGGCCCTGCAAATGAACTGGGAAATTGAAGCTTCTTTCAGAGTTGAAATGTCAGTCTCCTGTAAATTCCACCAGGGGGCACGAGCTTTGAAACAGGAAACAAGGGCTGCCTTGCTTGGTTGGGACTGGGTAAAGCTAACAGATTAGGAGGAAGGGTTAAAAGGGATGACCTCCATCAGATGCCACGTGACGAGTTCTAAGGCAGAACTCAGATTTTATTCTGAGACGTAAAACCGGCTTAAACATTCTGTTGCAGAACATGCTTTAGACTTAGGTTTAAAAAAGAAGAAGAAGAAAACAAAACTACCACTACATAAAATAAAAAAGAAATTGACTAGGTGAGGGCAGGGCAGAGCTCCTTGAATTTTGGCACATGTCAGGATCACTGGAGGGCTTGTTAGAACAGATTCCTGGGCGAGGCTCCCAGAGTTTCTCACTGGTCCTGGGGCCGGGCAGGATCTGCCCTTCTCACAAGTGCCCAGGTAATGGTGGTAGCGATGCTGGTCTGGGGATCCACTCTGAAAGAAACTGGCATAGGACGACTATTTATGTCTCTGTCCCCAGCACCACAACACATATTCATGCCACCCTTTTGGTTCCTGGTGATATCTGAAATGTCTTTCACTTGCTTAGGTAAAGAAAACGGTATGGAGAGAAATTAGTTGAGGTTGAGAATAATCGCTCTAGAAGAGACCTCCAATGTGTCTGGGAAGTCACTGCCAGTCAGTCTGAGGGGACAGGGGTTACGTGGGACCAGAGGGGAGATGCATCTTTCCTTTGTGGATTAGAGATGGAGACTTGGTCTGAATGGGGATTTGACACAACAGAGAACTAGAAGAAAGAGGGTGGGAGAAAGCTATGCAGCCGCCTGGAGCATCACCTACCACTCAGGTCACCCACCGGGGACCGGCCTCACTGCTCCTGTCTAAAACCAGATCAGACAGCACTCAGCTAAAGGACCCGAAGCTGCGAAGTCCTTAAGAGCTGGCCAGACAAGCCAGTCTGTGGTGCAGTCCCCTGCTACCTTCAGAGACGAGAATCTGTGTACACACTCACCTGCTTCTCAATTCCATATTGTCTGTGTCTTCATTTCCCCCTTCTCAATACCCTTACTTTGGCATGTTTGTCCATATTAAGCCAAGACATCTAGGAAGGGTAGTTGTTAGAGACTAACCATGGTGCCAGCCTCAAAATACATCTGCTGGGAGGAAAAGCGACTTGGGGAAGCTGTGGTACTCACTCCGGTGAACCTTGGGAACCTGGACAGTTATGGCCAGCTTGAAAGCTCGTCTCTTCACACATGCCAGTTCAGAGTAAATGTGAACTAGAACAGCACTGAAACATCTTATTTTTCAGAAGCAGATTCACACCACTGGGTACTAACGTTACTGCATAGGTCCTTGCAAAAGATGACAATCAATCAAATGTGCTTACTCTCCATAAAGAATACTGTCAAGATAACAGAAGCACTTGTGTTTCAAGACCTCACATTTCAGATGCAGGAAGGGAAAAATGTTTTATACATCAGTTTGCATCTTGTGTATACATAATAAAGAGAGAGAAAAGCCCTTAAGAATTGCTACAATAATATCCTGGCACTTTAAAGATTTTAGATCATTTGAAGAAGAAAATGCTTTTAGGAAATAACTTAAGCCATCATGTCTGCAGTTTTTTTTTTTTTTCTCTACGGAATAAGACTTATGGTAAAAGGGCAAAAAAAGAAATCATGAAAGATAGCTTTGTGAAATGTCAGTGGTGTGTGTCTGTTATTCTTCTGCCTCACAGGCTAATAAACTTCAAACCAGTTGCTTTAGAGACGGGGTGCTATTAGTTCTCCGTAGAAATTAATGCACTGCAGGGACTTCATACCACAAGAACAAATACTCTTAAGAATTTGGAGTCATCCAAGCCACCCAGAGCGAGTGTTTTCTGGCACCTGAGGTGTTATGATGGCTGTGGTCCTGTCACATGATGCTGTTTGCTCAAGTAAATGTTTTTTCTCAAATGCCATAAAGAACTCTGCCCAAATGCTTCAGCTGCAAGCCAAGACTTATTTTTCCAACTTGAGAACGAGAGCATCTGCCATTAAAAAATAAAATAAATAAGATCTTTCTACGACCTCACAATTAACTCAAAAAATAAAAGCCACTGCAAACCACACCACACTATTGATGACTGTAACAGAATTCACAACAAAATAGGCACTAACGCTTCCACAAAGTCCATTTTGCTATTAGACTGGCATTTGATGGGAAGGACCAGAAGAGGGACACACAGCTTCTTCCCCATGATCCTTCCAACTCTTGCCCCCTGGACTGGTGTGAGGGGCAGAGAGGTTGGAGAATGAAGAGAGGAAGAGATTTGAAATGAGTTTTCAAATTTCCTAATTTGTGTTTTCATTCCCTAAATCAATGTCCTCCAAATGGTAAAGTTTTCTAATTATTTTTCTGACATTGTTTTTAGGCAGGAAGTAGAGGCAGTGGGGATATAGAAGCGTAGCACTTTATAAAAGTAGACACACATACACACATATATACATATATATATATATATATATATATATATATATATGTGATATATCATATATAAATATATCAACACCTTATAAATATATAGCTATAAATTATTTTTCTAAATGAGTGTATAATCATATATCTACCTATCATTTATCTATTATCGATCACCAAACTAACATCTAGTATTTGCTCTTACAAAGCTAAAGGCAGATTTGAAAAGTAATACAGGTAGAAAAAAATTATATTTGTTAAAATATATCCTTAAAAGCGCCTTATTGTATGACATCACCATCCTCTGGGAATCCCACAACAGACCGTGGAATATTGAAGTGACTGCTGATCAAGGTCGAGGCAGACGAACAGAAGCACAGGTTCGTGTAGAACTTTAGGTTATTCTGGGTGCTCTGATTAGCCAGCAATAACTTCTATTTGAACGATGTATGGTTTACATCAATGGTTTAAACTCTCCTGATAAAACACAGTTTTGCGGTAGAATATCACGTTCTAACAAATCCCTCCTCTCTCTGTAAATTATACATTTACAGACCCGACAGCTGTGCACAGGGTCACCTGGCACGGTGGCCCATATCCGGCCAGGGAGGAGCCAGTGCCTTGTGACCTTAACTACCAGTGCTAAACACCTCGGAGGAAGATGCACACCACCCACCTGAGGTCCCTAACCTCAGGTGAAACCACTGGCCAGCGTGGTTCAGTACTTCAGTGAAACGCTCCTAAAAGCTTATTTAGTTTTCAGCGTCTCCTCCATACTGAAATGTTCCATGTGTTCTAACTCCTAGACTAGAGAAGCCATTCCTGTGGCTTCTCAGAAAACTGATCCTTCTGACTCTGAATGTGAAATAACTGAGCATCCCTCACTGCTGCGCAGCACTGGGATGGGGGCTGCTAGGGACACGAACGCTGCAGCTGTGCTTATGTTGGAAGGCGCAGTGTGGAGCCATGGCGCTCGGATTAAAAGGCCTGGCTGAGATCTGCAACTGCAGAGAGGTGATGGGCCAGCGCTGGCTATCTTCAGCGCAGATGGGCTCATGTAATAGGAAATAATTGAAGGAAATAGCGATTAAAAGTATAAAGTCCACGCCTATGATTAAACAAGCAATTTTCCCGGAATCTGGGTCCTAGTTGTATCTTCGTAAATTGATTTTAAGGCAAAATACTTACTTTATTTCTCTTTAGCTTTCCCATGAAGTTGTGGGAAATAAAATGGAAGAAAATAAGTAGACAAAAAATGACTTTTTATCACATATAAATAAAAATTCTTCGATCTCAGTAAAAAAATTTATTTCACACAAATTATGATTTTTAAAATAATATTCATATTCTGAAGTCTAGAGATACAACATGAACATTTACTTGTTCCATGTGATATATCAAGAAAGCCCTAAACATTGAGATCATTAACCCTTTGTGTTAAAGTTAAATAAATGATAACATATTTATCATTTATTCAAATATATAATTTAGTTGTATTTCTCTATTGTTTAATATATTTTGAAGGAATGTTTAATAAAATTAGTCTTTAAAAAATAAGATTTTAGGCTGCTCTATTCCCTGTTAAAATCTGTAATAATTGTAAATAGGTAAATAGCCTGGACTTAACTATTCTCTAGAATAGAGTCCATGTAAAGATAAGAACAAATGAAGACAATTTATGTATTATTCCTTACTATATCCTTTCTGTAATGCTTCAGTAAACCTTAAACTCTATGAAAAAAAATTAAGAATAAGCAGTTGAGTACCAAGTTCCCACCAGTAAAAGCAAAATCCCTAAAAACCAAAGAACAAAATAAACAAATTCAAGAAAAAAAAAATCTTGGGAAATAAAAAATAAGAACAGTGTGGCTTCCAATTAAAGTTTTAGCAAGATAAGAAATATAAGCCAGGACTAGTTTTAAGACCTTTATAAAAGCATATAATATTTTATAATATTTATTTTTGATGACCCAGATGGTTTTAGCTTAATAATGAATGATACATTGTTTAAGATGAAACTACTATGAGGCTAGTTTCCAGAAAAGTGTCCACTAACAATTACTATTATTATTTTTGGTAGGTAGAAAACTCCAATCCACCAAGAATAGAATAGGTAGTGATATTTGGAAAGCTAGAGAAAAGAGACACAGGTGTGTGGGTGCATAAACACACATACATAACACACACACACACATACACACACACAAGGGGGGGAGAGAAAGGAATATCTATACATTTTACTAGATAGATTTTTGCAAAAGACTGAAAATTGTGTACCTGTCCACAAAGAATATGTACTGTCAAGATTACAGAGTTACTTGTGATTTAAGGCCTCACATGTTAGATGTAAGAAGGAAAAAAAATGTCGCATCTTTGCATCCAGGAGGGAGAAATATCTATGTGTCTTCTTTTTCTTCAGAAAAGGTAAAGCTCAGGAGTTTACTTGCTCTTGAAAGTTGCTATAAGTAGGTGAAAGGTCCTATATTCTGCATTTCAATAGAAGCTAAATATATATTTTGCTGAATGCTGCTTTCTTGATTTGAAACAAAACAACAAGAAAAAAACTTTTGAAGAAAAATAGAAATTGTCTGTTTCTGGTTTGTTGTACTTAAATCATTAAAGCATTGCTTTCTTAGGCTCCACGAGTTATACAAAATCATTTTCAACAATTTTAATAAACATTTTAGCTGCATTTCTCTTAAATGCAGGCCTATTTTCCAAGTACAATAAATTTGAACAAAATATTTTATTTTAGTTAGAAATTTCTCCAGATGTGAATTTTAAAATAAGGCTTATGTTATTATCTTGGTTTGGAATGAAACACAGATTAAGGCAAAAATTTTTTTAAAAAATAAGAAAATGTTCGGTAAATAAATAGATAATTAAATTTTGTTTACCACTTCATCCACAGGTTTTGATGTCTGCCAGAATATAATATTGGCTTGAGAAATGGGGTGTTGGCTAACTAGAAGCCAAACAATTCAATATTTAGAAAAAAAATAACTGAATTTAGTTGAAAAACAAGTTATTTGCAGGATCCATTCAACTCATATTGTCTCCATTTCATATGTGTGCATATTCTAGCTCACCATGAGCAATGAGGCTATGTTGCCCTACATTATGTCCTATGTCTATTCCTTGAACAATCTTTAGTTATGGGTAATCAATATGACCGAATACGCTAGTCAGATACTTCAAATTAAAATAAATAAAATAATTCAATTAAAAAAATACTTTTCATCACTTTATCTTTTCATTATAACTTTGTATCACCAGACACAATTTACAAAACAACTTTATTGTGCTATCACTTTTGAAAATATGATAAATTTTACATTTGTTGGCAAAATCTATATATAATCAATATGTAATATTGATTATATAATCATATATAATCAATATCATTCTGTTTATTTATCGATCTATCTTACTTTCTTTTTTCTTTTTTTTCCCCTATGTTTTTATCTATCTATTTATGTATTTGAGTGAATAACATTAAATATCATCTGGATGTTGTTGCGTCTTTCACACCCTTCTGTTCCTGCGATACAGAATTTCATCTTAATCGATCACACTGATATCATTTTAACCCATTATACTGGCAAGAAATTTAAAGAGCCCTGACATTCTTTGAGGGGATAGGGAGGCTAGGCAGTTGCATAGTCACAGCGAGTGTAAAATCTGGTAACGGCCTACTGGGAAAAGACTTACCAGTGCACATTAAACTTTAATTGTGCAAAGGAAGCTGTTTTACAGAAATTACATCATAGTACAGATGTTCACAGAAGCGTTTCACTAGCAACGGACACCACTTACTTTTCTATCGATAAGGGAATAGTTAAAACATGATAGAGCCATAAAAGTGAATACAGAACAGCCATGAAAAAGAAAGAAGATATATATATTGAATGCCGACAAGATGCATATGGTGTGTTCAATTTTTAAGAGACAAATAAAATAAAGAATAGGGAGAAGATTATTCTATTTCCCTAGAAATAATAATAACTAAATATATTTCTGCATATCAGTAAGAAATATGCCTGGGAGAAAAGCCTCAAATTAATATGGAGAGTCAGAAGTGGACACTGAGAGGGTTTGACTCATTGCTTTTGATATTGATGCCTACGTATCTTAGGAGTAAAAACAGGGCACATAACAGACTTTTCTGTTCTTTTCTTCTAATATCCAATCCTGAAACCAGCACTTTTTCCCTTTGTCAGCATTTTTCTTTTATCCTGAAAAACTACTCTCCATCCAAAATAAATACATCTACTTTGCCACAAAACAAATTATTCCGCTTTAACATTGCACAAGCCTTTGGCCATACAGTAAATTCCACTAAGCCATGGCAAAACTCCATCTTCAATTCAGAAAATGTTTATGTTTGACCAGTGGGAATGATGATAAATTGTTTATATGGCTCTTTGAATTCTGGGGAATTGTTTTCATTAAGTCTGAATGTTATCTAATGATTAAGACAGGAAGGTCTGAGAAAAGCTACTTCTGTTTGTTATTCAATCACTAAATATAAAACACATTAGGATAGGAGAGAACAATGGTGACACTATCTTTTCCTGGGCTCGCCTTGCCACTCCCTCTCGTACTGTACAAGGCAGGAGTAAAAGGGCTGTCTGACTGACAAGTGACTTCTCTCTTGCAAGAAAATATATTACACTCTGTTGTTGAATATTTTCTTACTGTTATTAGTGTGTGTGTGTGTGTGTGTGTGTGTGTGTGTGTGAGAGAGAGAGAGAGAGAGAGAGAGAGAGAGAGAGAGAGAGATAACTCACAAGGAACAGTAAGGATTAAAAAGGTGTTTTAAAATCATGTACTTTTTCCCATCTCTAATGTTGACGTACCTCAAATTAATTAAAATAATTTAATTGCCACAAATAAGTTGGTAAGCTCCATAACTTGTATGGCTTCATTTTAAAGCATTCTAACGATTTAAAACATTAAGAAATTATAAAATAGACAAGTAATTCCATATTCTGCTTTTTTCAGTTAGCATATTAATCATTTTCTGTGTTTCTATATAAATATGGCTGAATAATATTAAATATGGAATCTGTTATATATTTAATCAAAACCAACACTTCAACATTTGGTATATTTTAATTTTTGATTTTTTCTGTGATGTTGTGATGAATAATACATTTCTATATCTGAATTTCTCCTATTTTAATTTATTGCCTTTGGAGATGTTCCTGAAAATAAAATTAATATATTAAACTATATGACTTTAGATTCCTGGCCTTAAAATTTAGAATTGCATATTTAGTAAAATACTAATAATATTGCCAACTAGATTTTATTAAATTCCATAATAATTTAGAATATTCATATAAATAAGAAAATAAATGATAGTCTTGAATAAACAATTTCAATTGATTTGAATTTGCTTTATATCTTTAGGTAAGGCATATGTATGTTTTTAAAACAGCTTTTAGGTTCTACCTTTCTAGCTAATGAAAAATTCAGTTTACTTTTATTTTGAAGACATTATCCGTTCCCAGGTAGGTTTATATTATGCGCTAATTTGGAATAAATGTCACTGGTCTTTAGTTCATGATCGTCTCCACTACAATGTCTATTATGTAAGCCAATTAGATATATTCGGATTTGCTAAACTCAGCTAACTACACTTCCATCTAAGCTTCTGAGGCCACCGTATTTGGGGTTATGCCCCTCTCATATATGTGAACCCCCAGCAGAGCCCAGTTGTCTTCTGCAATGCTGGATTTTATTATGTTACTACATCAGAGATTCCCTAAAACCACCTTCAAATTCAATGATTCATTGGAAGGACTCAGAAACCCATAATACTTACAGTTACTATTTATGGGAGCAAAAAGATACAGATTAAAATCAGCAAAGGCAAAGTTGCATAGGGCAGTGTCCCTAAATGAACAGGAACACACTTTTGGACAACATACATACGCCTTCCTTAAAGATATAAAGCAAATTCAAATCAATTAATATCATTTACTCAATGCTATCATTTGTTTCTTTAAAGACAATTGCTTAACCTCCCAGCAATGATGTGTGAGACATGTATGAGCCTCTGTATGCTGGGTTCCTACCAGGCGCTGGTCGCTTAGCCACAGATGAACACCTGCCTGGCTAACCTCAGGCATTCAGTCTCCAACCCCTACAGAGAACAAATTGACAGCATGGTGGGGCCCAAGACCTCAAGAAAACAAAAACACTATTATCAGACAGGACAGCCCCAAAGCATGAAGGCTGCCTCCTGAAGCCCTTAGTTTTCTTAGACCTGACCAAAGCTTTCTTAGACCTGAGCAGGGTGTGGCCGGCCCAGGCCCTGAGTTGATCTACTGCCCAGGAGCTCACTATACCCGCCCCATGTGGGTTCTTCAATACAGAAGAGCCCCGTGCTTTCCTAGAGGGTGGCTACTCCCAGCTTCTTAAGAGGCCCTGGAATTAACAAGGCCAAAGCTTTTCTTTGAAACATGTAACCCTCTTTCCTCTCCATAATGCAGGAAATTCCAGGCCTTCAAACAGAAATGATCACAATGACTACTGCGTCCATATTTAGCAGATCAAAAAAAATGCCTCTTCTCCCCAGGTACACTTAAAAGAAAAATCCTTTATCAGATTATTCTGCCACAGATGTACTATATCCTAGAGTCATCATGATCGTTTTAAGATGCTAAGTTATGAGGTTAATTTGTTACATAGTAATAGTGATTGAAACAGTTAGATTTACATATATAATTAGCAAATCATATATAAATATATATACATATATATACACATATATATATATATACATACACATACATATGTATATATGATCATAAAATGAGAAGTCAAATTCTGCTATGTAAACTAAAATTTGAGTTGTTTAGAAAATTTTAGAAATAATAAACATTGAAACCATAGTAACACAGGTACAATCATGAATTTTTTGCTGATAGATTATTCTGGGCTTTTTTCCCCCTGTTTTTAAAACAATGAGAAATGTCATTAAAAAGTGATTAATTTTAACACAAATTTTATACAAATACATGGGCATGTATAAAACATATTTTGTTGGAACCTATGCGTCCTTGCCCCAGCCTGCCTTACAGGCAGAGAAAGGCAAGCTGAGAAGACCAGAAGAAACTGATCCACCTGGTGTCCAGCCCAGAAAGCATGAATGTACTCTCTGAGAGAAGGACCACTCTCTCTGCTCCCTACTCAGGATCAGTGGCTCTGATATTTTGCTCAAAGGGTAAAGAACACAAAGCCCCAAATGCTCTCCCCAAAGAAAATAACTGTATTCAGAATTGATTGTGGGGAAATTAGAGTCTAAGGTATTTTGGAAAACAACAGAGATTGTGGTGGTAAGCAGTTCAGAGGAGGCCGACCATGCCTGAGTACCACAAACTAAACCACAGGCCAGTTGCTCTGTCATAAAGAACCAGCAAAAGACAGGTAAGGAAGCCAGAACAATCTTGAGGACTGACCTCAAAACTCTTTCTGCAGAACCTCAGACTTAGTTGGATTAGAGTGGAGAGTTTATACTCTACAATGCAGTCAAAAATAATAAATCAGCTGATAATCAGTGGAGCCTAATCATACAAACAGAGCAGGTAGCCTAACAGAATGAGAAGTGAGAAAGTCAGAGAGAGCTCGGCTCAAACCAAGGACATACAGGGGTTTTTGTGCACATGTCCAAGGCCATACACAATAGGGAAAATAGTTGAGACAAGTCTCTAAACAAATAAGCAGACAAGCATGAAAAACAAACAAAAATAACAATAACAAGTTCTGGAGATGGGAGATCAGTATGCAGAGTTGCTATTCCACATTACCAAAAAATCCAGTTTTCAACAAAAATTTGTAAAACATGAAAAGAAACATGAAGATGAGACCTATACATAGAAAAAAAAAAGCAAGCAACAGAAACTACCTGAGAGAGGGCTCGGATGTTAGACGTAACAGACAAACATGTAAAACAACTATTATAAATATGTTCGAAGAAATAAAGGAAACCATACTTAAATAAATAAAGGTAGGATGACGATGTCTCATCAAATAAATCATATTAATAAAGAGACAGAAGTAATGAGAATCAGAGAAATATGGGACACCAACATACACATAGTAGGAGTAGCAGAAGGAGAAAGAGAAAGGAACAGAAAAAACACTTGGAGAAATAATGGCTGAAAACTTGCCAATATGATGAAGAAATATAAATGGTCATTAAGCACATGAAAAAGATTCAGTATTATTAAGCATTGAGAAATGTAAATTAAAACAGGAACGAGATACTACCTCATACTCATTAAGTTGGGTAAAATTAAAAAGATAAATATTGGCAAGGACATGGAAAATATGGAAAACTCATACATTGCACTTGAAACTGTAATCTGGTATGGTCACTTTGGAAACAGTCATTTCCTCAAAAGTTTAACCTTGGAGTTATCATGTGACCCACAAATTCTATTCTTAGTTATGTAATTAAGAGAGTTGAAAATGTAAGTCAACACAAAAACTTGTAAGCAGATATTCATACCAATGTGATATATAATAGGCCCTACGTGGAGATCACCCAATTGTCCACTGATAAAAATAAAAGTCTGTGTATCCATACAATGGGACTTTTCACAGTAGAAGAGTCAAGTATCGATACATCCTATGACATGAATGAACCTCGAAAAGATGATGAATGAAAGAATCCAGTCATAAAAGGCTACATGTTATATGGTTGCATTTATTTAAAAAAAGTGACCAAAATAGGCAAACCTAGGGACGGAAAGTATATTAGTGGTTGCCTTGAACTAAGACTATTGAAGAGGAATGAGTGACGGTTAATGACTACAAGGCTTATTTTGGGGGAGGTGACAGCATTCTAAAATTGGTTGTAGTAGAGGCTGCACAACTGTGAAAAGACGAATTTACACTTTGTGTTAATTGTATGGTATGTAGATATCTGAATCACAATCTCAAAAAAGATGTTATATTTTTAAAAAGGATAATGATAGATCTCAAGAGGTTCACACTCTACTGTGAAAATAAATCTATTTACGCGACAAATCAGAACATGATAAGGCGACATTTCTGAAGGAAGTAACTGCTTTTCTCACTTGGTTGTAGAGCAGTTCCATTTGGGAGAAACAGATGAGAATCAATATAAAAGGGGGATCTGTACATCAGTGTGCTATCCATAGGTATGAAAAAAAATGGAAACAATATAGCATCTTCACAAACGGAGTAAATGCGTAGCAATGGATTGGTTTTGAAAAATGCAGTTTCTAACACGAGAAGGAAATAAATTTGTGACAGGACTTGGATGTTGTACTGAAAAGTTTGTAATACTCTAGCTAGAGAAAGATTTTCAAGGTTTAAGTAAGGCAGTCAAAAGGCTAAAACAGTTGATGACAGTTTCATGGTAATAACATTTTCCTCGTTTTTAATGATATTATTAAAGAACTCTGATCTTTGCAGTACACGATTTCTCAAGGTCGACGTGGTCACCAGGCCATATTTGTTTATTCACAATAAATACTACACTGAAGCACAACAAAGTCGTTTACTTTTCAAGGTCAATGAGAAGAAATTTTACGGGGTCGTCTAAAGGAAAAAAAACTAACAGATACCACACTGCTAACATATTTATTTTTACTCTCCTCCGGTCTTATAGAATGTCATTATCAAGATTAAATTGGACGTCGTAGAAACTTCAGAAATTTTGATCACTTTCTAGATTTGTACTTAATATCACTTTCATGCTTTGGAAAACTAAACATTCTATACATTCAAATCAAGACGCTTGGATTCTCTTGTTTTTCCAAAACTCAGGAAATTGTCACCCTAATGTAATATTATACTGTCATATCGGTAAGAATTTCAAACCTAAAAAAATGTGTAATATGAATTTATCTGATTCAATGTCACATATTCTTGGAAGTCAGTCTTATAATTTCAATACTTAGCTTCAAAATAGTGGTGGTGTTATTATCGTTTATTGTAATTACATGATTTAATGATTTTTAAAATATTTTTATGGCTATGTGGGTGTTTCAAATAAAAATAGCCACAGAAATGAAAGTTGTTTTAAATAGATGATATACCACACCCACTCTTGTCATTTTATAGATGAAATTGAGTTCAAGAGAGACTGTGAGGGACAAATGACTTACTACAATTTAATGCCAAATCTTGGATACGTTTCAAACATCTTAATTTCAAGTTCAGTGACTTTCCTTACATACCACCCAAAAGCTTAGCTAACAATAGCTTGGATAATCATACAGGAAATTTAATATATGTGACATGGTAATAAATGATTTCTCTTTCTGGCTTGTCAAGGATTTGCACTGTACAGACTATAACACGCTCTAAAGCCATTTATTATATTCTGATACATTGCAAACAGTCACAGGGGCCTGGCTGAACTGAGAACTCAGAAGCCGTGGGTGGCAAGGGGTCACTAAAGTCATTTTAGCCAAGCACTAAGTCCCCGTGTCTGACTGTAGTGCTGCTGGCATTTATCTGCCCGTGGTGATCACAAGGTCTTATGAGCGCCCTCATGCAGTACGGAAGGAAAAAATTGCGTTCGATTTTCACATTAGAGATGCAGACACCTTCCGCCTTTTCCAGATTTCCTGTGTGACAAACGTCAGAGTTAAACTGTTGCAACATTCAGCACATTTTTATCCAGATAAGTATTGGAAACATATTTAATGCAATATTGAAGGGATTATGGCATGCAGGGAAGGGAAAGTCTGACGAGGGCGACAGCTGCACCGCACCCCAGGACTTTGGGCGCGGGCCTCGCCAGCCTCTGGTGGGGGGTGGGGTGGGACGCATCTCGGACAATAAATCTGTGCAGCTCGGGCTCTCGGGTGGAGAGGAGCTGGAAGTCTGTTTTCTTGACAGCATTAACAGCTCTTGTTCCTGCAGGTTGCCTACTGTTAACTGCTTAATTAAAGTCAGAAAGCTTTTAACCAAGCTTTATGTGTATTTTTAACTGCACTCTAACAAACGATATTTTTATGATAATGATCCACTTTGGAAAAGATAGATTACATACATATATATATATATGTGTGTGTGTGTGTGTGTATGTGTGTATATATATATGTATATATACATATATATACACACAAATACATATATATATTATCTGTATATATATACACATATATATATCTGTATATATATCTGTGTGTGTGTGTATATATATATACATGTATGTATATGTATATATATATATACATATACATACATGTATATGTATATATATATATATATATATATGAATTCCAATAATTTAAAAGATATCTAGGGCATCTTTTAACTATAAAAATGAGCTGGATGTTTCTTAATACTTTATTTCAAAAGCCTTCATAAAAAAAAAAAAAAAGATGGCCATCAATTTTTTTGGCCTTATTACAAATGTCTCTGTTTCCATCTCTTTATAACTTATATGACCTTGGGAGGTTGGAATGTGGCCTGCCTCTCAGCAGGTCCACTCAGAAAGGCCATGGTGGCTGCAGAA
This sequence comes from Macroglossus sobrinus, assembly GCA_004027375.1. Lineage (NCBI taxonomy): Eukaryota > Metazoa > Chordata > Mammalia > Chiroptera > Pteropodidae > Macroglossus > Macroglossus sobrinus. The sequence goes on from PVKZ01001254.1 coordinate 148,506, forward strand.
ATACTTTCTCTCCTGATTGGATGATTTTTGCTCTGAGAGATGGTTTCTAGGTCATACTATTTGTTCAATATTTTAAATACCACTTTTGGACAGAATGCATCATTAATGTAGCCCAGTCATTGCTGGTAGTTAAAACTGAAAGTTATCCAAATAATATACCAAATAAGTAATTAAAAGAAGGAGAACATAGGCTATGTAGGATGTGATAACATACAATGACAGTGACATAGCACATATTCTTCGTTTGGTCTCATTTTGACCAATAAAACATATTCATGGAGTACACCACAGCAAAGGCTGGGAATGGAGGTTTTGTTTATAGAATAGAATGAAGATAAAAGACTAAAAAACTGTTAAAGATACATACATATTTCTCTCACTCCCTTCAGGCTGCTGTCTACCTGAACAGACGGGGTGGTTCCTAAGTAAGAATCATCTCTTTCTCACAGCTCTGGACGGGGAAGCCTAAGATCGAGGCGCTGAGGCCGTGTTCTGGTGAGGGCCCGTCTCCTTGTCCCCAGATGGCATCTCCTCACGCACCCTGTCCTCAGACGTGGACGGGGTGAGGCAGCTCTGTGGGGCCTCTTTTATGAGAACACCCATCCCATTCTGGGGGGACCCACCTCATGACCTAAGTGTTTCCCAAAGTCCCCGCCTCCTAACACCATCATAATGGTGGGGTAAGGTTTCAACAGAGGAATTTTGCAAGGACATAAAATTTCAAACTATAGCAACGTTACACAAGCATGGTCAACATTTTGATCAAAGCCAACAGCCCCACAAGTAAAAATATCAAAATGAAGTGAAAAATTTAATGAACGTTATGAATAGTTGTTTCATTATATCATTCAGGTAAGTTATCCTTCTTTTTCTTTTCTTTTTTCTTTTTGTTTTTACTTTTACTTGCATTACAGAAAGTAATATTTGCCTAATACAATAGTAAAATAAACATTTTTCTAACCTCTTTTCCCCAAAAGAGCTATGATGAATAGATGGGGATATAATACTTCTTGTTTGTTTAAAGCTTTACCAATTATGTATAACTCTACAGATATTTATTCAGTTGGGTCTTAAAACCATTAATACTTTATACTGTTTAGCAATGAAATATTTATAGGGAAACTGCTTTTTTGAACATTTAAGAGTTATATTCTAAGACCGAGCCCAGATACTTCCTCATATATAAAGAAGTTGGATACCTTTTGTGAGAACTTCACTCCTTTTGTGCCTCATTCTTTCTTATTAAGGCACCTATAAAATTGGTAATACTTTTTTTGTTTAGATTTTCTCCATTTATCTAAAATATCAGTTCCTCAAGGAAAGAGCAGGCATGGAAAGTATATAATGCCATACTAGACTAAGAAAAAAAAACTTTATAGTAAACAAAAGTCTAACTTAGTGTACTGTATCAGTAAGAGGCAACCAGAAACCATAAGCCTGAGATGGTAGGTTATGTTGGTTGACATCATATGTTTTCATATCCACAGATTAAGTATATGCAATCCTATTTTGGTATGTATCTATTTAAAAAAATGATATTTATATGAAACAACCACTTACAGCTCTCTGACAGGGCAAACGGAGTACTATGTCTCCCCATTCTCCCAATCCTACAAAGAAGGTACTTCTTCTGAGGCCTTGTATTTTCAAAGTAATGTTAGGCCTGGAATTACAACCTATATAAAGACTGGAAGGTCATCTTTCCAGGAAAAGGAGAAGATTGCTTCAAGGCTGAAAGATTCATTTTACAAATTAATATAAATGGCTGACTGATGATATCATATGCAATAACAGCTAGTTTGGAATTAAGGTTTAGTTACTTTAACCTGTGCTTTAAATTTTATCTATAGCCCTATAAACTATCCTACAATACTAGTTCAGTTAAAATAATTCTGTTTATTGAATACCTTTATTTTCATAGGGACTAAATAATGTTTTACCCTAATTTTTCATTATATACTTTTCAAAGTTTAACTTTTTCACAGATATGATGTAGAGGCCTTTAATAAAGTAATCAAAATTTTAGATGTTATGTTTATATTATTCAAAGTTAGTTTGGTGATCCAATGGACAATATCTATACATTTTAAACTCCTAGAGACAAAAAAAAAAATGTGCTAGATTAAAAGCATAAAGGTTACATTACCATATTATGTAAATGCGGATGCTTATATATATGGAATTTCATTTTTACAATGTTCATATTTATGGAGGCAGAAATCATATCACATACTTATTGCTGAAACAATTTCAAAACACTCTCTAGATGAAATACATTAAAGGTAAAAAATAAGAGAAGCCAATGTTTACATTTTAATAGCAAAGTACCTAAATCTCTGTATGCACATAAATATGGATTATTAATTATTAATAAAATGCTGTAATGAGTAACATATTACTGAGTCTTTATCTTTTGCTTTAACTTTTTTCTTTACATTTGTATTTTTACAAGTGAAGTCCTAGAAATACTTGCATTTAATTTCCTGAGTTTAGATTTCTACTTTTACCTCAAAATATTTATTAGAGATTAATCCCCAAGGGGGAAAAGGTTTACTTTTTTGATCCCTTTAAACTTTAAATATCTTAAAATCATTTTCACTGTTTTTTGGAAAACATATTCTTTTATGCTTTAAATTCATCAACAAAATACTTTAGCCTCGAAAGTTTTTATATTCAGAAAATAATGCAATTTGTAAAAGGAGTTGAAACAGAAACCTGTGTATGAGGTAAGTGATCATATAGTATTATATCATGATTTGTGGAAGAAAAACATTCCCTAAACTCATAACACATTTACCTGAGTTTTAAGATTAAGTGTAAATTTATCTTTTTAACCTTTTTCTCGTTTAGAAAAGAAAAAGTGCAGCTCACTACCAATGTTGATTTAACATCACACACAGGAATGCTACATTTTCTAGGATTTGACATTTTCAGTGATTGAGGATTGCTATATTTTATAAATGGAAATATTACTACTAAAAACAGAATGCTATAAATAGAATGATGTTATTTGTTTCAAAAGACTATAAATATATGAGAGTGATGAGAAAATAATAATAAAAGGGAGATATTTCATGGCAAGCTTCTGGGGTGAAGTTAAGAGTATAATTCGTAAGTTACCTAGGGGTAAACGCTTTAGCCACAAGCACTGCCAGTGAGGAAACGGTTTAATATTGGGACACCATCCCACCTCTAACATTTTCTCATACTCAGTTCCCAAAATGGGGGCATTCAGTATTATATCCTATAATCAGGAGATTTGCTGACATGGTGGTGGAGTTGCAGTCTTCTGAATGAAACATTCAAACCAGATTACTAAAAAAAAAAACAAAAACAAAAACAAAAAATTAGAAGGTTTTGTCAACAAAGGAGATATACATTCATAAGACTCACTTATACAGACAAAGTTTCAAATCAGATTTAAACACTCTATTTTAAAAGATAAGTAGGCAACCATAATCAAAGAATATCTCTGGAGACCTCCAATATAAAATAAATAGATCAAAACAAATAGATGAGCAAAAAAGAAACTTGTAGAAAACACACTGGACAGGAAGAAAAAATTAGTATTCTCAGCAAGATAAAGAAATGTGTCCATGCAAGAAGACAAGGATGTAATAAAAAAAGAGATATTCGAGGAACAAATAAGAACTTTTGGAAGTGTAAATATATAGCAGAAATAGAAACTCAATATATTGACTGGAAAATTAAATTAAGGAAGCCTCTCAGAAAGTAGAGCAAAAAGAGTAATAGGGAAGAAAATATCAGAAAATCAGAGTCAGATCTGTAATGTCGACATTTGAATAAAAAGAGTCCCTGTAAGAGAGAGCAGAGAAAAAAAAAAACGAGAAGATAAATTAATTCAAGAAATTATTCTCAGAATAAAATGATTTGTTTTTTGAATAAGTGACACGCCAAGTGCCTAGAATAACAGATGAAAATGGACTTACCTACCTCTGCACACTGCAACCTGAACACTGTCACCAATGAGAATAGCACATTTTTTAGAGAAAAAAATGAAAGATTTATTATACAAAGAATCACAAATCATATTTGAAACTAGAAGACAATGGAGGTAATGCCTTAAATATTTAGACTTTTTTTAAATCTAGTATTCTGTTCCTAAAAAGACTATCAATTAAATGTGATTGCAGATGTTTTAAAATGCAGTGTTTAAAAACTACCTCCATATGCACTGATTCTCAAAAAGGTCCTAGTGGATAGACTTAAAAGGAAATTGAGTAATTAATAGTTAACTAATGAAAGCTACAGGAGTTAAACACATAAAAAAGAGGAAAAAAGAATCCTAAGGTGATGGGAAAAGGATGTCGAGAGAGCTAAAAATCCAGATCAGAGCAAGTCAGAAATCACCAGGAGATACATCTTTAAGTAGATGATTTTTGTAGGACACTTGATGCATTTTAATATATTTAGAAAAATATTTTCTTTTTAGAGGTAAACAGGATTGGTGATAAATAAATAGACTGATGTTTAATACACCGAAAACTAAGCAAAGAGAGAAAATTAGCAACTCCAAAGAAAGCAATACGTTTTTAAAGAAAAGAACAGTAACATTCTACATGACCGATATGTGGACCGTGTCTCCATAGTCGCACCAATACAAATGCAGTCTATTGACCGAAATGGAATCGTATGGCAGACACGGACAGAAGGAGAACATGTTTGTTGGTTGTGAATTAAAAAAAAAAAAAAAAAAAAAAAAAAAACTGGATCTGGGAAGCAATGAATAATTAGAGATTTTTGAGAAGGGGTTACAAAACTCCATTCTTCATAGCAAAAGGTTGGACTCCTTAAGCAGCAAGTGTTTGAGAAAATTAAATATGGTTTTGACCAAAAAAGATGATGATTTTGAAAGAGAGATGATCTGGAATGGAAGAATAAAATACAGGTCTGTGCATGGGAAGAAAACACTGCTCTCGAGAAGGTAAGCTGTGCATGGACAGTGGCAGCAGAAGCAGCTGGGACGCGCTGAACTGTGCAGACCGCTCTGCACCCTGTCCACACCGGTGCCTGTCCGCAGTTGGTTTGCCCCTCGAGTCCACGGAGGCTGCCTGCAAACCCCTTGCCATTCTCTCGGTGCTCGCCAGATGGAATGTTTACTGTATATTCCATTCTTTTCTTTGATCTTATAGAATAGAGTTTACATTTAAATCCAAACCAATTTTATGAAGCAAATGTCTAATGTTTAAAAAATAAAATTAAAAAATGCTGAAAGAACATTTACAGTACAATAAAACACATGATTATAAACACTGTTACAAATCATACCACGCATAAAACCACTTTAACTTTTAACCAGATGATCATCTGGAAGGAAATATATACAATTCTGAGGTCTAGGGCCTTTGCACCGATTTTTTAAATTAAAATGGAATTCTGCCAGAAGGAGGAAAACACACACACACACACACACACACACACACACACAAGCAAGAGTATGAACATGAAGAATAAAGAGAATGAACCCAAAATATCAAGTCGAATTTAGTGTGTTCTAAGAGAGTTGTAATTTGAAATCAAGTATCACGGAATTGTTTTGAAATCATAGTACTAAATGACCAACATATTAATGTATTCATGTAGAAGCTTTTCAGCAGAAAGGATCAGATAAGAATTATTGTATTGTAGAGGCTCAGAGAATAACATCGTAAGTAAGTATATTCATTCTGCAGACTGTTGGCCAAATGACATATTTGGCAGCATAAGCAAGTAAGAGAACAGGAGAGTGAGCTTGAAACTTTTCTAAAATACTCTCGTGAAAACAAGTCATGATTTCAGATTATGTACAGACCAGGGTCAAAAAGAACAAGTATCAAGTTGGACTCAGACTAAATTTGTGTTAAATTGGTAGAAGCAAACGTTTTGCCTGTTAATAGCCAACACGACTGATTAAAAAGACACTTATTTTCCAAAACACACTATTCATTGTGTTTCTCAAGAGGATTTGTATTAATAAAATATAAATAGTTTATTAAAAGTATGTAGTTTAATACAAAATAATCATTAAATCCAAACTGCTAAATAAGTGATTCATGTTTATACTTTCAAAGTTTTGTGTGTGTGTGTGTGTGTGTTAAAGTGTAGGGTGTGGAATTTTGTTTTTGGATGCTTTGCACAATTTTTCCTCATTCGCATATAATTCTATTATGAAATCGTGGTCATTTTAAGGGGAGAGCTAAATAAATAAAATGGTGTCTTATATGCAACTGACTATAAACAAACAAAGAAGTTTACTTTGGTTTAGGAGAGATTACCAAATACTCAGAAGCTTCTAGAAGCTCAGACACTCCCATCCATAATCAGGCCTGGAGATCTGATTCAGTCAAGATGTCGACCCGAGAAACCGAGGGCAGAAAGGCAAGCCTAGACTTGCGTCCATACATTTCTCATTTATGAGACCATGAATGTTTCATATCCTAACACAAGTCTTTACCAAAATTATTTCCTCTTTTTGCGGTTAAAACTCTCTTACTTCTTCCCTGTCAGCGATGGGAAGAATATGAACTGTCTGATGTGACGTTCAAAGAGCACATGGTCTCAGGTTCATGGTGTTACAGTGTGTCCGCTGTCACTGCTACTTCCCCTCAAGGTCATGCTCCTCGTAACTTCATTACTGCTGTGTGACTACAGCCCTGTAATACTCTGAAATATCTAGTAAACACAGTTGAAAATGTAAGTCGATGAATCCACAAAACAGGAAAATAAAACAAATGGCAAAGCTAAAACGAGGATCTGATCAAATGACCAAACAAAAAAAGTGTAAGTCCTTCTTTTCGGTGTTTTTGCAAAGCAAGGCAAAGCAAAAGATGATAAAGTGCATTCCTTTAATACATATACGACTGAAACTGTAGAGCAGTTGTATATGGTATCAAGACTCAATTAAGGAAACATCAAAACAACACAATAAATAAAGTATCCATACTAATGTGTCAGTTTTTTTTAACACAATATCAGAATTAGAATCAATAGTGTTTTGTCTTATTCTGGATTTAGCAAGTTGCTAGGTAGAAGTGCATTTTTCTTAAGCATTGAATTCAGAATAAGAACAATGTGTTCCCGAATGGGAAGAGTGATGATGACATTTTTGATGAGATTACTAGAACTAAATTTGGAGGTAAAATGGAGAAATGAGTTAAATGATTCTATTTAAAATTATAATGCTAATTAATATGATATAAAATTTAGAAAAAAATTTCAAGTAACTCCTGTAGTTGTAAAATAGTCTTTAACAGAGAGGAAGAAAAAAATTAAAATAAAAGGGAAAATAATATACAGTATATAGTTCATTTTTTAGCATTGCAACCCTTGGGAAAAAAAAAAAATCTGACAACAAAGCCCACATGTTAAGAGCTAGACAATTCCAAGAATGTGACTACAGGATTCCAAATCCAAAACTGTCTATAGAATTTTTGTTTTCTAGGACTTTAGAACAACTTGGTTTAAATATGGCAGGGACCAAAGGCTGATATTTATATTAGTTCAATCTGTAAAGTATTTCTGGTAGGCCTATTTAGGATTTAGAACTGGTTGGGGTTCAGGTTGCCTACAGCTTGGGTTTCATGTTAAGTCTGACGATTTTTCCTTCAAGCGACACAAGTTTTCATCTTGAATGTAACAGCCTCATGAAATCATGGAAGGGGGAATTGGTGACACAGAAACACACACAGAGCCATAAAACAACACAAACGAAACCCTGAACTCTGTGGTGCTGTTTCCTGGAGCTTTGTCCCCGAGGACGGGGGTGGGCCCGGGACTGCATGACACCCTGTGGACCCATCCCTCAGACGACCTTGTGAAGTTCGTGGCAGGACAACAGGTGGAACATTTCGTTTGAGTCATTCTCTTCACTCCCCCGCCCCCACACACAAACAGGGGATTCTAACTGTCCTACTTGATGGTGGCCGGGACCCCTTCTCAGATTTTATCTAAAGTCCCACAATGTGGATAATGGGAGGACGGCAGTCGCCGGATAGGGTCAAATTGCTACGGGAGTCAGCATCACAGTAGACTCTCAGGCAGTGAAGACTCTTCAGAAAACATCCTCTCCCTTGTCCCATTTCAGAAGTATGAGGACGGCCGTTGTGGCATAGGGACGGCTGCGGCTTCCCGTGACACTGGCACCTTACCTCTGCAGCTCACAGGCTGTTCGAGAAGGAACACCCCCAGGAAGAGTGGCTAATGAGTATTTTAAAATTAGTTTATTTTAATTAGCTAAAGATCATTTCAATTTATTACTTTGTATCTTTTGTAGCATGAAATCAACTCTTATCATCATAAAATTTAAATGAGTTCATTGCTAGTGCAACAGATTAAAAGTCCTAGTTTCTCTACCGATGTCTTTGGAGGTTGTGAACATCTAAATCATTTTGGATTCTCTTACCAGTGTTAAAGAATAACTTTCTAAAGGCAAAATCATGATTTAACAAATGAACTAGTAAAATGTTAAAACCATTCCAAAAAACACTTGAGAAACAAGGTCTAAGCAATTCGATAAAGGGTTGTCCAACAGGGCAGCACCCCAAAACCCCTGAGGTTCCCTTTTCCAAAGGACATAAACTATTTGCAACTCCATGAGAGAAAGAATATGCAAGCTGATCTCTGCCACTGAAGAGCTGAAAAACAGCCTAGCCAATAGGAAATCAATAAAAATGCAAGCCCAGCACTGCCCTGAAAAACACCCAGCACTCTTGTTGGCCAAGTTTAAAGTTCTGGAAATGTCTTTTCATGCCAGTATGCTTTATGCATTAAAACACTATGCATCTGTTCAAGAACTCCAGACAATTTTTCTTGTCTACCTTCCATGTCACTTGTGGAATCTGTTTGACCTGACGTGGTCCTATTGTATTTTTTAAAGTAAGCCTGTTAGTCAGCTAGCTGCCCAACTTCTGTAGCAGAGAAAATTGAAAATTTCTGAGTGAGAGACTTTGCTTTAGTTATCTGGGGAACAACACTTTCTACTGTTCAGAATAGGCTAAGTTTAAAGTTTGTTTAAATGTCTGTCTGAAGTCCAGAAAAATTAAGGTCCTTCCATCCTTCAGTGGGTACGTGGAAACTTTATATTTAGCAGCTGAGAGTTAAATGCATTGGAAAAGGGGAAGATAGGGGATTTCTGAGTCAGCTGATCTAGAGCGTTTCTGAACAATTTAACCTGTCTGTTAAGCCATTCAAAAGCAAAACTTTTGGAAATTTCTTTGCTTTGGGGCTTTTCCTCAGAAGATCTAATAATATAATTGTTTGTGTGAGACAAATATACAGTCAGATAGTTGCTGTTATTACACCAGTTCCCATTCTCTCTTATCCATTGCTACTTTAGCGACAATAAGAGAAAAGAAAGTCCTCTAATCCAGTTGGAAGAAATGAGAAAAAAAAAAAAAGCATTTTTAAGTTCAGAGTCTAGATGAGAAGGAAAAGCTGAATTTGAGAAGTAAAAGAACTTCACATGACATGAAAGAAATCAAAAAGCATCACTAAATATTACTGCAGTTTTGCAATATGACAGCAGACTATATGGTCTGCTTTATAGCACAGGATTTCAATATAATATATGAAAAAAAAATTAAGGCACAAGCTACCCACACTGTAGACAGGCTTCCCTTCAAGCGGTTACTTTTCCATCCACACTGACACGAGAGCACAGTCTCAGTGAGGGCAGCCGGCTAGAGCTGTGCCCCGTGGACGGACGACCCCTTCGCCTCAAACCGTCCTGCAGTATGTCTTCTGTCCAGCTTTTGACTTGTAGTTTTTCAAAGTTAACCAAAGTTGCAGTTGTAATAAGGCTGGTTTTTAGTCAAGGACAAGAATGCCTAATGTTGAGGTTAGGCTTTAAATCACATCAACTTCGTAAGCAACGGAATAACGTTGGTCAACAATATTTATTTACCTTCGAGTTTCATTTTAACTTTTCTCATTCTTTAATAGTAGAATAAGCCACTTAGGTTTGTCCAGATGTAACCCCCATGTACTATATTGTTCCTACGGGAAATTAGACTTTGAGTAATGTGTTTTTGAAGGAAGCTTCTATTACCAGGTATATACCATTAACATTTTTTAAATGCCTATTAGGTTGAGATATTGAGTTTCTGAACAGAACTCTTGAATTTAAAAATTGCAGAAAAAAAGGAAAAATATATAAGCTAAAATTATTTTTTAAATATTTTAAAACTTGATTTTTTTTTAACAGTATTTTCACAAATCATTCAGATTTCTTTTTTAGTTTATTATGACTGGTAATTCTCATTTAACCAAAGCATCATTTAATATGGTAAGTTTGCATCCTCAGCATAAAATTAACTTTGGCAAATTTAATTACAGTGTATATCAATGAAATTATTTTAAATTGCTTAACACAATCAGAATTGTTTTTATCTTTTTATCTAAACTAGCACATAAGTTCAAAAAGGTCTGGACTGTTTTGTTCACTGCTATAGGGCCAGGTCACAGAGAAAGAACCTGGTCTACAGTGGGTACTTTCTGTTGACTAAATGAATTAATGAATATTTTAAATTTAATGATATTCAATCTACATCACTTTAGAATTATTTTAAAACATATAGAATACATTTTTGTAATATTGTGGAGTGTTTTTTTTTCAAAGAATACTTAAAAAACTGACTTTTAGTTTTAGCTGGAAAGTTATTCATGTTTTGTACAAATTGTGGCAGATCTAATTTAGGCCAAATATCACTCCAAGAAAACATGCATTATATACAATACATCTCATCAATTTCCATATAATTGCTGATCTAGAGTTTAAAAAAAAACTCAATATAAAGTTAAAAACTCCTCATTTTGATACATGGCCAATTAAACTTGGTATTTTTAATATAATTTTGCTCATAAATTCATCTTACCATCTGTCTGGGCAAATCTAACAGCTCCCCTTATTTTGGCAACCTTGAATGAATGCATTTCTACAAGAAGCCTTGACATATTTATTTTATGCTCTTTCATGAGGGTTACAAAATATGTGTTGCATGATCTAAAAAAAAAAATGTGCTAGTGACTAAAAACCTAACTGTAGAAAGTTACAATTTCTTCCCTTTAAAATCACATAAAAATCTCATATTCGATTTTCTTAGTATTCTTCCAGATAACACAGAAAACAAGATAATTTGGGGCTGTGACAACAAGCACAATTTCTTCTAATACAGAACACTTGTCTTTACAAAGAATCCACTCATTCTGAAGAGATATATATATATATATATATATATATATATATAGATATAGATATATAGATATAGATATAGATATAGATATAGATATAGATATATTTAATGAAGTTTCTATTATGGGCACCATGGTGTGGATTAAGAGTTCTCCTTTCTTATTGTAGAAAACTTAGAAGAATTAAAAGGCAGAAGGAAACTAAATTATTTTAGTTTGTACTACATGACCTTGAAAAGAAAGAGAAAAGGATAATTTGGCCAAAAACAACAAACATCCAGTTACCATGAATTTCAAACCCTCTGGTCGAGAGTGAAAGAGACCTACTAAATTCAGCCATGTCAAAGCTGCTAGTGAAATTAAATAACAAAAAAAAAAAAAAAAAAAAACGCAGCCCTTCGAGTTGCAACAGCCAGCTTCCTTTAGCAGATAGTTTTAGGGGGCAATATCTACGCGAGTTCTTTAATGCCTTGGTAAGACAATGAGAAGAGAGGAGGGGATAGAACCACTGTCTAAAGCACACGTCCACGCGTTGGAAATGCCGGCAACGTGAGTGCCTCTGGCTGCTAAGAGAAAAATAGGAGTAACAGTTTCCTGAGCATTGTTAAGCCAGCACACTATTAAGTACACCACCTAACATTGTTCTCTTCCTCTCCCTTTTCACTCTCGCGGCTACCACATGTGATGGACGGGATCCAAGTTAAACACTCTCAGCAGAGCATGCTCCAAGACAGATGCCTGGGCCTCAGGCTTGGCCAATACAATGCACTCCTATTCTCTATTTATTTTTGTAGTTCAAAGACCTGGCAGCCTGGGACCTGAGGTCTGCCACAAGGACTGGTGCACTGGTGATCACTGCCCAGTGCTTTTCGTATCTGTGTGCCAGCTACTCAGATAGACCATGCATAAGGAGGAGGGGTTTTTTTTTAAGAAGGAAAAAGAAACCCCGGCTTCCACTTAAGCTTTGAAATTTCAGATGATGTACTGCCAACTTACAGACCTCGCTTTAATCAGAGCAGCCACATGAAAAGGCTGTTTCTATTTACCCTGGGTCATTGAGGAAAACAGTGATAAGTAGGCCGTGCAAAATTTCAACTTCTCTTAAAGTTGGCATGTTCTCCTCAACTGGAATTGAGTTGTGATTTCATTTTCTGAGCTGAAATATTTACAACCCTGCCATGCACGAGTTTTAGCCTTCCTTCTGTCTATGAACAAACGGGCTTTTAAAAGAATGTTTAGGGTCAACTGGAAGTTTCTTTTTCTAAGGGTGGGACTATGTAGATTTAAATAATTACTAAAGCGCTTTATGGGTCTAGTTCAAATTACATCAGAGACTAGCTAGAAAAAAAAAACAACAACATTCTATTTTCATTTTAAATTGTGTGTCCATGTAATAAAAAGTCATCCAGCAGAACATATAAAGAAACAACTAGAATATGCAAGGACACATTAGTATTGGAATGAGGTACCAGTGTATTCTTTGGGACACAATGGATTAAGGTACCAGTGTATTCTTTGGGGCACAATGAATCCCTTTTTGTATGTATTGTAGTGGTTCAGAATATTTTCATTATATCATAAAGGGATTTTGAAAAGTTCTTGATATTGTGATCAAGTATTACATCTGTCATCAAAACATAAATAAAACATGTCCTCCTGGACCATGCAGGGTCAATGTACCGCGTCACTCAGCAAACCTCCCGCTTCCCACTTTGTATCCGCCACACCTCACATGACGACTGTTACAACGTCGCAACATTAAATTCCATTTACGTCCTTACTAGCTTTCCATCTTTTGTGTTACTGTTGTCACATTTAATGAACATAACTCCATCTAACAATTAATTTTTATATTAAACAGTCAGTTTTAAGAAAATTAGAAAAATCACCTTTTATAGTTATTCCTCCCTTTTTGTTAGCATGTCTAGCATCTTCATTCTCAATTGTAGAACAAAGCTCTGATTTGATATCATTCTCCATAACCCTGAGAACATTTTTTTTTAGCACTTCTTATAGCACAGATCTGCTTGCAATGGTTTTTCTAAGTTTTCATCTATTTGTAAACGTCTTTATTTCATCCTGTATCTAAAGGATCCTTTCACTGAAAGCAGAATCTGGACAGGTGCTTTTTCGGCCCAATAAAGAAGTCTTTCTAGTGCTCTCGCTTGCATATTTTCAGACGAGACATCAGTCACCTTCTGCATCACTGGAATGCCGCTTTTTTTCCTTAAACTAACTCTCTAATTTTCTCTTTACTTTGATTTGAAAACTAGCTGTGGGTTTTCTTGGCCTGTCAATGGAGGGTAGATATTAATCACCACATTTGGGGAAAATCTGGCTATTAGATCTTCAAATGTTTCCCAGCCATATTCTCTTTTCCTTCTCAGACTCTAAATATACATGTTAAATTTTTAATATCGTTCCTCAGTTCTCTAAGGCTCTGATCATTTTTCTTCATTTTTTTTTTCTTTATATAAGCTAAACACTATTTGTATTCAGACTCACTGATCCCTCTTTTCTGGTACCTTCAAGTTCATCAAATGGCTGGAGTCCTAGCCGGATGATTATGGTATTAAGAAGTGTCTCTCCTGTGTCAGGGCAAGAACTCCACAGAACACCCACAGTGGCCCCGCTTTTAGTACCTTGAATTTATTCTGAAATTCATAGCTGATGCCCTTGGCAAGCTTTGTACAATCTCTCCTGATACATGTGCAACCGAGCCCCCTCCCGGAACCCGTATTGGGCCCTCCATCGGCCTCCCGTCCCCCACTCCACCCGGCTCTCTCCCCCACGCTGCTTCGGCTCCTTTTACCGCAATCTAGAAACCGTATCCAGGCACAGACAGAAGAGATGACATCTTCACAAAAACCACTTCACTAGCACGAGGTAAAGAATGAAGTCATGCTCCTTTTCATTCTCAGCAAAGTTACTTTCCTCCTATCGTTCACATAACACAAATGGTTTTCTTCCTTACCTGGCAGGTGTATCTCCTGCGAAGTCCCAAGATTGTTGGAGGTGACTGAGTCCCAGGGACCAAACCTTCTTACCGTTGCCTGTGGGAAATAAGAAAGTAGACCACCTTTAGAAATGAAGCGTCTCTTACCGCTCTTTCAGTTGGTTTTGTGTGGTGTTGCTGGCTATACTAAAGCCAGAGACTATTCCGTTTCCTGGGGTGCAACTAAGCAGAATTATCTCAGGTAAGACTGGATTGGACGGGAGATGAAAAAGTCACATGCTCTCTCTGCAAACGGGCAGTGCTCCCACAGCTTTAACTGCTGTTAACCCCGCCAGTGCCATAGGCAAGGAAGTAGGCGGTGGTGCCCTCCATGCCGGCCGCCCTCTCTGAGACCAGCAGGAGCATGCCCTCCTCATCACACTGAGCTCGCCATTCATCCACACACCCCAGACTAGCACTGAGGCCTGTGAAGTTTCTGTTTCTCAACCTTTAATTCTTTCCTTTAATGACATAACATGCCTTGTCCCCAGAGTTCCCCCAGTAAGTCATTTAATCACAGGTTCATTTGGGTTCTTAGTTTTAGCTGCCCAGTTCTCTCCCCAGAGGCAACCTTACTCTAGATATTCGGATAACTAATCGCAGTTACCCAGCATCTCGACCTCGTGCTGCTCGTCAACTTTTCTGAGATCCATGGCGTTTCTCCATCGGAGGTGTAAACAAGGACCTGAGAGCCATGACGGTGCTGGGGATGGGGCTGTCTGATGGCCCCCAGCACCCCGTCTCTTGTAAGTGTACTTTATCCTGCAATGGAGATGGGGGTTCCCCACCCAGGTCTGCCCACTAGGGCTGAGTCCCTCCATCTGCTCGATACTAGGAACACTGTCCCGAGATGGGCCACACCCGCAGCCGTGTTATAGTTAACCACGTGGCACCTGCACTTTTAAACTTGTACTCAGAAAAGCAGCCTATGCAGAATGGGAGAAACCATCAGTTGATGCTCCCATAAAGTAGGCAAACAAACAATAAAATCTGAGACATTTATAACTATTGATACAGCTCGGACTCATGTTTTGTATTCATAAATGTGTGATTTCTGAGATGCCATCACTGAATTTCCATACATATATTTAGCTCAAGACATCCATAAATAAAATCAGTAGCCATGATCTTAAGTGTCATATGAATGATATGTACATTACAGGGTGATTTAATAATTTTCTCTAGTTTCAAACTAAATACACGTTACTTCTGAATTGATTAGTTACCTGTCATGATAGATGGTAACTGAGGGATTTGCAATTCTTCTTCTGGTGAGATTTCAAGATTATGAATTAAATCTGTTATTTCTTTTGAGTAAAATGGCACTACTGAATGTATCAGAATTTGGTTTGGTCCTTTAATTTTTTAAACAAACTAAATAATATAATAATGCCTGAGAGAATCTGAAATTATACATTTTCAATTTTAAGAAATTATGAGGGATCTCGGTTTCAATGTCCATGAGAGATGTCATGCGTGTATTAAAAACAAACAAAATAATAAAAATTTCTTTAAAACTTTTAAACTGAAAAACAAGACAATCGACATTTCTTTTTCATTCTTCAATATCTAAAAATAAGTGAAAAAAATGCCTTTTTAAAAAATTTTACTCGAGGTACATTCAATAAGATACACCATAAACTTTAATAACATTACATATTTTCAAATGTTTTCCTCATAAAAATAACAGCTTTTAGGTACAACTGTTATTAATTCTAGTAATGACAGGGGTTGAGGATTTGGGGCAATAAACACATGAAAGACAACTTTCATTTTCAAAGAAACCAGTATGAAAAAAATCTCAAGATTCTTTTTTTTCTGGTAATTTATATGTAAATATATGTCTGATCTTTCTGAATTTCAAAAAAATAATTTTACTCAAAAAAGTTTTAATGAAGTGTTCTACTTCTCTATTCATCACAATTAGAGTAAGTTATACATTTTATAACTGTCACTGTTTTGAGTAAACAAGTATGAATTTTATTAACAATTTTATGTAGCTATATTTTTTGTGAATCTAATAACAGTTATAGATTTTTTAAAATCTAGGTTAACAAAAGTGGAAAGTGAGTGAATGTAGTAATAATCTATATCATAAAAAAATCAAAACACTGAAATTTGAATTATAATTATTTTGGGAAAATATTGTTTAGTCAGAAAACAATTATGAATAAAAATTGAAGAGATAATATTCTTTAAAATTTTAGGTT
This sequence comes from Macroglossus sobrinus, assembly GCA_004027375.1. Taxonomy (NCBI): domain Eukaryota; kingdom Metazoa; phylum Chordata; class Mammalia; order Chiroptera; family Pteropodidae; genus Macroglossus; species Macroglossus sobrinus. The sequence continues at coordinate 164,898 of PVKZ01001254.1, forward strand.
TTTTAGTGGTTTTATAAGTATATTTATCTGTTTTTGTTGATGAATTTGCCAGTAGTTGCAAGTTATTTTTGAGAATTTTTACTTTGCATATAGATTAATTTTAACTGAATGCAATTACTAATAATTTTGATAATATTAATAAACTATATTTAATATTACATTCTTCCAAAGGAATTTTTGATAGGACTTGTAAATTTTTTAGATTTGTGCTCAAAAATTAAACTAAAAATGAGTGAGTCTTAATTACTTCCAAATGCTTGAGAATCAATGTGAGTTTATGAAGAGATTAAATTTATGCTGCAATACCATTTGCACGTTTAAAAAATACCAGATTGCTTATATTTTAAGAAGGTAAAACATAACAGAAAAAGAGAGAAAAAAAAAGAACAAAAATAAGCCTTAATTCCTCTTTCTCAATATGGAAACAGTTTTAGAGAAAAGTATATTTCATTTATTAATATTCTTCATACATAATAAGGAGCACCACGATGAGTATTGCAATGTTATAAACAAATAAGCGGTCATTTCACTCAACTCTGAAAAACAATGATGGTTATTCTTCAGTGGGTGGGAACTGCTAACTGTTGCTTAGTATCCATTCCCTTCTTATTTTTTTTTTATAGTAAAACTCTAAATTCTTGCTGCACGTGTATTAATTCAATGAGAAACTATGTTTCCTGCCCTGACTCAGGTGGACGTGGCCTTGTGTGGACACTAGGCTGAAAATATGTCAGGAAAAACTACAGTGAGCATCCATTTAAAGTGGAACACGTCCTCCTTGGGAGCCTTGCTCCTTTGCCACTGCTTGGGGACAGGCAGCCCTGAGTGACACCAGAAGTTGGTAGTGAAGATGACAGAACTGCTTTGCCACGAGGTGACTGGTCAATTGAGATTGTTTCACCAGAGGGAAATATCTTTCCTCCATATGTGAATGCAGTATTTAGGAGTCTCTTTGTTATAGCAGCTTAACTAGTACTCAACCTAACAGAATATTCAAATGCTGCCATTAATGGGTAATTTTTTTTTACAAGTATATAATGGCCTACATAACATAATACAAATATCTTGAAAGCAACCAGACTCTCTACATATTTATATAATGATAAAGTTTTGTCCACATAATATTGGTTGCCTTTTGATATATGAGAACAAGGCAAAGATTGAAAAGAGAAGAATAGATGGATGTAAAGAAGAGGATAAAAATCAAATTAGAAAGAAAAGAAATATGGAGGATATAAAATTTTGAAATTTTACTAAACAAGGGAAGACAATCTAAAATATTGGTATGTGTCAAAAATCAGTTCAAATAAAGTCATTTTAATAAAAAAGCCTTTTATATACTCCTAAGCTCTTCCATAATCTTTTTTCTTTATAAGAAAATTACCTCCATATAACCCAGGATTTTATTAGATAATAATATGTATTTTGAGTATATATGAAGACAGGTATAAGTCAACTGGCTTTCAAGAATAAGTGTGTATTTCTTAGTTTTTTGAAAATATGTTTAAATTTTGTTTAACAAAAAACATTTTATTTTTGAATACATGTTTGAAATACTGATAGGTTTAAAATGATAAGCTTTCATGAGCTCTTTGTAGCTTATCAAAATTTAAATGAACCTGAAATTAGTAATTTCATCTGAAAGTAAGGAGTTCAAATAAGAAAGAAACCCACAGGCATTTTGGCAACAGGATTCCTATCAGTACGCACTGAACTGTCACTATTTAAATGTGACATTAAATTGAGATCTTTAGACCCTATCTTACTCTTTTCTGTGTATATATTTAGTGAAAAAGATAACTTTAAAAAATCTACTCCTTTTCTTTGAGGTTCAGCTTTCCATCAGATAACTTTTCATGAAAAATAGCAAATTTTACAGCTCTGATTTTCTTTTTATTTCTCTTGCAGAAAATTCATAAAATAAAACCACATTGCTTTAAAGAAGAACACATGGTTAGTTTCTAGCAGAGAAGTGAAAAATCTCTAGTTTGTCTACCACTGTAATTATTGGCAGCCGTTAAATTCTATATACAACATGAGGTATAAATTAGCTGATCACCAACATGTGTGTAGCCACAAGGTAACAAATATTAAACTTCGGGGAAAATGAGAAAATGAAATAGGTTAATAGTTGATGACAAAGAGATAAGATGTTTAGTTATATGTTGATTAGCTTTTGCCACATGTCATTTGTTTTTGCTTTTAATGGCAGTTATTATTCAACCTTTTTTATGAAAAGAGGCATTTTATGATATCACTTTTCATTTTAATGGTCTTATTTTAAGGTAAGCTTCTGCCTTTGGGCAAGAATAAAGAAAATGGCAACAAACACAAATAAATAGGGCCATATTTTTATAAGGGTTTAGTAAAACTAATGTTAAGTCACCCTGTCAACAAAGATTCAGAGCAGAAAGAGAAAAAAAAAAAAAACAGAGTAAAGTGCTGTAAGTGATTTTGTTCCACTGTCCAATTTTCTGAGGACCCTAGTTCCACAATTAGAACCTGATGACAGCTCAACATTTTTTACTTAAATGTGTAGGTTCTTTTTAACAAATTTGCGGGGGGGAAACATTGATGAAGTTTTTCACATTTTACAAATGACAAGCCCAAATACTAAAGTTTCAGAATTATCAAAGAATAACTTTGAGAAAAATATGAAATAAATTATGCGATATCTTACATACATAAATATAATGTTAATGGCCCAATGTCAATACAGCGTACAGCACTAATTTCCATCAGTGATGATGGATTTACAGTAAAAAATTTACAACTTCACCAATTCCTCCGTGATGAACATACATAAGACGCCTGATTGGACCCGTGTCCTGGAACAGAGGGAAACTGACTAGAACTCATGAACCCTAACTTCGCTTATACTCATTAGTGTGGCAAAGCAACCAACTGGGAGACCAAACAGAAAAACAGAAAAGAAGAAAAAGTAAACAAGAATTAATGACAAACATCCCAAAAGTTGAGTTTTAACTCACAAAAAACAACATTTGTTTCATATTTGCAGTTTGCAAATGATTTTTATATCCTTTTTCTTATTGAAAACTTAATGCTAGTCCCAGTAAGCAGGATCTGTAATCACATCTTGTTATAGGTATGACATTGTGACACAGAGGAGTTAGGAAGTTGAAAGTCAGATTCAGGACACAGAACTACCTGGCCTAAAAGTCGGTTACAGACTCAGCCTAAATGTGTATTATAAGCCATTGAGTCAGCTGTGGCTCCTGGAGACCCTCTGAATGAGTGAGGTCCAAAGTCTTGTCTTCAACAGCCCTGCTCGGCTTCTGTAGACTCATGCCGATGGCTTCTTTTATGGAGTTGGTCCATCTCATACCCTGCCTTCCTCTTTTCCTATTGCCTGCTGTTTTTCCCAGCTTTTTTTATTATTATTAAAAGCAAAATAAAATGAAACAAAAACAAATAAAAAACAAACAACAAAAAAAAAACTGCCTTCTCATGGTGTGCCCAAACTAGGACAGCTTCAGTGTTGTCATTTTTGCCTCCAGCGATGTTTCAGGCTGAGTTTACTCTAGGACCCACTTGTTCATCTTCCTGGCTGTCCAGGGCATCTGTAGAGCTCTCCTCCAACACCATATTTATGTGTGTTCCTTAAATATCTAAGCACCTTTATCTATAAAATTGGGATAACAATAGTATCTACCTTATGAGAATGTTGAGAAAAACCACAGAGGATAATCACCTAAAGTGCTTAATATTGTACCTGGCCTCAATAAATGTTAATGTTACTATTACTATTATTTTTATTATCATCATCATTACCCAAATATCCATGATCATCTCAGTTTATCCTGCTTGAACTGTGATAGGAGCATTTATTGTAAATAGTATTTTATAAAAAAATGATATTATAAAATTTCAGGTGTGTGAGATTCAGTTGAGAATATTTGTACCTTTGTGAGTCGAAGAGCTGATTTCTAACCCTGACCTTGACACTTTTCAATGTGATGTTAGCTTTATCAATAATTTCTTTGAGTTCTCATCTCCACATTCGTAATATAATATTGATAAAATCTGCTCTGTGAGGATCAAATGCAAAAGGACACTGAAAACTGGAGAGTACTGTACATGTGCAAAGTATTATTAGTACTTAGCAAGTAACTGTTGGTGAAATCTAATTCTATGACAGAACACCCCTAGCTTCTCACCATCTGGTGTTACCTTACCAATCTTCAAATTCTGCCTTAACACCGATTTCAACAGAAGAGAAAAGAAAATGTCCTTTAATATTGGTGATTTGTGTTTGCAAACATTTTCCTCTCAAAGTAATTTTAATGAAATCAGAGATGCTATTAGGTAAACATCAAGCAGGGTACTGAAGTATCTGATTCATTCCTTTCGTGTTCAGTGTGATCATGGGCATTAAAATGACAAGATAGAATGGGATCGTTTAGCCAGCACATGTGTTTCGTTGCATGGTGAGCTGTACAATCCCAATCTTTGAGTTTTAAAATAACTTCTCTTTTGACTCTTTTCAACAAAAAGTAGTTTTGAACATGTGCTAAAGTGTACACCAATACAGCTTCAGCAGGTTCAGGAATAATTCCAGTTTACTCCTGTTTTATTAACAAATATGTTGCCTTCATTTGATTTGGATCTTTTCAACTGATAAGAGCTGAAAAGAAATGGCTTTACTTTTTTAGTCCCTGCATAAGGAATGAAAGCTTCATTTTTGGGGCGGGGGGAAGACTTGCTGATAGATGGTTTCTTTTGAAGAGATACTCCAGAGAAAGAAACAATATAAACATACAGATCCTTTCATTTAATGACTATTCCTTCAATAACTCTGTATCACATTATCTTCTGGACACTGCGAATACAGCAGTAAATAAAACCACAAACATCTCTGTCTCTGTCAAGTTTACATTCCCATGGATTATGCCAGGTAACGGAAAAGACAGAAAAGTATGTTTTCATGGTTATTTATGAATTCCTCTGAAGATTTTAACTTGAAATGCATCCCCTGTCTATGTATGTGTGTTCTCAGAGATCTTTAGAAAGTGCTGTTTGTGAAAGATGAATGAAACCTTTGGGTTTATTCAAAGATCACTGAAGAAAGTGTTTAAGTTGATCTCTTAGAGCAGATAAAAACAATACGCTTTTAAGGAGGTCTGGAAGCTGAGGATGCCACACGCGTGACCTAACTTCTACTGCCTTCCGTGCGTTTCCATTCCTTCACTATCAGCGTTCAGCAGCTGGGGTCTCCACACACGTTCTGTGACATGCACACTGTCCCCACCCCTCACACACATTCCGTGATGTCCCCACCCCTCCGTACAGCCTGTGGGCACACCCCCATGGGCAGTCACACCGCGGTCGGCTCTCAGAAACTGCCGAATCAGTGATCCGGATATGACTTCCTTTCCTATGACCTCTGCTTCCTGTCAGCTTGGCCTATTCTGGACCACATCCAGAGGGTTCCATTCACGCATAACTGGCACACAACTCTCTTCTCTGTTTTGGATTCCTTATCATTCTCCCCAATGCTGCTGACTGAGAAAACAAAATTCCTGATACTTTTCTTACACAAACTATTTCAACTTTATCCAAACTCTTTCCATGTATGTCCACCCAGGGGCCCTGGTTTCTTTCAACATAAACGCATGCATACATATATAATACATACATTCATGCCAATCAAGGGGTTTGTCTCCAGAAAGAGACAAGATTATTGCTTTTCCTCCCCTAGAGAGAAGATATACAATACACGCACACTATTCCAGCTCCTCACACACTTCCGAACAGAAAAATAAACCCCTCAGCATTTGCATTTGTCCGACTGTTACCAGGCCACAGGAGGACATAGCCTACGTTCTGTCTTCACTACTTAGGCAGTACTGGACACGTTAACTGCTACTATCCTTGGTTCAATTAGCTAAGCAATGAGAAATGGACTGTGTCTGAGGACTGTAGAGAGAACTACAGGAGATGACACACATGAAACACAGAGTATAAACGATTCGGAATCATTCTTCACCTACGGAAAGGTAAACACCCGTGGTGATCACGAATTCTCGCTTCCCTCCAGCCTGTCTTCCCAGCAGGCACCTGCTTCTTCACCCTAACGCTACCTCCCTTAGGTTCCTCCAGCACTCTGGCCTGCCTAAATGCTTGTTTTTGTTTTTGTTTTTGTTTGTTTTTTTGTTTTTTTGCTTTTAATTTAATAGGCATTTGGGGCACAGTTTTGGGTTTACATAAAATTGCACAGACAGTTCTCCCTTTTCCTCTCTCTCCCACCGTGCTTCTAGCACGTGTGACATCTTGCCTCACCGCCATGCGTCCCCTACGAACGACCTGTTACTATTAACTACAGTTCATAGTTCACGTCGGAGTCTGGAAAAGTGCATGGCGACAGGTATCCATCACTGCAGACTCACGCAGAGGAGTTTCACTGACCTTTGACCCGTCCACCTGTGCACCCCTCCCCTTCCAGTGTCTCCTGACAGCCCACGGCTCCTCCACTGTCACTGCGGCTGTGCCTTGTCCCAAATGCCATGCAGCTGGAACAATGTAGCACACGCCCTTTAAAGACTGGCTTCCTTCGCCAGGAAGTATCCATTTAAGTTTGTTCCATGTCTCTTTCCAGCTGGCACCTCACTTCTTTGACTGCTGAGTAATATTCCATTGTACAGATGCAGTGGAGCCCATGTGTCCATTCACCAGCTGACAGACGCCTCGGTTGCTTAAATTTGACAGGTTTGGTGTTAACTGTCATTGTTTTTTTATTAGAGCCTTAAGCATATCATTCGTAGGTATTTTAAACACCCAGTCCAATGATCCCACGTTCTCTGTCCTGTCTGAGTCTATTCCTGATGCTTACTTTGTCTTCTCAAACGATGTTTCTTTCTGGCCTTTCAGCATGCCCATGCAGGATTTTGTTGGAAGCTGGACAAAATGTGTCAGGTAATAGAAACTGGCATAAAAAAGCCTTTAGTGTAAGGCTTTATGTTTACCTGGTGTATCTGTCTGCTACAGTGGCTGTGACAAAGTTCCACAGACTGAGTGAGCCACAGTTCGAGAGGCTGAAAGTCCTAGATCAAGTGTCCGTGGGTTTGGTGTCTCTTGAGGCCTCTCTCGTTGCCTTGGATATGTCTGGTCTCGACCATTTCCTCACATGGCTTCTCCTCTTGTGTGTATCTCTGGCATCTCTCTTCCAATAACAGCGCCCGTCATATTGAACTCGGGGTCACCCTTGTGACCTCATTACCTCAGTTTCATCTCTAAAGGCCCTGTCTCAAAAAGCAGTCACACTGGGTGTTAGGGCTTCAACGTCCAAGTTTAAGGGGAACACAGTTCAGTTTATCAACATCTGGCCAGGAGTTAAGTATTTGCTGTATCTTTAGGTATCAGAAAATTCCATTTCCTCTAGTGTTCTTGTCTTCTTTTCTCCCAAGTCTTCTTTGGGTTTTCTTAGAAATTCCTCAGCGGAGCCTGTCCTGCAGCACCCTCGGGTGAGTTCACTGTGGTAAGATAGTAGGTAGAGGAAGTTTACAGTCTTATGATTAAACCTGTTTTATTTTGTTTGTTTGTTTGGGGGTGGGGGAACAGAGTCCCTGGGCTATGATCTTCCAAAAAGTGTCTTAGTTTCCTTTTATATTTCTGCCCCTCTTATGAGAGACAGGAAAGCTAGAAAAGCTGGACTTGCCTGTTTTTGACTTAAAAACAAAACAAAACAAAACAAAACAAAAACAGAGAACAGAAGGTATCACCAAATGAGATGAGTGTGTCATAAGGGCTCCTTTTCACCTCACTCTGATAGAATCATGAGTAAATATACATTAGCTCTTCACAGTAAGAACTGGTGGGGCTCTTGCAGGTTACATTCTTGAAGGTACAGGGGGTCTCAGCTAAGAGTCACCTTTTCCTGAAGGTGTTCTACTTCTCCGGCTCATTCATGCCAACGCTCCATTAGTTCACCCAGTGTGGGGTCACGGCTGTCGGCTCCAGAGGGGTCTTCTGCCCCGGGCGCTTTACACGGGGACCTCAATTCTGTGATGATTTTAAGAATTATTGTTTTCTAGTTCATTATCCTTTTTGTTTTGCTGAGAGAATGAGGCACCTTCCAAGCACTTCGCATGTGGGCATGGACACTGTACATTTTGGGACACTTTTTGCTTTCTATGGAAATTGTCCTGCAATTGCAACTTAATACATCCCTTATTTTTTTTTCCCATCACAAATGGCCTGCCTAATTCCCCGTGACCACAGAGCTGTGCTCTAGTCTTTCCAAGATAAACGCTAAACATATGATACAAAACAAAACTCACTTGCACAAACACTAATTCTTAATAATGGGGTGATTTGTGAATTTTGGGGGGGTATTTAGAGCACCATAGTAGGATTACCAATTGTGATGAGACACATGGGAACGAGAGCAGCGGACACAGCCAGCCAGTAGGAGTTTTTGTTGTTATCATTGTCCATATAAGCACAGAATGGAGTTTACTACACTGAGCAGGAGACAGCCACTCTCTCAGCTGCAGGGGCAAAGCTTCCTGGGAAGCCAACCATCACTGGTGTTCAACCACCGATGACATCTCCTCTGATTGGGCTGAGAAGCCTGTCTCATAGTCTGTGCTCATGTCCATTCACAATGATCTCGTATGCAAATGGACACTGTGGGAAGATGGGGAGCAGAATTAGACAGTGGCATCCCGTGAGGAGGTGGGAAAACCAGAAATAGTGACAGTGATGGTCTGTGATACTTTTTTTGTAACAGTACACAATCCTTTCCTATATTATTCTATTGATTCTCCAAGCATCTATATTAAAAACTAGATGTAAATTATTCTTCCCATATGGAGACAGGGAAAATGAAGTCACAGGCTACTAAAGGGTTTACACAAGAGCTTCAAGACAGTACTCCAAATTCAGGACTGGAACAGAAGTCTCTGAGCATCTCTGTAACTATCCGCTCCACTGTGCACAGTCTACATGAAGAAAATCAAAGAGAAAAAAAACAGAAAGCCAGATGGAGAGCCAGAAAGCAAGCAGGCAAGTGAGGAGAAAGAGAGAGAAAGAGAGAGAGAGAGAGAGAGAGAAGAAAGACAAAATTGCATTACTGAATGAAGCTTTTGCAAGTGTAGGTATTTCAGATAGGCTTCATTTGGATAGGAACTTCTAAGAACTTAATTTTGTACACATGCTTTATAAATATTCAGTGGAATGGAGCATTTAGCACAGTGTGCAGTGGGAATGTCATAGATGTGACAGTAATTCCCTGAAGCAAATCACTGAGCACAATTTCCACCCCAAATTCTTAACACTTCTGGGATGCACAATGGAAATTCTGATGAAACAGCCGTCACAAGGCAATTGTGAGAAGGCCTGTGTGACAGAGACTCTTCCTAAGAGAAATCTCACATGGGCACAACCCAAATAATAAAAACTAGATTTAAAATCACTTCTACATGAATAGTCTGTGAATGCTAAATTTCCATTGTTTTCATTTCCTGCAGAAATATAAAGGAAAGTGGACAGAATGTTGGCCTAGGTCTTTTACAAGAGATCTTGGATTTTACTTTTCATTACTAACGTTCAAACCCAATGTTCTCCTGTTCTCTGAACTGGATACACTATCACATACCTGCCCTTTTAACTGTGATATTGTAGGGCTCAAAATAATATTCACCAGATTCTCAGTTAATCAAAACAGCATTTTACACGCTATCTACACCCATATTTAAACAAGGACATGCGTTCAAGCCTTTACACTTTGCTGGATTCCAAGTCACTGTGCAAATCTCCATAAACTGTGAGTGCTTTTGACACTCTTTACTGTCATCCTAGGTCGAGTTTGGCCAAGTTCTGCCAACTGGTCTAATGCTGACCTCCACTTTCTACACGTACAAAGTTTTTCTGGAAACCCAGCCACGCTCATTTACTTATGTATTGTTTATGGCCGCTTTCCTGGTACAATGCGGAGTTAATAGTTGTGATAGAAACTTTATGGCTCATAAAGCCTAAAATATTTACTATCGGGTCCTTTATAGAGAAAAGGTTTCCATTACCTGTCGTATGGAATATTCTCTATGTTTTTTTACTACCTTTTACCATTTCTGATCTTTGTTACAGTTTTTCATTATTTTTTGAAATGTTCTTATTCTTTATTAATAATACGTAAAAAAGCAATCTCCCCAAAATAGATGAGAGCACTGTACACTTTATTTCTGTCATTTTCTGCTAATCACATGACCAATGATTTCATACTATCTGTCTTTCATTAAACATTAGTTCTATGGCAGATCCTGTGATAGATATTTTACATTTATTTTTTTTCTAATACTCAAACCAAAATACAACAGCAGAAAAAAAAGGGCCTACTTCCAAGTAGTAAAGTAGTGAAAAATAATGCCTGCCCACCCAGAAAAACAATGCATTTCTTCTCTGCATCAGCCTCTAAGAACACTGTAATGTATGTTATACATTCAAGAATTACTCTTAGGTCTACATCTAGAAGTGAATGCTCAAATTCTTTCCTTATACCTCTAACTCAGTATTCTACATGACACTGTCATCAACCTGTCACCTATGGCAAGGAGACAGGTTCCTTCTTCATTTTTTGACCACCTCTCCCAACCTATTATTTTTCCTATCTTACTGATTCTACCTCTACTTTTTTTTTTTTTTAGCTTCTTTAACCATGGCCATGGTTCAGCTGCTTAGCAAGCTTTAGAAACTTCAGTAGCACTTGTGGCTGGTGTTTTTCATACAGGCACTGTCTATAAAATGGGCACAGCCACCTTTCTCTTTGAAGGATGTGCTCCTCTTTTTCCCTCTGACCTACGCACTTTGAGGTTGAATTGGGGACTGCCCATGTCATCTCGTCCTACTGGCCATGGTAATTGGATGAGAAATGAAAAATAAGAATGTGACCCGGACTGAATCAACCACATGGTGCTAAATCTTTGACCGCCACGGTGTGAGGAACCTGGAGGGTGGGAACAGACTCAGGTCAGACTCTTTCTTTTTAACTTTGGGACCTGACTTGGGTTGTACTCTGGTGGCAGAAACGAGGAGCCATTGAAGTAGAGGCCGTTGTTGGCCTTGATCCCAACCTCTTGGAAGAAGAAGGTCCTTGGTGAGTAAAACTAAAGCTGGAGGCAGAGAACAGCGTGAGTGACAGATTCTCTGATCTTCTTCCCCCTTGAGACCTGCCCTACTTTCGTTTTTCCTAAAGTTTGCTCATAAGGACCAAAATATTCCTATTATTTGCTTACACTATTCAAGTTTGGCTTGTATAACTTGCAACTGAAAGAACCTTCATTAACATTCCCTTAAATTCATTCCTGGATCCCTCTAAATCCACTTTATACATTGTTGCCAAGGTTCTCTATCCAATTTGCCCCTTAAAATAGTCAATATGATATTAAAATTGACAACATAAAATTAAAATTCCGTGGTTTACAAACCCTCTAATATTTAACTTAATTTTTTAGTCGTATCTTCACCCACTCTTGCCTTGACATTTTATAGGTTGCTGTTTCTTAACTATACCATGCTGTTTCTTACCACGGTTTTTCATTCTGTTGTTTTTTATTAAAATCCCTTTTTTAAAACCTTGCTTTACTAATTCATGCTCATCCTCCAAAACTCAGTCTAATGCCAACTTCTCTAGGAAGACTCCTATGATCCATTCATTCTCCTTCCCTGTTTCAAACTAGGCAACATACTTCTCAGTATGTGTGTGTGCTTCTGTACCACATCGTACACAACACGCAGCTGTGCTGACCCCATCAGATAGAAGATCAGTTTTTTCCCAGTGTCTCTCTGTGACTTATTCATCTGTGCAAGACAGTCTGAAATTTAGAGGCATTTATTATAGTTTATTGAAGCAAACTGAGATAAATTTCATCAAACCTTAGAGACATGGGTTTTAAACTTGAGTGTGTATAAAAGCCCTCAAGGATGTATTTCCAAAACACACGTTCTAAGACCCCATTCCTCTAGGACCTGGGGCAGTAGGTCCGGGTTGGAATTCAAGAACAAATATTCACAACAAATGCTCTATGAACTTATTCTGGAGGTTATTTTCTATAGTAATAAAGAATGATAGGTAGATAGTACAACTTGGGGACTTCTTAACCCTCAGATCTGTCTCTACTATAATTCTAAATAAGAAAAGAAAACCCCTTTCAGTTGGGACAGTACCATATATTTTTGCCAGATGAAATTACATATTACCCCATGAAATATGTTCCTGGTATTCTAAGTTACTTATTATGTAATATTCAATTTTTTTTTTTTACATTTACAAAAGTCTAAACACATAGACACATGGAAGTCCTTACTAAGAGAAATTAAAATACCACAAAATCCTTAGTCAGTTAACAGATTATTAAGGTTTTTGCTTGTTATTCTCCTCATTTTAGCTACTTTTTATCTTGACATCTAGGCCTTTATTTGCAGTTAAATGTTTCATTTTAACCCCTCTCTGAAATATTAAATAGTTTAGCAAGTCAGTGGTTTTTGTATAAGTAATTATGTTTTTTATTATTTTTAGATTCCCCCCTGCTAGCACTCCAGGTTATTATGGCTTGATTTAGAACCAGATATAAAAATAATTTGCCATTTGTAAGACATTCAGCAATTTTATGGGTAAAATAATATAAAAATCTGAAAGAAAATATTATAACAAAATACTTCCAGAATTTCTGCTAATAATATAAGCTATCGAAAACATAAAACTTAAATGATTTGGAGGCATGCCAAAAATATAAAGTCTAACTGATTATATTTTATGAATATTAGGTACCCAATTGTTCAACTAACAGCTAAGAGTGGGTGAGTTTCATCAGATCTTTTTAAATATCTTTGGTGTAGCTGAGTAATTAAATATAAAAATGCTAAAGGACTATATTGGCTGCTAGTCTTTCTACAAAAATACTCATTGTCACTTAATTGACCCGATATTTTCTTAATGAGATTAACATTGAAAAAAATATTATATCTGATGAAGGCTACAACTGATGAAGTATACCTCTTTCCTGCATCATAATATAGTTTAATACTTTATTAACTATGACAGTAAATACCAACCTTCAGTATTTTTTCATCTGTCTCTTTCAAAAGGTTTACATAAACATACCATTTCATCTTCAGTAATGCTACAGTGATTAAGTCGACCAGGACAATACTAACTCATAACTAGCAATCTTATCAAGACATTTCTAAGTATATCAAAATAATCTCAAGAATGCTTTGCCTTAGTCTTACATAAAAATTAGTTTTGTGTAATAACCAATTATTTCTAGAAGCGGTCTTTTGAAGTGAAAGCATAGTTAGTAAACTCATTGGACATCATTTTAGTCATCTTCATTTAAGATCAGTTCAAAGACGCTTCTAACTTTTTATCGTAAAGAAGCATACTATAGATGGTAATATCTTAATAATCTTTATCATATCTCAGGAATATTTCAGAAATATCAGTGAGATTTTCCAAAATATTCCCAGATTTCCAGTCTGTGTTGGTGGGTTATAATTCTGTTTAGTTTAGTATAGAAAGGATATTATAAGTACGATTACTTGTCATATTAAAAAATTAATTTGGCTTGTTAAGCCTTCGATATTTTGTAAATTTAAAAGGATACGACAAAGAAAACACTTATATGAAAGTAGGAAAATTTACCTACAATAATCTTTAATACTAAATGACATTGTACAAAATATCATTGTACAGAATGTCAATATTTAAAATTTAATTTGTTTCAAGATGATTTATGTATTTGATGGTAACCAGTTGATATAGAGTCTTAAATTTCTATTAAAGGTAAAAAAGTGATAGTTCACGCAACTGTTTCGGGTGCAGAAACCCCGATTCATGAGAGCAGCATAATGATTTTAGCTTCCGCTATTTTTCACCATTTGGTATGTGAGTCAAATTCTGCACTGCGATGTCCAGTGATTGCTTCGGGTTCTTCATTAGTACACGCTTTTACTTGCTCAAACATGCACTTAAGTACAGTCTCTGAGTACAAAGCCCTGGCAGAGGACAGGGGTAGGAAACCCGGAGCACATCTACACTGAAGAAAAAATATGACGGGAAAAATAAAGGGCCCTGGAGACGAGGGCTGGGAGGGTGTGAAGAGCCACCCCAGAGATGACTCGTACGTTGTTCATTTATAGCAGCCTCGCAGCCCACACTGTGCATTTGACAAACTCTTAACATCCAATATTTTATATGTGAAGTCTGTGTATTTATGTAGGTGGCTAAAGGTGGATGTGGTAGAATAAATTGTGCAGAGATACAAGGTGACTGATCATAAATATTTGAACATAGCAATATTTGTTTACCATCACAATATCCTATAAACTCTGTTCTCTTCAATTATGTGGATATCGCAGCTGGCAATATTGATGAGATTTACACCAACTGTTTCTAAAAATGACTTGACCATGCTTTCAGGCTTTGCTTTAACTTGTTCCTACTTGATTCAAAAAACCTTTATTTTAAAATACTGGTGTATTACCGTAAAAATGGACTTTCTGGTTAACAATGTGTACTTAAACTTATTACTCCATTTAATTCATGAATACTTTGCTTGAAATTAAGAGCATTATACACAGTAATATGAGGCATTTGGAGAACTCTCTACTGAAAATTCCAGGTTAAGGATCAAGTACTCAATTGGTCTTCTTAGCTATGTAAATAGTAGCAAAAGAGTATTTGAATAAGACATTTCCTTTAACAGAGTGCAGTGGATCATTCCAAGTAAAAGATTTGATCAAAAGTTTCTGCTAGTAAGATCAATCCTTTTATTAGACATTCCCACCTACAACCATATGCAACAATTTAGTCTTTGCCAAAAGGATGTTTACAGTAACTGTGGCATAAGTTACATGTACTGTTCTGAAACAATGGGGCTGTTTAAACCCATAAATCAGTGAAACAAATCAAACAAAGTGTTTTGGAGATATGTAGACATAGCTACAGACACAGCCAAGGAATGAGGTCAATATGTGGTTACACTGCCTTCATGATAAAATATTTAATGTTGCTCTATGCAACCTACTTCAAAGGCATATATACTCATGTTTTACACTAGTTATTAATACAAACAATAAATTGTTTCTTCTTTCCTAATCTAATTTCCAAAACAAAGTCTGAATTTCTTCATTTCTATGGCTTAAAAGGAACTTATCTCTGGAGAGCAATAGCTAGAAATGTCTGAAACAAAATCCTGTGTAAATAGGAAACAAAATAAAATTAAAATAAAAAAAGTACCATGCTGATTACTGTTTTCTGGATAACGTCTTCAGGTGACGGACATATTGCTAATGTGTCTGGAAACAAAAAGTAAATACACCTGAACCCTCATTGTCGTCCTTTAAACTGGAAGACAAATTATTTAGAAAGTACAAAGTGAAGTAACATTTACGCTGCTTTGTCCAAGCTAAGTGGCCTGAGCCAGGG
Source organism: Macroglossus sobrinus (assembly GCA_004027375.1). NCBI lineage: Eukaryota > Metazoa > Chordata > Mammalia > Chiroptera > Pteropodidae > Macroglossus > Macroglossus sobrinus. Next base: position 180,340 of record PVKZ01001254.1, read on the forward strand.
AACACTCTGTTCAGGAAGAAACTGTTTCTAGCAACACAGAAAATCCTTTGGTTTTCTTAGATTATTTTCCATTAAAAAATCAGAAATAATAATAATAAAAAAAAAGTTTGCCACATTTCTCCTTGTTGGACTCCAGAGTCAAAAACAAGATAGTAGTTTCCACCACTCTTTTCTAATATTTTTTTTCTTGAAGAAAACTGATAAATGCACATTTTTCTTAGCAAAATTTCATTGAAAAGTTAGTTTTAAAATCTACTTCTCAAAGGCATGTAAACATTTGTATCAGTGGACAAATGTTTGTATGTTCTTGGTGATAACTAATCTCTAATAGCTGAATATTTTTCAAAAAACTCGTCATAATTAACATCATATTCAATAAGAAAACATTTAAGGATTTAAATTTAAATAGTAATATAGTAGTTGTTTCTTTGACTAGACTGATGAGAAAGATAAGGTTTTTTATCCTAATGCTGTCACATATCATTTACATTTCTGTTAAAGATAAAAAGGTGTAACTATATTTCGATTTCAGAGAAGAATCTTTTTTAGAGAAAGGTAAGTGTTAACTCATTAACATGAGATCCTTCACTACTACATTGAGTTTATGGTTGTATCATTAATTAGAGTATTAGGAATGTCTTATTAAAAAATACTTCTACACGCTCTGTATATTTGTCATTGTTATTAACATTTCAGGGACATCGGTATTGATGAACTTGAATGCTTAGCACTCACGGAACACAATCTAGAGGAAGTGAGCAGAGTTGTTGCTACAAGCCAAGACAAGATTAATATTATGCCAATTATCTCTGCTTTAAAACAACCGTTCAGCTCGAAATAATTCTGAGATTCATCTAGTAATTTATGTGGCTTTGTGGATATGCGTGTTTATGCATTAGCACATGTTACTGCTTGTGTTTTTATTTAATAAATGTTACATGCTCATTGTAGAACATAAGGAAAATATAGAAAAAAATAAACAAATAAAACATCATTCTCCTTCACCTGGTAAAACATTTCTTTCCAATCCTATTTCTATTTACTTTTAAACATTTCTTTAAAAATGTTATTTTGAGGTACAGGCAATTTGATTTCCAGACTTTTAACATTCTTTATATTTCAATTTACATGACAGTTCCAAAGTACAGTGTATCTGTTCAGTAGACCATTCTCCAAGCTTCCCCTGGTGAGCTACTTATCTAACTAATGTGCATTTGTTAAAAGTGAGAGATTACCATTGGTGCAGTACTATCAACTGAACTACTGGCTTTACTCAGATTTCACTAATTTTCCCCACTATTATCTTCTTACTGTCTCAAGATCGAACGCAGGATGCTACATTGAATTCAATCAGCATTTTTCTTTTTTAGAGCCTAACATTAGACTGTGTTAGCTTTTGTATGTGGTGTTTTAAAATGAAAGCACCATATCTGCTCAGAGGAAAGAGTGCTAATCATAGGGCCAAGAAAGACTCCTAAAAAGACAACTCTTATCACAGGAAAAAAAAAAAAAAAAAAAAAAACAACAGTGAAAAAACTGGCCTCAAATGGAAGCACTGGGTTTAACATTTAGAAGGAATTGCTTCTGTCCAACTTGAGGACCCAGAAAATTTGCTCAGCCTCAAGGGAAGGCCTGGAGAGCTCCAGAAATGTTAACACACTGTGAAATCACTGCTGGTTAAGCTGAAGAGGAAAGAAGAATCTCGTACCTACCCTGGGAGGAGCAGAATGAGGACGAAAGGATGAAGACAAAAACTTACACTTTCTATTATGAGTTCAGTGTGTTTATACTCCAAAAATTTCACCCACAAACATTTAGAGGTGACTCTAGGAAGTATGCTAAACTATAGTGATGACATTAATTCACTTTATCTTAAATGAAACTCTATTCCAAACCCCATATCATGGATCCTGAATCTTTTCTCCCAAGTTTTATTTCATAGCAAACTGAATCTTTTCATCAGAATACATTGTGTTTTCTACTTCACTAAGATTAAGACAATTCAAGATGAAAAACGCATGAAGGAAACAATTTATCTTCCTAATCAATGAGAAACACAAGACGTAACTAAGTGGCAGAATTAACATTCAGGTCATGACTTTACAGTAAGATCAGTCGATAAGATTGTATTTCCAGGTTGGTTTGTTTTACCCAGTTTACAGTGTGGGTCATATAGAATAAAAGCAAATGAACCATACATGTGCAGCTCAGTGAATTAGAACAGAGTAAGCAGCTTGGTAACCGAAAGCAGGTCTGCAGCCCATAAGCTTCGCTTGTGCCGTTTCCCAATCAATAAACTCATCCCTCCCCAAAGGAAACAGGTAACTTGACTTTCTGATGCAATATTTGATTATATCACCTATATGTTAACTATATGATAATGGCTTGTTTTTGAAATTAATCTAATGAGAATCATTCAAAATCTATGCTTTTGCATTCAGCTTCTTTCTTTCAGTGTTATGATTATTTATTTATACATCTATGCTGTTGCATATAACCATCGTGCATTTATTTGCAGTGCTCTATAGTATTAACATTTTGCCAATATTCTTCTACTTATTTTCCAGTATGAATACTTCTAGTATGGCTCTCTGGACAGTTTACATTTTGAGTTATTATAGAATTACTGCTAAGGATATTCCACATGTGTGTTGGTTTACATGTGTGTGCATTTCTATTAGTATACACTTACTGTGGGTTTTTTGTTTGTTTGTTTTACACTGTGACTGAGTTCAGCTTACTGAAGAATGCCAAACCCATTTCTGTAGGGACTATACCGATTTATTCTCCCATAGGCAGCGTATAAAAACGCCTGTCACTCCATATTCACACTATCACTGGCATTGTTAGTTCTTATATTTTTGTATTCCTGTGGGGTTATAGACATGTTATTATGCTGTCAATATGCCTTTTTATGATGACTAAAGGGCGTAAGAATCACAGACATCAACTTTGCTTGTTCTTAAATTAGACATACATCAATTAACAATGCTACGAATACATATTCACTTAAATTAAAAATAGAAATAAACTTCTGCTAAACTGCAGAAAAATTGGCTCATTCTCTGGCTGTTCTTTTTAAAATCCATGTAAATGTTTAAACCATAATCGACCATAGTTTAATATCACATTGAGTTCTTATTTGTATGTAAGATCTAATGCTTACCATTTGTAGTTTATTTGCACTGCCTACAGTCTTACTACAGGGAAAAAGATGATCTAGATGTAAATATAATAACTATTTTTATAGTTTATATCCATTCACTGCTCAGGTCATGGATGAAAAAATATGTCACCATACGTTGGCTTTCATAAAATTTCAAAGTCCTGTTATGAAGCCCCAACCATTAACATCTTAATTTTTTTGCCAAGTCAATATAGTGGACTCTTTTTTAGATTATATAAAACTAATATTTGAGTGCCAGAAATGGAACTTCTGGGAAATACATTTTCATCTGCAGAAAATGACTATTAAGCAGAGCGTTAGGACTTTTACCATGTGAAAATAAGTTTTACAGTAAGCAGCACGCATAAAACGGTATTGGAAATGGTTCATTCAGACCACAGGCAACTATTGGTGGTGACAAGAATTTAAAACATTGGCCATCTTACAACAGTTCATGAACAAATTAAGACAAATTTAAATACTAGTATTTCTGAGAGTCATCTAATGGCGAGTTGAAAAATCATTTACACAAAAGCTCTGGAGAAAATGCATTGCTAGGACAATCAGGTTCTGCTTTTTAGGGGAAAAAATGTCTATACTCTAGGCGATTTAAATGTCACAAATGACATGCTAACTTCCTATAACATATGAATCATCAAGTCTTAAAAAAGAAATAAGAATATATCGATTGTATTTTTCGCCATTTTGATACTAAAGATAACGTGGTGTTTGTTACCAAACCACTCCCCATCATTTTCTTTCTGATTTTTTAGAAGTCCTAACATAGTAACATTACTGTAATGGATCTCACTTCAATAGAACAATAGAAAGATTAATTGCATTTAAGAGATGCTGATATAAATGACTTCTTCCAATGTGAATTGCTATAGGTAAGAGGATTCATTTTTATAGCAAATCTTTTCAAGAATATGCTTAAGAGTAAAGCAAAGCAACTGTGTGAACTGTGTTTTATTCAGTTTATTTCCACATAATTTAATGGAAATGCTATCACTAATGGTGCAGGCAGCCAAATGGGATGCTCTCGTCTCCAGAAGCCATGTTTACTGCCTTTTTCCAAAGTGACTTAATGGATTTTTAAAAACAGGTCTTCAGATACATCGTTTTTGTTAAATGGAAAGTTTAATTTTAAGCCTCTCCTGATCCCATTTAGTGGAAAATCTCTTGCATAATCTCAGTTTTTCTTTATTGGAAATACCTTTTATAAAACGTTGTTGTGTGAGTTTCTCTGTGTTTAGAGTTGATGGAAGACTTTTAAAAGATTAAAATGCATGTTTGACATTAGGGCTTCCAGCACATTCAGGTAAATTAGTGGAAATACCTCTATTAAACAGCTCAGGACTTCTAGAACTGCATATGATTTAATTAAGGAAAAAGAGTGCACTGTGGCATATCTCCAAAATAATACTCTTATAAATTCTCATTCATCCTATAAATATTTGGGTGCCAATTCTGTGTTAGGAATTGAAATTAAATAGATCCAAAGCACAGGATGTCTAATTTATTCCTTAATAAATGACTTTGTGTTCTATGGTTTCAGAAATGGTGCATACAGAAATTACAACTTTATTTTCTGAGCTGTAGCAGTTTTATTATACTTGACTTATTCTTTTCAAAATAATAAAAACAAACTACAATAAATATGGCATGAATGTGCTATATGCACACTATCTTTTCTCTCATATGGAACTCAATTAAAATGATAGAACTGAATAAAAATTGTAACCATAAATTTAAGGCGCAACCAGAAAAATAACTAATTTTGAGTCACTTTTTGAGAAAAAAATTTTTCCCATTAATAAAGAAAAGAAATGGAGACAAACAGAAAGACGATGTAAGTGTGGTAATTGAAAGTTCTGAGGAAACCATAGAAGAGGAAGAGACCATGACCTAGAAGTAAATGATCTGGCCAAAGAAACAACCAAATAATTTTTTCTCCTGACTGGATCTTAAAAGAGAAATGTTAAATATGGAGAATTGTTGAAGTGAACTAATGGGTCTGAAAGCATAGGGGTTAATTAAAGTTTTGTAAATAAAACAGTGGACACTGCCTCCCACTCGCCCCGAACTTAAGCACCATTGTTAATCAGCAACAAGTATCAACTCCCAAGAACTACGATTGTGATTTTCTTCTGGGGGGAAACTAGGGTTTCTGATGTAGTACACCAAAACATCTATGTTTTGCTACTTTTGAACTAAATATGCACATTTCAGCTTCATTTCCATTTAAAATGAAGACTCCCAGTCAAGAAACGTAACCCACAGTCAGAAATAGCCACAGTCATCTTTCATTCTGTATTGTTCACAAATGCAATGCCCAATGAATGACTAACTGTTGAGCCTAGCGAAAAGACTCTGATGAGCAAGCTACCAAAATGTGACTTCAGAAGGAAGAGAAATAATTCAGGAAACAGAAAAATATTTTTACGAATAATTCTAATTAATAATGTCAAAGAAATTTGAGATAATATTGTATTTATTACCACCCTACCCCCCAAAATAATAATAATAAAAACATTAACAGCTAAGCGGAATTCTTACTGGGAGTGTCACTGGGCAAAGAAAGATGGGCCAGAGGCAGTATTTTCCGTTTTAATCTTGTGTATGCCATTTAATTTTGCTCATATGAAAGTATTAATTTGATTTAGAATTTAGTAATTAATAATATTCCACCTCAAACTCTAAGTTTCTTTTTAAATTAAATTTATTGGGGTGCTCTGGTTAATAAAATTATATAGGTTTCAAGTATACAATTCAATGATGCATCATCTGTATATCGCATGGTGTGGTCATCACCCAAAGTTAAATTTCCTTCTGTCACCATATATTTGACCCCATTTACCTTTATCTACCTCCCCTCCCGCCTTTCCCTCTGGTAACCACTAAACTGTTGTCTGTGTCTATGAGTTTTTGTTTGTCTTGTTTGTTGACTTGTTGCTTTCATTTTATATCCCATGTATGAGTGAAATCATATGGTTCAAGTTAGTTTTCATACTGATTGAAATGTAATATTACAGATATGCCAGATTTATAATGGATACTGTCCTGCTCTTTTATTAAAAAATCTCCAAACTGGATCTTTCAGAAGCAATTCACAATCACATCTACCACCGTCCTGCCTCTTCTCAAACCTGGCCCTTGGTAGACTTCTGCAGCATGTGGAATGTCCCCACCACCCACTCAGTGTGAGTGAGAACCCAGAAGCCTAGGCAACGTCCCTGACATACTCTCGTGTTCACTCCTGCTTGACCGATCCACTGCCAGGTGACATGTTTACTTCCACAATAATTTATCTATCTTTCTCGGGTCTTTCCCATAATGTCACAGGTAAAGCACTGGCAGCCCTACACTCTTACTGTAGCCCTCCTCACCACTCGCTCTTGGGGATTCGGGCAATGACTTAAGGATTGTCCCTTTACTCTGCTATTCCACACACATCACAAAAGGGTTATGTAAAGTTTGTCCCTCGCTTAATTCCTAGTTTTAAGAGGATGTTGTTTTTAATAAGAGCTGAAGAAATATTATTGACTAAATTAACTATACATGAAGCACTTGATTACTCAGGACGGTAAGAAACCAAACATGGCTTTTATCATCAATTTTCTCATTTTATGACATGATAATTCTCTATTTCAGAATTTTCTGAGGTCATATTCTACATTTTTATTTTTATAATATGATATCATCTCTTATATTTTTCTAGGGAAAATTCCTTCCTATCAGGTATTCACATTTATTAGTGAGAAATGAGTATATATTAGTTTTCTCTGTTTTGGTGGTTGTGATTTTATATCTTTGTCTCTCTTCCTCCCTCTCTCAAATTATAGGAGTGAATTATATAGTTTTAGTTAAGAGTATTTTGCTGATTATATCTATCACCAGTTATGTCTTTCATTCTGCATCTTCACTTCTTTCATTTACATCCCTTTTTAAATAAAAATTGTATGTGCTGAAGGTATACAGCACGACGACTTGATAAACATATACACGGTGAAATGCTTTCTACAGTCAATAACATCTGAGAGTTACTATTTTTTGTGTATATGATGAGAGCACCTGAAATCTACTTCCTTAGAAAATTTCAAGTGTTCAATAAAGTCTGATGAACTCTAGTCATCAAGCAATACATCAGCTCTCTAGACTTACTTATCTTATGTAATTTCACACCTCAGTGGTCTCTTTTGAGAAAGAGGAAATCTACATGTCAGTATAAACAGATGTATCAATCTTTCTATTGCTTGTTTTACTGCTTGCAGTATTTAGTGTGCTGTCTAAAGTTGCGAGATCCCCAAACCAAAACACTGTTTGCCTTTATTTATAGAAACTTAATAGAAACTTTATTGTATTACTGTTCTCATTTAGAGATGCCACCTATTTGGTATTGACTATTTTGTGTATGGTGTAAGCAGGTCTATGTATATTTATGCAGAAACCTGTCAAGAATAAGTGTTTGATTTTACATCTCCATAAAAAATGTCTGACAGTTCCATTCGTTTCGTGTTCTTGACAATATATGATACTGTCATCCTTTTAGATGTAATTATTCTAGGGAATATGTAGTGGTGTTTTATATCATTTTAAGTTACAGTTCTCTGATGACGAATGAAATTAAACATATTTCCATGTAATTATTTTCCTATGCAAAGTAACAAACTTTGTAAAGTATCCATTTAAATATGTGTTCATTTTATTTTGGTGTTTGTATTTTTACTATTAAATTACCAGAGATCTTTACTTATCCTGGATAACGGTTCTTTGTCAGGTATGTGTTTTGTGAATATATCTTTGCGGTCTTGACTGTACATTTATTTTTAAAGTATTTTTTATTGTTTTGATAACCAGATTTTTTTTTGTATAGTATCTATGTATTTTTAGTATTATATCTACTTTATTATTTTTATAATTACTTAATTTTTCCTGTTTTAGAAACCTTTATTGTCAAATCAATCAATATTCACTTATATTTTCTTCTTGAAAATGTATAGTTTTATCTATTACATACAGTTCTATGATCCAAAGCAAATTATTTTGTGGTTATGATGTGAAATAGTGATTGGTGTTTTCTATACATTAGAAACTTTTCTGTTTCTATAGAATATCCAGAGACTTTTTGTGAAAGTCCTTTCTAATATTAAGAAACTTCATTTTATTAAGTTTCGTGAGAATTTTCAACATAAATCGCTTTGAACGGGTGTCATAAAATGCTTTTTCTGCATCAAAATAATTATGTAAGTTTCCTTTTAATCAATTAGTATAAAAACTTCAACAAGTTGATTTCTGAATGGTAAACTAACCTAACATTCCTAAAATAAAACCCACTTAGCCATGATGCATTAACTCTTTTTCTATTGTTAAATTTTATTAATATTTTATTAAGGAATTTTATGTGTATGTTCGTTAAAAATATTGGTAAAAAGGTTTGTAATGTTTTTGTCACTTATTGATAGCATGGTTTTGCTGGACTCATAAAATATGTTAAAAAACATTCTTTCTATTCTGGAAGTGTTTTGTAAGATTCCTGTCATTTTCTCTTTAATATTTTGTAGAATTCACAAGTAAAAAACCATATGAGAACATTTATACATCTTTTCTTATATTTTCTCTAATAAGTTTTTTTAAAACTTAACTTTGTTTCAGCATATGCTTCCCAGAGAAGACAAAAGACCCATGGATTCAATTTTTAAATAGATATAGAAACATTTAGTTTTTCTACTCCTGATGTTTGCTATTTAAAGATGTGAATTTATAAGAATGTACCATTTTAATGTTTTCACACTCCCTGGCTTAATATTGTTAATATCCATTACAATTCCTTCACAGAATCTGTGGTAATAATGTTATTTTATTATTTTTTCTTTTGATCTGTTCACCTTGCCAGATGTCTATCAATTTTATTTGTCTTTGTAAACAATCAATTTTTTATTTTGCTCATTTTCTTCTTTGTTATTTTTCTTTATCAATGTTTTTGATATATATACTTATCTTTATTTTTCATGTAACTTCACTGGATTTAATGTACTTTTTTCATGATGCTATATTATAAATTATCCATTTTATATAAGGCTATATAATAAATTATGCAGATGAGACTATATATTTCTCTGTAAGCTTCAGATTTATATTACAGAATTTTGATATGTTTTACTTTTATTAAAAATTCACTTTAAAATATTTTCTAACATTTTAATTTTTTTTCTGTATAATTTACTTAGTTTATAAATGTCTAAATATTTAGGCCTTTTATAGTTATATATATATATATTTTTTTACTTTCTAGTTCATTCTACTGTAGTCAGGAAAAAAATACCTTAATAATTTCAATCTTTTGCAATTTGTTGAGTTTTCTCAAGTCAAAGGACATAATCAATTTTGTTTAAGGTTTCATGTGTACATGAGAAGAACATGAGTTCCGTCACAGCTGGGTACAGTGTCATCATGTCAGCCTGATAAGATTTGTTCTGCCTGTTTCTTAAATTCAATGCTTGCACAGAGAAATCTTTAACCTTCCTTTAACTTTCAGCCATTCATTGACCTAGTATTAACAACAAACTCTTGAAAAGCAGCATTCAGTTCTGGTTGTAATTCTTTATGACTTGGTTTTTAAATGGACAATCTTAGTGTTTGAATTGTTATTGGTTCTGCTTATATTTAATGGACATATTGATAACTGAGGGTTATAGCTGATTTCTTCTTATTTTAGTCAACAAAATGACACATTTAAAATATTTAAACAAGGTTTTATACAGTTTCTTTTTAGTGTTTAAATCAAAAGAGTGGATGAAAATTTCTATTTCACCACATAGCCAATGAAGGCTTCCTGTTGGTCTCTTTGTGATTATTAACTTTTTAAACAGAATTCCTTTTTTCAGACAGCATTTCTTTTTTGACAAATTATATGTAGGCTGGCTTCAGAAGTGAGCTGGCATTATAGGGTGCTTCAGACCATGTATAAAACTCTAATAATCCCTCACAGGGTCTTAATCATCTCTTCTATGCAGTCCTTCCAATTAACTACCTCTCCACAACCCCCATGCTTTTGAGTTCTTGAGTGATTAGGAAATTGACTTAACACACAAAAGTCAGCAAGCCATTGCTTTGTGCTTGTGTGTGTGAAGTGAGATTATTTATTAGAGATTATTTATTCATAGAGATTATTTATTCCACTTTAGCTACTTCACTGGTTCAAAAGCTGGTTGTGACCTATTATTCCCCCACTCTAGCCTTGTGCCCACTGACTTTACATTTTCTCTATAGCCCTTTAGTCTCTCCTCTCCTGCCATATTTGTATTGTGGCATAATACCTAGGGACACTTCATAGTTGATACTTAGGCTTAGGTTATGGTTCTAAATGACATGTTACTTGAGAACATTGGGGTCGTGAGACAGGCTTTTGGAAAACTTTGTTCTGCCAAAGATTGACTGAGATGCTGTGTTCTCTTTGAATTGTCCCTTTATTGGGTCCACTTTTCATGGATTTGGCAGCTATTTTTTTGTAGTTTGTGGTTTGAATTGTAAAAATGTTATTTATTTTCTTTTGGATGAGTTTCAGGGAAGAAAATGAGGTAGACATAATTTTTCTCATCTCTTTTTTTAACATAAAAATCCAGAACAATTTTAAACAATGCAATTAAATGTTCTCTATGCCTAATGAAGAAAATCTAACTTTTGTTTTGGAAGGAAAAAGTGAGAGACAGAGACAGAGAAGAGATAGAGATGCTGCTTTGTTTGGGTATATTATCACCTATGCAGCAAAGGGGCCTAGAAATGTATCACTTGTGAATTTTCACTTAATTATCATTAAATATTGAATTACATATCAAAATTTAATATGAATCAATTTGATCCAATACTAAAGTATGGGAATATAAAATAAGTCTAAAGATAAGAAGATTTAGTATAGAGCTAAAAGTTGTCCACGTGTCCTGATTCCTTAAAAGCATTCTTTTCACTGATGTTTGATGTCACAAATTATATACACAAAGACAGGAAGGCCACCATGTTCCTTCAGAGACTGGCAGACAGAGATTCAGACCAAAATGGCATTAAATTAAAACCCGCATGACAGTTCTCCAAACCAGTGACCGTGTCGAAAATTAAACAAATAGATTTTCATAACCTGAACTAACACAGATGCTGCATCTGGCATCTTGGGAAGCTCCATCAGGGTTATGCCTGAGCCGCTCCAAGTGCTAGGCAGTGAGATCTTCATTACGGGCAGCCCAGAGAAGTCGGTCAGAAGCACACGGCGATCGTCCTTACCTCACACACATCTGGGTGGAGATACATACGAGGGACCTCAGACACTTATACAGTGGACTGTCCTAGAAACAATGTGTTCTGGCCACTCTGCTCTTATTCTAAGGCTCCACTGAAACCAACATGTAAAACTGTGCTGAGGAACCGCAGAAGAGATGTGACTTTGGCAGAAGGTAATTACCCATTTTAGGAGGCTTTCCATTATTACATTTAAGAAAATGTTCTGCTATGTTTAAAAGGCTTTAACGTGATTTAAAGTGAACTGCAGGAATATACAATAATATATCAAAGGCATCATTTTATGAACTATATGTATATGTCTAACCAATGTACTGTATGACTGAAAATAATAATAATTGAATTTAGGAAAAAAAAACAATAAAAATAAACTTAAAACAAGGAACAGTGAAGATAAGACATTGCATGTCAGGGTATCCTGCACATAAAGGCATGATACATGTGGTGAAGTTAGACTTTGTAAGAAAGTCAAGAAGGGCTGGAATTTTGCTTCCAGGTGGGAACTTAGCTGGTCTCTAATTATCTCCTGGGGATGGATGCCTGAGGAGACCAAGGTCGCTTCTGAGGTTATACAGTTCAAGGGGAAGCATCAGAAAAGCCCACACTGTGACATAGGAGCTCAGGGCAAGTGTCCCTTAATCCCCAATGGCAGTAAACTTCCAGGTGACATCAGGGTCACTTCACTGGGAGAGATTTCACTGTCTCTTAATGCACATTTGCTCAAACATTAATGTTTTAATTATATTTTTAGTTTCAAGCATACAGTATATTGGGTAGACATTTATACAGTTTAATTACGATGTTTTCCTAAACAATATTTCTAAGAAGTTTTTCTCCAATATGATTTGCAGTGTGTATCTTACTCCAGGTATGCATTATATGTTAATAGCATCTTTTTCCATTCACTCAGTGTTTTTTGTCTCTCTAAAAATTGAGACTTGTTAATCTGCTATTTTAGTTTATCAGCAAAATGCCAGTCGGAAGCACTGTGTTTTGCTCTGTGTTACTTGCCTCAGATCCCTGCTCATATTACAACTGGGGGTGGGTTTTATTCCCAACTTGTTATAAGAGGAATAGAGTACTCAGAAAGCCAATTACAGAAGAATCCATTACTAAGTAGAAACAGACTCATTAAATGTCACTCTATGGTGACCAATAAATATTTGTTGCATGACATTTGAGTTGCAGGAACAGGCTTTTCTACATTAAATCAAGTCTGGCCGAGCCTATACTTACCAGGGTTAGCTTGAAATCAATTCTAAGTCACTGTGGGGTAGAGACCCGACCCCCCCCCTTTCCCTCTCTTGCAAAGAGATACAAATCTTAAGAATTTTGGGGCAAGTCATCGAAACTTCAGTCCATTGTAGTAACCTTGGAATTGCTTACTTTCTGAAATACATGGTTTATCTGAAGGCACACTTTGCTGTCCTCCTTATCCATTTCCCCTCTGCTAGGATCTCCCCCCACAGCTCTTAAAATTTCTTTGCACTGTTTACTTTGCCACTTTGAGAATCTTTCAAATATATGGGACAATTGTGTTCTTAGAGACCCTCCCAGGAGCAGAACGCAGCCATTCACCTCTGTCAAAACCCACCTGCCCTCCACCCCTCGGGTCGCAAGAAACAGAATCATCTAGTTCTCCTTTCCTTCAAACACTTATCTTTCCCTTTTTAGATAAACTATCTGCTGTTTGATGCCAGCTTTTGATATAACAGAGGCCTAGTGAGTAATCCTACCACAGGAGAGTGAAGCCCAGACTTGGAAGACTGAGCTAAATTGAAGAAAGCATGCCCTCCTCAGATCCTACACAAAGGAGAACAGAAGGCCATCACTATTCCGGTTGACTCTTCTGTCACACAATTAAGCACCGTCTGCTCACTGTAGCAGTTGAGTTTTATTCTTTAGTCTTCCCTGTCCTTCACCGCCCTTCACCCCAAATAACTTCGTGTCCTGTCCAGGTGGCCTGCTAACTGTCTTTGGAATCTGTCCGTGTCTTTCCATCTCTCAGAGAATGATCCCAAATTGAAAGGCTCGTCTCTCACCAAGACCACTGCAGGGGATGTGTGCATCCCTATCCTGTCCTGCTCACACCCCTTCTCTAGAGAGGGAGATGACTCTAGAAAAGGGTACTGATTAGGACCACACCCCTGCCTTCCCACACACTCCTTCCTTGCCTGAAGATATTGAATGGATTCTCATTCCCTGAGAGGAAAGTCCACCTTTAGCCTATGAGATTTGGGAGGGTTTGGCCCTTATCGAACACTCTAACTAATTCTGCACCAAACACCACACTGCTCACTGCATTCAGCAGTGTCACTGTCACCGCTCTCTCCATGTTCGTGGTCCCGGTGCCTGCCGAGCCCTCAGCACCCATACGAAGGGCTCCTTCACCTGCCATTCTCTCTTCTTAGGCCACTCCCTGTTTCATCTACGTGCCTCCTATTCCTTCTTCAATCAACACTTCTATAGAGAGCTTTCCCTGAGATTTTTTTTTTCAAAAATTAATACTCCCTGTTACAACCACTCCTTCATAGACTACATCAGCATCAATTTAAAAAATGATTTTTAAAGTGTTGGTTGATGTCTGCTTTCAGATTCCAACCGACACAAGAGCAGGGCTCTGTAAGGTTTTGTTTATTTTGTTTATAGCTACACTATAAAATACAGTTTCTGGCATTTTGTGGTTGGTGAGCAAATATTTGTTAAAGAAAATACTATGATACCTGGAATACCGTAGCTATTTGGGTGATTATTTTCAGTAATAGTTTTAATTTTCTTTTTCTTCTTCTGGAGCTGGAGTGTGGAGTGGTTTGGAGTAAGGAAAAAAGAAAACACATGTTCACACATTATGGGGGTAATCCTAAAGAATATTGTTAAGATTGTATTTTCTTAGAAAACAGAAAATAAACCTGATTCTAAATATACTTAATCTGTATGTATTTAATATTTTGGTTAAAATAAAAAAATAAGACAATTATGACCTCTCTTTAAAAAAGTTACTATTTCTTAAGTCTTTTTTTTCTGTTAAGATAAGAACCTATATTATTAAGGCTCCTAACTCCCCATTAAATATTGAGAATAAATACACTCATGAAGAATCAGCTCTTGTTTCCCAGATAAGAATACTGGAAGATAGCCACCTTGAAAGATAATCTGACGTTATGACTGATTTTAACTTGAAATAACAGTATACTAAAAGAAATTCAGAATCTTACTCAAATTTGAGCTATGCATGTTGATAGACAACAGCTATACTTTTCGAGTTATATTCTGAGAAACTCAAGTTAATATAGAAAGAAAAGCTGAGGATCACAGAGCCAAGAGACAGATTTTTTTTTTTAAGTCCACCAATAAAGAAGCCACTGATATGGCCATGTACCACACAAAAGGAGGTGGACGCTTAGGTGTGAATGTATTCTGACACAGAAAACAGGACGGGATTATTGAGGTAACTGGTGATTAAACCCTCCTCTCTCTGCTTACAAAAATCATAGTGAGTGTGTTCAACTTCCTTTAAGACAGTGCACAATTGGTTTGATTCATATGGGTAGCTAGATAGCTAAGGATATCGATGATAAGTGCTGCAGTATAGTAATTAGATGTGCAGGAAGACAGCCTGGGTTGAAATAGTGGCTCCTTCTCTAAACTATGTCATCCAGGGCAACCTAAGCATCCTTAATAATCCTGTTTCTCGTCGGCAAATGGGTAAAATTGCATTTCCTACCTCATATGGAATTTAAATGAGAAAAATGAATGTTTAATGCTTAGTATAATGCTTGGCACAGAGTATGTATTCAATAAATTGTAATTGCTAGGCATTATTGATAATCATACCACTAATATAATTAGGTTAATCTATAAACCATTTTACAACAGTCGAATAAACCTAATTTTAAAACATGTTTTTTGTTAAATTTACGAGTACTTGACTGTAAGAAAGATAGATTTTACAGAATGAATTGAAACTAAATAATACTTAACTTAATATTAAATTGGCACTTGTTTAGTTTACCTATAAATCTTATTCATATATAATCATTTCCAAAAATACCATTTAGAAAACTGAATCATATTTTTGAAGTTATAAATATTTAAAATAGGAAATATTAAAAGGTTGACAGAAAAATAAAAATAACAGGAAACTATACCTTATCAAATCTTTTTTTAAATATTCTGTTGATAAAATTCCCAGCTTGTTTGGATTAAGTCATTTTTGAATACTACAATCTTCCACAGTTTTTATTCTATTGTTAGTTTTTCAGTCCAACAAAGGAAAAGAACTTTAAAGGAAAATTAATTTCATCCTTTCTTTCATAAAATGTAAGAATGATATTTAAAAGAAAAAAAAGGAGTTTTATACAATCTCAAAGGAATATTTATTTTTTCAATACACCTTACATTTTTGATTACTTCTTCAGTGTTTTTCTTACACATTGTAAGCTCTTCAAGGGCAGGGCTATGAGTATCTTAATCAGCAACACACAATAGATAACATAAATTATGTGTCAAATACATAAATATGTGATGAATAGCTAATGAGTGAATTAATGAATTAACAAGCACATAATTAATTCTTAGCTTATATGGTAGTTTGTATTTATTTGACAAACTTTATTGCCAATTGTGGACATGGTGACTCAGAGTAGAAGATGAGGGGACCCTAAAGTAGATTAAATTGGTGGTCAGGTCTCAGTTAATAGGATTCTATATGTCTAGACTGAATTTTCTAAATGAAACTCATCCATCAACACTTCCCTCTCATTACAATCTAAAATCTACTGCAAACTTATGCTGAAGCAGCCAGGTTTGGTAATTAAACCCATGTTTTGAGGCTGATTTGTAGCTGGTCATAAAACAATCTGAAATACCTTATGTATTAAAAAAGATTATAATTTGCTGGTTCTTAAATGCTGGAAATTTTATTAGTTCTGTATTTTTGTTCCTAAAAATAATTTCCTGACTTTTGCTTAGTCAGGAAAAGAAAAATATAAATATTGGAAAGTCGGCTTTCTCCATTTCCATATAAGCATTAGTTAATCAGTAAATGCCAATCTGAGATGCCCAGTTATGAATAAGGCCATGTAACCTTAGGCATTCTCTATCTTTTTTCCATAGAAATAATCTAAACAAAAGAAAAAAAAACAATAATTCAAACTCCATTTTCAGCAAAGCTAAAAAAAACAATAAAAAAAATGTCTAAATTATTAGTAAGGACCGGTGAAAGCAAGTAAGTTCATGCAAACATCGTCCAGTAAGAAATTTAAGTGAAGGAAATCAGAGACTAATGGAAGATGGTGTCAACATTCAAGCATGTTTCTAAAGTTATGGTCATACCCTGAGATGCAAAAGGGATAAAAAATGAGGCAAATGGATAATATCAGACAATCCTTTGTCTTAGTTTTGAAGAAACAAAAGTGTAAGAAGTACTCTCCCCCCGCAAAAAAAAAAAAAATCATTTATACCACAATATTTGTAGGAAACAGCTCTGTGACAGCTAAGAAAAAAGACTTTAAGTTAAGGAAAACAATTATCTCGTAATACTACCCTGACCACTCCCCACAGGAGAAATATATTAAAATAGCTGGCCTCAGAAAAAGAGAGAGAATAAGAAGAAAAATTCATTATCAAATTAAGAACACTAATTAGAACACAATATACATGTATCAAAATAACCAAGTAAAATGCTATAGGAAGAAAATTACTAAGACAAAAATGAAAAAATTAGGTAAGTCACAATGAGATATGAGAAGGTAATGAAATACAACCTAGCAGAACTCAGAAAGATTATTTTTAATCACAATCCTCTAAAGTATTACCTATTCTAGACCAACAGTTATATATGTGCTTTTAGAAAATAGTTATATCACAAGAGCCTACATTTCATTTCTCCACCAGCATTTAAATGTATAGCTTACATTTTGTTTACAAAATAAACAAAATGACAAATGATCCTAAGAATTCTAATGTAATTTCTGTCAGCTTGTGAAGACTAGACTAATATTATAGATGTTCCTATGTCAGACCTATGTGCTCAGCCTCTTTCTTTGGGCATATTGTAAATTTTCAAGACATCAAACAAAACCATATTAAATATAAATATATAAAGTATAACATAAAACCAATTTTAATAAGTTTTATTTATATAACTTTAGGGATTTATAGAACCACTTGTTTCCTTTAATGAGTTAGAAGAACTAAGATTTCACTATACTCAAGATAAAAATAAGGGAAAACCAATCAGATAAGACAAAAGTAGAGGTCTTCTGAAGTTTGCCTTTCAGATATACGCCATCTAATTCAAACAGATTTAAGAGTCATTTGAACCCAAGTCAAGATGAAAAGTAGAATTTATCAAGCACTGGATTTCATATTCTAAGTGCAGAGACTTATCAATGTCTGTCTCTTGGCTACCCCCTCTGTAATAAATGTAGGCTTGATGTATAATAAAAACCAGCTGAGTACTTTAAGATACAGATGTCTTCTTTTCTTCTTATTCCAACTAAGATTGGTCTTATTCTTCATAATCTCTCACAGCTGCTAAAAATTCATTTTATCTTAGCATGAGGTGAGGTTTCCATTAACAACTATTAGAGTAACAGAGGTCAGACATCCAGTGTCAGATGTGCTACTAAAAAGAGGTACTAAGCAAGGGAAGTGTATACCAAGAGGGGATAAAAATCATTTCAGAATTCTTGGAACTTATCGATGTGCTCTGTTCTTTCATATTCCCCTTGCCTTCATTGTCGATGGGATAATTTTGGAAGAGAAAAGAAAGAAGGATACATATGAGAACTCATCGATTATAGTGACTGAAGGGAGGTTAACTGAGTTAGGGCTAGCTTCATAAAATTTTGCCAGCCAGAAGCTGGTATCCTCAGGTCACAAGCTGTAACGATGCCATCTCTGGATGTGAACAGTGTTGGTAACTTCAACGCTAGGTCATGTTGGGAGATTCTCTGGTTGAACTCATAACACACATCGAAGAAGGCAATAACAACTCTCATTCTTACTGAATAAAAAGCTAAAGTATGTGTGTAAAAAATAGCTCTCTGTGAATATACCTATATTAAGAAACTACTGTCCATAAGAGTATGAATACAAATATAGATATTGTGTCATTTCATTCACTCATTTATTCTTCTTATTAATATGTCATAATATAATATTAACACTTCCTAAACAGAATATTATGTTTTACTCATTGAAACTTATTGTGTGCTTCCTGTTAATCAGACCTACCACATCAGAATTTCTGGGGAGAGATCCAGGATTATGTTTTATAATTAAATTCCACTTGATTTTGATTTGAGAACCGAGTTTAAAAGCTGTAATCTTGAAAGCATAGTCCAAGTTTTCATCAGGAAAGGTTAAATATAACACATTTTATTATGGGACTGAGGAAAACTAGAACTACTCACCCATAGGACCTAAAATTGTCAATGAGGGCCAGAAAACATTCACTATAGCATCTGCCTGGGTCTCCCCACTGATAATTTCACAGCCATTTCCATCTCAACACATTTATAAGTGCACTATTTATTTACTTATTTAGGCTGAAACTTACTCTTCCTTCTGTATTTACTATCATGGCAAATCAGCAGATAATTAGCGGTGAATCACTGATTATTAGGTGACTTATTTTCACATGTGGAGAGAGAAATTTCAAAGGAACCTTGTTAACTATCCTAATGGTCACTCCAGAACGTGAAGTCAAAGCTAGAATTCTGCAGCTTTACTGCCTTGTACTTCCAGCCCCATTCACTTTTTATTTTCTATAAATTCACCAAGATTTTAGAAACATTGAAAGAAAAACTCTCCTATATATTAATCAAGGTAAATACATGAACTCAGTCCGCCATCCTGAAACGGCTGTCTGTATAATCACATTCTGTTCTCCAGCCATTCAAGTATGACCAAAGGTATAACCTAATATGACTCAAATTACAAATTCAACATGTGAGTTCCCCTCGTTGTACGGTTTTATGGAAAATCTATGTTGCAGAAAAGCTTGCTTTGTAGCAAAGCATGTTTCTTTTTATTGGAATTTGGTATAAAGTTTACTATCTTCGCATAGGGGCATGCCTTAGGAAACACAAAGTGAAACATTTGGTATAGAATAAATATACTGGGTACCTTTACTCTTTCACACTTGACATAATGACTGTTAAAATTATTAAAATAATTTGCAGCATTTCATGATATTTCCCCATGTCTTAACCATCTTTTTAATTGACACTTAACCTTTCACTTTCTCCAGGTCAAACGAGTATTTCTGTGCTTTCATGTATGTGAATAAAACTTTGCAATAAGACATATTGATTCACACTCATACTACAGGATAAGCAAAGAACATGACAATCAAGAGGAGATAAAGTCAGTTATTACTGATCTTACCAAACAATGGATGCCACGTGGCAGAGCACAGATGGAAAGCACAGGTTTTACAGGTTTTATAGGCAGACAAACTGAATTTAATTCATCTTTTGGCTATTGTTATTCTATGCAGCCTATAACTTTATCCTTATGGTTTCTCAAGTCAGTTTATAAATGTAAAATAATTAGTATTTCAAAGATGAATAATTTTTGTTTCAACAATTAGATAAGTTTCCTTATTTTCTGCAAAATAATATACCCCCATTAACAATCATCTACATTGATATTATTTTTGTTCCATAAAAAGAAGTTAATGTTGATACTCAACATTATATATATCATTGATTCAGTTATAGGGCAAATTTACTTTGAACAATTATTATTATGCATTAAACATTGATTCCTTTTGCTCTGATTAATAATATAGGATTTGAGATCTGAAGGGCATCCTCCTCCCTAAGAGTCTTCCCTCCATCTTCTGGAAGAAAATTGGGGGCAGGTCATGGTTGGTTTGGGTTCTGTGCATTTCTTGGGGTGGGGATGGGGAACAAAGTTGGAGAATGTGTGGTGCAGTTATCAAGACTTATTAGCAAGCCATAGTAATTAAAATAGTATACTAGTGCAAAGATAAATAAAAAGATCAATGGTGTCAAAAAATAATAACATGAGATTGATATGTGATATTTATTACATATGTAATTAAAATTAAAATGAAGTGACATAATAGTGGTCTAGCCTTTGGAAAATTATATTTCTTTAGTCATACCACTTTTGATTGCTTTGTGATACCTCATCTTAACAAAAACTTGTATTTTAGTGAGGTGAGAGAATGTGGTACAGCTCAAAGTGAATATTCTATGAGAAGCTTGCGTTAAGATCATGTTTCCCCAAATATTTATTTAAAACTTCAGTAAAATCCTAATGTATTACATAGTTAACTAGTTTAATTCTCCATACTTCATACTCTGGCATTTCACAAGTGGTATTAATTTTGTTTTATTTAATTTTCAAGTAATTTGATTGAATTTTGAGAAAAGTTAAAATATTTGAACAGTTCAATTTGTGATTCCGAGCCAATCAAACATGATTATTAATTGCATTACTTTGAATAATTTAATATCATAATTATCAACTAAGATAATTATCTCTGCAAGTAACATAAAATTATACCTCACCTCGGCTGAATAATTAAGACAATCATCTCACACAAGACCCTCAGCATCGACTGACCTAGAATGGTTAATTCAGCAATTTAATATCATCATCAAGGATGCAGTTTCCTTGAATCTCTTCACTCTGCAATTCTGAGTACATGGCCTTGGCCTCAGGCCAGTGTACTTCATTTCAGGGTGACTGTCATCATTTCAGGAGTGACATGGCAGAGGCAAAACCCTCTACCACATATTAAAGGATTCTTTCTTCCTAATGAAGAGCATGAAATTGTTCTCAGAAACTCTCCAGGATACCTTATCTTGTATCACCTAGACCTCTAAATGTATCTCTGACACAGAAAATGGAACTGCATGGTTGGCTTAGGAGACAGAAATTTAAGTCTAACTCATGTGGGAGAGGTTGGACACCTAAATCAAACCATGGTGAGCCAACATCGATGAAATGATGACTGGCTCATGGGCAGGCAACAGCCAACCCCTTCTGTACGAAGTAATCCCAATCTTCCCCTCACTGAATCATGTAATCTAAATGCTAATCTAATACCTTCTCTCATGATTGACTTTTATTTAAAATATTCTAAGAAGTCATCATCAAGAATCTATTGGATGTCTGCTGTGTGAACGAGCCTGGACTATATGCATAGCTCTATATCTGGAAGATAAAGGATGGTGATTTATAACTCCAACAGGACCATGTGTAGTAGGGAAAGTTCCCACTGGAAGGGGGCGGGTGAACGCAGAATATCCACACTCATCCCTTTATTTTTTCACTGATTCTTTAATACTTAAGAAGCTTCATATTTCTTATATACAGATAATGAATAAAGTGCTAGTAATAAAAGCTAAAGAAGTCTGATGATGACAATGCTATCAAGTTAATTATGACAACCAAGTAAAAAAACAAATAAATGAACAATTATAACACATTGTGATAAGTGCTATGGCAGATATGTAAAGTGTGCAATAGAGACATAAAGGAGAAGTATATAACTCAGGCATTGGTTTCATAGGTCAAGGAGAGCTCCCAGCTGCCAGAAAAGGGGCTGTCTGTGGAGCATGAGTAAGTATGAAAACATAAAAAGAGTCACTTAAACGAAATAATGGTATTCTGGATAAATAAACTACAGAAAAAAAAGAAAAAGAAGAAACCAAAAGAAAAAAAAAGAAAAAAAAGAAAAGAAAAAAGAAAAGAAAAAAGGAAAGGAAAAAAAGAAAAAAGAAAAAAAAGAAAAGAGAAGAGAAAAGAAAGAAGGAGAGGAGAGGAGGGGAGGAGAGGGGAGGGGAGGGGAGGGGAGGGGAAGGGAGGAAAACGGGAAGAGAGAGAAACAGAGACTGATTTGAAGACTGAGGAAGCACCGGACTCTAGATCACGAAAAGTAGCACATAAGAGACATAACTTTGGGGTCAAACCAGGAATGACCTTTTGGAGCAAATCAGAATTTGAAAGAGAGCCCTAGGCATTAGGAAGTTATTAAAGGTTCCTGAGTAGGATAATGACAGTTATATCTGCAATTTAAGGTTAATTCTAGCTCAAAGGTAGACGATAAATTGTGGCTTGGAATGAATTAAAGACAGAAAGATTAACAGGCTATTTTAAGTAACACTAACAAGGAATTGTAACTGTGAGAAATATTTAAAGATAAAATTGACAGGATTTAGTGGACAGAAGATTTGATTGGCAAATAATTCAAAATGAGAAATCAAGGGGCTTATCAATTTCATGACTTGGAAAAATTCCTCAGGGCTGCTGTCATGCTGAGACCAGGATGTCCAGGAGGAAGAGGCCTGATAAGTAATCAAAGGTCAATCAAAGCCCAGCAGTGACATGGACCAGGCGATTTGCTTGTGTGGCTGCACTATTTCCTTTCTGTTTTCTACTGTTTGAAATACAAGTCTCTCTTTATATCCCATCGGACATGCAACTCACTAGTGAAAGCATCTCTGAAATCTATCCACATTGTCAACATAGGTGACCTGGCCTTAGTCCTCTCACTTGCCCTGGGCTGGCATCCGGCACAGCCTGTGGCATGCGCCTGCCTGGACAACCAGGCTGTGCGTTTCTTGTACATGTAAAACTTCTATGGTCATGTTTGAAACTCCCCAATGCCTAGCCATACTTGCATGTAATAAGCCCTCAATAAATGTTTTTTGAATTGAGCCAAAAAAAAAAAAAAGCAGCATTCCTCTCTGAATTCCTTTAAAATGAAAACAAGAGATGCATTTGGTGCCACCAAACACATTGAGTTGAAGGTAAGGTTACGTCTTGTCAGCAGTCTATGACTGACTTTAATTAAGCATTTTATACCATTCATCTGTTGTACGGTAACATGTCTTTTAAAATACAAGAAACATTAACCTGTAGAAAAATACCATAAAATCTTTTTTACAATATTTTTCTCAGTTACAAGGAGGTTGTCTGCTAACCACAATATTTCTGCTGCATTCTAGAATCACAGAAGAATGCACACTATCGATAGACACCTACAGTGAGTGTAATAACGTACATATGTTGCCTTATAACATCCTTATGCTAGTTTTAGAAACTGAGAAAAAAAAATAAAGAGTGGAGAATGTTATGACTTTAACGATATAAGCGTGTGCACAAAGTCAGTCTTGAAAGGACAGATTTCACGTGTGGGAAACAGCTGAGGGCATTGTCTTTCATGCAAACCAACCCACCCACCCATTTTCCTCCTAGTAACAAAAACAGAATTTTTAAATATCAGTCCCTTCACATCTCTTTGCACTTACCATTAAATCGTACACTCATGACTCTTTTCCTGCCTGCTCATTGAGTACCTACCCTGGTCTTAGATCAGTTCTCAGGGTTTCCAAACTCCTTTCAGCTCATGCTTGAATATGCTTTTTGTGAATGATAGTTTTTCTGTCTGAAACGTTCCCCACAACACGCACTCCAATCTTTTCTTTTCTAACTTCGCCTCATTCTACATGTTGCCATTAAAACACTGTTCTCTCACAGATAGCTTCTAGGTAGTGACCATGAAAATTTAATGCCACTTTCCACTAGTATTTCCTTTCAGAATACTATTTGACTTCATATTAATCATTCGTGTGTGTGTGTGTGTGTGTGTGTGTGTGTGTGTATGTTTAAATTCAGTCTCTTCTGCTAAGCTATAGACTCTATAATGACAAGGGTGTCTGCTTGTATCTCAGAACTTTGCTCAGTGCCTTGAGAGCTATAGGAAGCCAATAATCATTTGTGAAATGTGGAATAGTGACCTAATTTTATGACCTTTTTATATGTCCGTTATCAATTTCCTTAATAACTTCATAAAATTCTATAGGATTATAAATCACAGGAATCTTGTTTGGAAATTGTTATAAAATGCATTATTTAAAAATACATATTTATATTTTATCTTATATATTGCTAATTGGTAAAGATAATTTGGTTTTGTTTCCATGTTTAATGTTTAATCTTCACGTGTACTCAAGAAGGCACTACAAATATAAGTGGGGCCCAGAAGACCATTTTTTAAAGCATGACATTTATCAGGGTTGTGTTAATTATACACTAATCACCTTAAGTGCTGGATAGCTGGATAAAAGACAACAGTTTTACCTACAAATCTCTATTGTTACAGGCAAAGTGTACAGAACAGAAACAACCAAGGTAGGGTATGCATTAAGAAGGGTCTAGAGAACTCAGGGTCTAGAGAACTCACACCTCGGGCACATCAAAAAGGATGCCTATTGCCAAATAACATTCAACCATTAGCAGAAGGCTTCAGTCCCAGGGAAGCCCAGATTTTGCTTGTGCTGAGAATCTATTTGGTGAGCTGGTTACACAGGCACATTCTATCTGTCACTAGCTCTGACCGTTGAACTCCTCTCATCCCAAGGCACCAAGAAAACCAGATACTAATCTTAAATTTTGCTATTACTATTACTACTAGACAATGTTGACAGACTAAAAATTATTTGTTCCATAGTTTTATGATTTGTGCAAGAGTCAAGCATGTGATCAGTTCCGAACAGCTGACACCACGGTTTGCAAGTGAGAATGGAACTTAGAGCACCCACAGCATTTTATGAAATTCTTCCACACAGTACTACATGTAAATTCCACATGGACATGAGGAAAGTACTATACTTTCCGTTATGATACAGAAGTGGTCGTCGAACTCACAAAGATTCGGTATCTGTCTTACTCGGAATCAAATAATTAGCAAACGGGAGCACTGGAAATCAAAAATATATCTTTAGATGTCAAGCACAGTTTTGTTTTTTGCTTTTCCTTTTCATCAAAACTGGCTCCTGAGCAATCTACTTTCTTCATATTTTTCCGAAATGCCTTTAAAAGAGTTGATAAAGCAGCACATTGACTATTACCTATATTTACATTCTCTATTTGTCTTTCTAAGCTATCCCCAGTACCCAGTGACAATTTATCTTGTAAAGTCTCAAAATTCTATACATTCTCTATTTCCTTCCACTTATATCAAATGTAAATAATGAACTTCAGGCCATGAATCAGCTCATGATCTTCACATCTCCTCACGCCTTGTTATTGTACACGTTTTGTTATTTCCTTGAAGAGCAATCTTGGGGGAGATGAGAGAGTGTGTGGATTGCCTTATCTAATAAATTACCATTTCAGAGAATAGATTAAATGTATACCATATTGCAGGAACAGAGATGAGACAGATTTGGAGGATCTTATGAAAAATACTTGTGAAGTGTGTATGTTTCCAATTAGTGTATTGATTTCTATTACTTTCGTCTTTCCCTCCTGAGCAGGCACTTCTCTGCAAGCCTGTATACTTAAACAGCTTTGAGCACAGAGAGCTACATGAGTTCTTCTCTGATTACTTAGACTCAGAGAATCAATATTGAATCTTTGCATCTAATTTAATTTAGCCATTATTTATTGTCCCCTCTATGAACTTAGAGAGATGGTAGAATGGAAAGTCATTCTGTTTGCTTATTTGCTTTAACTGGAACATAAATATCTCCAAATAGAAGGAATGGTACAGGATTTAGAGTCAGAAGCCATAGGATAGTGTCCTTCCTCTTATTTTATTCATGCATTCATTCATTCATTCATTCATTCACTTACATAAAGTAAGCAAAAAGAGTAATCTATTTGGGAGAATTATTTGAAGAAAGAAATTTGGTTGTGCAAGTAGAAGGTTTTTTTTTTGTAAACTAAATTACACTGCTAACTTTTAGTTACATTGTTTAGTTACAATTTTTTTCTTTTTGCATAAAATAGAATATCTCCATTTTAAGATGTCAGACATGAATGCTAAGTTCTCCATTTATCTTTTCCCTTCTGATAACTGTGGTAAACAAATGCAAAAGCAATAATCCCTAAATATAAAGAAAATAGAAAAAAGAGTATTGAGAAATGTGAGATTTGCATACATTTCTAGAAAGCATAAATCAGATGGTAGGGTGATTAATGGGTAAAATACGGTAGTAGAAAAATAGTTTTAAATACGAACACAGGAGAAAACAGTCAAACGACAAATTATCTGCCAAGAGTCTGACAATTTAAAGGGAGTGGGTAC
This sequence comes from Macroglossus sobrinus, assembly GCA_004027375.1. Classification (NCBI taxonomy): domain Eukaryota; kingdom Metazoa; phylum Chordata; class Mammalia; order Chiroptera; family Pteropodidae; genus Macroglossus; species Macroglossus sobrinus. The sequence continues at coordinate 206,877 of PVKZ01001254.1, forward strand.
GATCTGCAAGTTGGAATAGAAGTGAAGCTGAGAACTGTCTTGTAAAAGGGAATGTCAGCCCTTACAGTCCTTCTCACCATAATATCTAACTTCTAGCTGTCTATCCAGGCAAAACATTATCATGTTCTTCTATAAAGATGTTGAATAAATCATCCTGTGATGACAAAGACTGTTTTGTGAGGGCGTTAGTAGCTCAGGATAAAGCCTTCTCCTTTAGAAATTCCAAAGGCTGCCCAACCAATCCTGCCTTCATACGTGATCTCCTGGCAGTTTTCCTGTCTTGTTTTCAAATATAAATATGTGTGTGAGTTACATGCCATTGAGTCGGCTTTGACCCCTGACCATCTACGAATGAGTGACGTCACAATGTCCTGTCCCCACAGCCCTGCTCAGCTCCCATGGACTCATGCCGAGGGCTTCTTTGTTGGAGTCAGTCCATCTCCTACTTGGTCTTTCTCTTTTCCTGCTGCCTGCTATTTTTCTCAGCATCATTGGCTTTTCCAAAAAAAAAAAAAAAAACCTCTGCCTTCTCATGATGTGCCCGAAGTAGGAAAGATCTATACATAGTAAATTCCTCGATAGGTCTTGATTTTCCTGCTTAACAACAAAAATCAGTCATTTTTCCTAAATTTCATTAACTTCTTCATGCAATATGAGTACTTCGATGGTTTTTATAGCCATTTACAGTCATGTTACCTGCTGTTCTCTTTATGGGCAAGTTTACATCTTTTGGGCGTAGACAGGGAGAATTTCGGAATGATTCAGGAACCAGCTGGATACAGTGACTTGTCATGTGTTTCTCTGCCTATGAAGAGAACATCTGAAAGATATGCTGGGATACAGTGTGCCTTGTTTTTAGAATAAATCAGACATCTTCCTGTATTTCCATTCTGAATGGAAAATGGTGCTGTGGTGCATTAAAACAATCCAACCTGTAAGAAATAATCTGCTAAGACACTATGGCAGAGTTATGTTCTCATTAGGGTCTGGGATGGAATACAGGGTCACTACATAAAAAGTGTGGGGAGAAGTAAGCTGAGACCCCGTCTGCCATAGCCTTCTGTAGGCTGTTAGATCTCCTGCTAGAAAAACACAGGAAATATTAGCAATCTGGCAGGAACTGTCAAGGTTCACATGGTGGTCTTATGCCAAGCAGGCTTAGTGATACTTGAAAGAAAATAATCTCAAACATCCTGGAGAAAAACTTGACTATAAAACTGTTATCGCTTTAAGATTGTTCTTTTAACATTAAAAAACAGTACACTGGCTGGCAGCTAAGATCATAATGCCTAATCGTTTTGTTTATAGCATATTATTGCTAATTGACTGGCTCTATCACTAACTTTCAGTCCTGCCAGATAGTATATAAAGATGAACACTTTTAAATGTATGTATATGATATACATGGAATTTTTAGTTTGTAATTTTAAAGCTGATCTTGATTGGTAATGGCAGCTACTAGCTTCTGGCAGCCTCCATTATATTACTTCCATAGACTATTCCCCCATCATAAATCAGTACCATAAATGGCCAAATAAACTGACATTGGAGAGTCTGTAGATGGTAATGACTATTCATACTTTTAATTTTCTGGCTACTTCCTGGTAGCTATAAAATATTTTTAAAATCATATCTTATCTAATACATGCAGGCACTCATTCAAAAATATTTTTCCTCTAAAAGATCCTTATATTTCATTCAAGTATAATATAATAAAATTATATACAAACAAATTATATGTACTAAATCAATATTATCTTCTTCTATCCTACTTGTCCTTAATCCAAGCTACCACTGTCCCTTCTCTAATCTACTGAAATAACCTTCTCACTAATCTTTCCAAATATACCCTTGCCACTTTTAGCTTACTTATACACATAGCATACTCTCTGACCTTTAAAAAAAACCTATCTAACCTCAACGTGCTTCACCGGGAAGGCACGCTGCCTTCCCATCACCCCACAGGGCTCTGTGTGTCCTGGCCCCTGCCCGTATCCCAGCTTCCTGTGCTCAGTATTCCTCGGCTTCTTTCTTTTTTTCCTGCAACCAGACTCACAGCACCAGAGGGTCTTCTGCATGTCATTGTTCAAAGCCCTCTTTTCTCCCCTCTTTGTCCTTGGTTACGTCCTCCTCATCCTCGAGGGAGCACTTCTTGTTCTACTTCCTCCCCGTCAGCATCAGGTCAGCTCTCCTGAGACACTGTCAGCTCACCTACCTTTTTCCCCAGAGAACTCATCATGAGCGTCATGCCGCGGTAGGAACATGCACCTCCATCGTCATGAACAGGTGCGTCTGAGTCCTCCCTGACACTTAATTAAGAAGGGCATGCGGGTGCTGGAGAAACATGAACCCCTGCATCTGTCCATGAGTGGACATGCACAGGCATACATTAAGAGGGAAAGAAAAGAAGAGAGATTGAGAGAAGAGAAACATGAAGCTGACACCTTCCTAATCAATGACACATTTTCAGAAAGGTAAAATATTTCCTTGTGTTTGTATGGAAATGCGGATGATGTTTGTCATTGTATTAACGTGGGATATAATGCAATGATTATGCATCTTCATATTTGTTTTAAAAATTAATCCAGATGATCCTCATTATTCTCAGATACCTTATTTTCAAATTTGCCTGCTTGCTAAAAACTTACTTGTAACCCCCAAATCAATATTCGATGAACTTTATACTATTCCTGACTGCACTGAACTGCAAAAATTTGAGTCACCCAAGTATGGCTGTGTCCAGCTGAGGTCACACTGGGAGACTCTCTGCCTGCTTGTCTCTGCTGTCCCTCAGAGATGACCAGAAGACAGAGGTGGAGGAAGGAAGGTGCTGGAGAGGAGGGATCTCTTGCTCTGGGGCCTGTTGGAAGGGGTCAGAACCCCACAGGCATTCACTAGTGGGGCAGACTCAGGCAAGTGACAGGACTTCTGAATCTGATTTCTTCTCTTGTAAATGAGAGAAAATAGAATCTACCAGGATGAGATGTTATGATTGGTTTTAAATTTATGATTTAAGATTATAATTTTGTTAGTTGTATAAGTGTGTGTGTGTGTGTGTGTGTGTGTGTGTGTGTGTGTGTGTGTGTGTGTACATATTTCCCTTAGGAGTAATGGTTAAATACTTATGAATTTAATGTTTTTGGCAACTTTCTAGAACTAATTAACATGAATAATGAGAATAAAATGTATATTAAAACAAAATGTAAATTAAAATTTATGGACCTTCAAAATAAGAAATCTATAGACTCCAGATTGAAAATTGATGGTCTTAAAGTCCTTAATTTTAAAATGAAGAAATTTATATCCAGAGAGATCCAAAAAATTTTCTGAAAGAACACAGCTATTCATTGAGAACTATATATCTAGAACTCAGACATGCTAGTTCTTTCAGACTGTTAAACTTTTCACAAAGTTATACAGACTCTCTCTGTCTCTCTATATCTCTATCTTTTCAAGAAAGAGGCATCCAAAATAAAAACTGAATAATGGAGGAAAGAACATTAAAACATGAGGACCAATATTTGAAAGACACGTGTCTGTAGTAGTACAACTTTTAATAATTTTATCCTCTCAAAGTCCTATTTGTTCTCATCTAAACAAGAGATAATAGCATTTACCATGAATGGTTATTATTGTGAGGATTTAAAAAAGGACTAATTTTACCATTTAACACTAATCTCCATATGGTAATAGAGGAATCTAAGATATATCAATCTCCCGTATATGTCTCAGATAAATAAATTACTGGCAGAAACAATTTTGGATTTGAACAGAATTTTAAAAAATGCAACTCATTTTGCAAGATTATCTGATCTGACAATGTTTTTTTTTCATAAAAAAAGAGGTATTATGGGTCAAAATATTAAAATTTAGTGTATGGTCAATTTGTTTTGTTTTTAACATCTGCCTTCCATTGGAAAGTGAATATTCAGAACTAATATGTAGGTTTTAGAAGCAATCAAGAAAATATTTTTGTGGAAAGCTAAATCACTTTAGACCAATGCCTCTACATCGTGGAGCCTGAAGTAAGAAGTCTTATGGCACAATCTGTTTCCTGGTTCACACTTTCACACTTCAGCTGAGTGCACGTCTACTCGTAATAAAGACTGGTTCCCAGCCTCCTCTGCGGCTAGTTGTCTCCTCCTATCAAAGTTCTGGCCACTAGGATTGGATAGAAGTATAATGGGACAGCTTCTGGGGAATCTCTTAAAAAGATAGCTGATACAGGTCCTTTGACCCTTCTCCTCAACTTTCTCCCTGAGAGTAGAACCTGGAGATATGACCAGCTTCACAGCCACCTAACCACCATGATGACATAGGACTTGACGCTCAGAAGGGCCCCATACTTGATTAACTGCTGTTCTATAGCTTTCCAGAAATTCTGAATTCTGTCTTTGAGTTTATGTTCTGCAAGTGAAGTCCTGTGGGACAGTAAAGGATGCACATGGGCCGAGGAGATGCACACAATATGGGCTTCAGATGTTTGTTGCTTCCTCATGTGTAGCACTCACCAGGTCCCTGAGGTAATAATTCCAGGGACTGGCGTGTGAAAGTGCAGTGAGATGCAAAGTGTGTACAAGGTAAACAAGTTGCATGTTTGACTGAAGAGGCAGGGTATGTGGTCGGTTCCAAGACACCACAGTTTGTATTTTAAAAATTTGCTTTAAATTTAGGGAAAAGGCAATGCCATCCCCTAAGATCTCAAAGGACCAGGGGATCCTATTACATCTTTTTTTAGTTGTCACTTCCTTGTATTAGCCAACCACTTATCCTGAAAATGATGACCTGGAAGGAAAAGGAAGGATAAGGAAACCCACAGATCTTTTTCCTTTCAGACTTTCCTTGCTCATCAGTAAAAGAGTGTGAATAGATTGTGCAAATATAAAAAATGGAACAAAAACCTATGAGTTAGGTTTGTGCAGTGTTTATACCATTTTGGATGAAGTATGAAATATAAACCATGTCTTTTAGTGACTACATAAGTATAAATAAAATACTTTTGTATTTGCGCTTAAAACTAGTATTATAAAGCATTAAGATGAGTGGTAAAATTAATGCCAATTATTTGATGTTTTTAACTTTACTTGGAAGAACATTAATAGCAAATAAAAATATCTTTAGCAACCTGAAAAATGTGTAAGAAAGTGGCTTCATATGTTAGCACCTTCAACTGCATCTTTTCCCTGTTTTTCTGAAAAAGGAGCCTCACATTTTCATTTTGTTCTGTGCTTTGGAAATCATATAACTGGCCCTGTGCGGAGATAATAGCTCAAAATCATTCTCAGTCCATGAGGTTGAGGGCCAAACTTTAGCAGTGGCAGAAAAGAGAGCTGGAAGCAGGCTGGGTTCCATATGACTGCCAAGAATTATAAACCAGCCATGGGCTGTTCACGTCCAGATTTCCGAGAATGAGAAATAAACCTCTATCATGTTTAACCAACCATTTAGAGGAGGCTCTGTTGTTCACGGCCCCACCTAATCTTCGCTCACACAAGCACTGCACTGAGGAAAAGGAGTTTTAAAAGATCTCATTGTCATGCATTTTGCATTATTCTCTCCTATAGTGAAGACTCACAAAAATATCTTCTTTAGAAGAAAAATGATCACAGTGATGATTGAAGGTTAATTACGACCCAAGTGACAGACAGACTGTCTTGGAACTATGCATATTCTGTCATGTGTTTATAACTTGATTTAAAGAATGTAAATGGCCCTAGACGAAATGATTCACTTGAGGGTATTGGCTTTGTCTCCTCAGAGACATATTTTCTGTTTGTATTATTTGAATACATTCAAACAGAAGAAAAGAAATAAAACCTTATGAAAATAAAGTGATATCTAAAGCATTGTCCTGATTAAAAAAAAATAACACTAATGATAAATAGGCAAGAGAATATCTAGTGATACATGCAAAGCAGAATGAAGTATCTTTTAGTTCAGTGATATATGAACATGCCGTGGGGATACCTGCCTATAAGTAAAGGGAATCTGGGAACTAAGCGGATCAGAAGCATGGGAGCTTCAAATTGTACAATCTACGATATGCTACAGGAAGAGAAAAGGAACAGAATTTCCAAACTAAGTAGAATGAGCAACGGGATGATGTGTAAATATGATGTTCATCAGTCAGGAACATCTAGTCCGTTTTAAATGAGTGTACTTGCTCTGATGTATGTATTTAATGTTTTCTATAAATCCTTTACAGATAGATGACTGACTGACCTTGGGATGTAAAATAGGGTGTATGGAAACTGGAAGGTTTAGAAAAAGTCAAATATCTGGCCAGGAATGGAATTTAAAATAATTAACTAAACATTGTGGATATTGTTTTGCTCACAAGGAAATGTTTTTATTAAAATAAAGTGAATAACAATAACACGAAATGAGGTGGGTGGTGCCTAGTAGTGCATTATCCTAGTCCTTTAAAGAAACAAATAACATAATCTTAAACTTACAAAGATATTTCTCAAGTACAACTGAAAAAAGTTTGAAAGAGAAATGAGAATTAGACCATTAAGCATGAAAATTCAATAACCCAGATACAAAGTGACAGGGTTGGCTGGTAACAGTATGATGGAGATGAAGTTGAGGAAATTTTTTTAAAGAATTTATCTTTTCTTATGGCTGAGTAGTATCCCACTGCATACATGTACCATACTTTCTTTGCAGTAATATTGATGGGTCTTGAATTTATCACGATAAGCAAAATAAGTGAGACAGAAGAAGTTGAGAACCATAAAGTGATTTCATTCATATGTGGGATGTAAAACTGAAAGCAACAAATGAAGACAAACAAAAATCATAGACACAGACAACAGTTTAGTGGTTACCAAAGAGAAAGGGGGAGGAGGAAAGAAAGTAAGAGTAAAGTGGGTCAAATATATGATGATGGAAGGAGATTTGACTTTGGGTGGTGAACACACAATGCAATATATGGATGATGTAGTATTAAACTGTGCCCTTGAAACCTATATAATTTTATTAACCAATATTGCCCCCAATAAATTTAATAAAAAATGAATTTAAGTTTAAGGAATTCAATATATTCATATATTGAATGCTATATCCTCTCTCCTGAAAATATATTGTAAATTCAACTATGTACTGAGTGATCAAAATAGCTCTCTAAGGAAATTAAAAAATAATAATAAATAAATAATGAGCCCTTCAGCTCCACAATATCAATTCTTCCTTTCCTAGGATACTCCTTCATAAATGTGATTTATGTTCTCAGATAAAAGTGGATTGCCCAAAATGAAATATAGATACAAGTCCATGTTTGTGAGTCAGGACTTTATTTGCCCATTAAGCTCATGAAAATAATATCTGTACTCCATGAATCAATCAAAATATCCATCAGTCCACTTCTAATAAAATTAATGGCTAGACTCGATATTTGCTTTTGCGATAATGATGGGACCGAGAAGGTCATATTTGTTGAGTTCCTACTATGTGTCAGGCTGATGGTCGTGCTTTGTAGTCATCATCATCATCATCACAAAGGCACTGTGAGGGTAAATAGTACTATCCTTTGATAGGCTAGAAAGCAGACACTCAGTAAAGTGAAGTAAGCTGCCCAAGGTCACGAAGCTGGGAAATATATTCAAATCTCAGTTTGCCTGTTACAGTAGAAAGAGAAGCTGTGGAAACACACTGCTATCCAGGCAGAGTGAGTGGCATTAATCATCTGTGGAAGAGCTTGTGAAGTCTTACAGGGATCAAGTTTGTGAGGACTAAAAAGGTCTTGCTGTTTCAGCTACAACTTTAATCAAGTTTCAATACGGACTCCTGAGCCTAGCAACCATTATGTTCCACACGGAGCCAATGGAAAAAGATCATGAAGACAGATGGGGCTTTTGGATCCATGCACGATTATTGCCTTATGTTCTTTTACATGATCCCTGTAAAAATAGGTCAGCTTAGCTGTCTTACTCAGATGAAAATGTAATAAATGTTTACATAATTCATCACTTAAAGAATCTAAATTTAATTTCCTACTTGGACTCCTGTCTGTAATAAAAATATGGAAGAAACAGCCTGTGTTATTTACCTCTTGAGAATGACAAGTTATAAATATAGTGAGATCTCTGAGATAGTAAGCCTAAATGTTTCCATAGCTTTCCACTCAAGTCACTGCAGCTGTCATAGTCATCAATGCAGATCGATTTGAGCACATGATCAATCTTGCCTATTTATCAACAAGCTTCATTTGAAAGGTCATGTAAGTCACCCACTTTGTCATTATAGTGGTTAGGTACAGAAACAGGCTTATCATAGTTCATTAAAACATTTAATTGTCCTTTAAAAAGACGGCAAGTTTTGAAAATCGGTGACTGTAATTACAATTTTAAAACAGAAGAGGATATCAGAGCCAGAGGTTTCATAATGAAATCTTAAATCATTAAATGAAGCATCATTCATTGATTTATAACAAGTTATAAATTTTGAGGGCCTCATAACATTTCAGAGGTTCTTATGTATTTCCTACTTACTAGAATTTAAGTGTTTAAAATACATTCTTTACCTTTACTATGTTTTAACTTTATAAAAATAATCCTGGAATGTTAATATATTTATATTCAAATTCAAGTTATGATGTAGAAGGCTCCCCATTGAAGAGCTGAGTGCAGAGAAGACGGGAAATGACTGGTCTGATAAAGAGGCAGAAAGAGCGTTTAGAACTTATGTAGAATAGAACAACGGCAGAGAAGTAACAGATAAAGGATTTGTGAAATCTTGTGAATGGAAATTATTTTATAATTTTTACTATAAATCCACTGCCTTCTTTTATTAAAAGAACACAAGTCCTTATAAATATTCATAGATTTATGGCATTTTACTTTATTTTATCCCAGTTAATGTCCTCCAAGTATAAGAGAACTGACCACTGTGTGTACGAAATTTGATTATAAGTGAGTATTCCTGAAGGAAACACGCTTTCCTCATGCTTAGATACATTTGTGGTGTGGTAACGATACATATTAAATGTATTAAATGCAGTTAAATGTATGTGCATGTTTTCAGTACAAGGGGAGATCACCTAAACAGGAAGCAAAGACAATGTTAGTTACATAATGAACGTGAAAGAGAAAAACAAGCACTGTTCTTGGGGTTAGATATTACGTCACCGCAGCTGAAGAGGGAGGAGGCACAAATACCCACTTCTCAGTCTTTCCCTAAAAGGGGTCGGGCTGCATGTTACAAGCCACTGACTGAAACTTTATCACTTGCTCTATTTTGGTACATTCTGTCTTTTCTTAAAGGTAATGGTGCCCTCAAATGTCCTGTAACACATTTGTCCACAAATCCCAGTTCGTCTTTCTGTCGTGTTTATTATTAGCTCTTCTGACAGAGGAAGAAGGAGATATATATATTTTTTTGTCATTGGGCATCTGGAGGGTCCTATTGTGCTTGGGTCTAGGGGCTACGTAGGAGACTGCTTTGCTTCTCCAGCATCCAAACTAGAACTTGATCTTTCATCTTTAGACCATGAGCCTGCATAGCCAGCTTTCCAAAAATATCAGCAGGTGGATTTCAGAGAGCCTCAGCTGGTCCAAACACCACCCCCACACCATCACCTGAAGGGGACCTAGGCTCCTCCTCTTGAGCCTTCTCATGGTGACGGTCAGGCCCCCAAGAAGCACCCCTACCTGTTTCTAACTGCGCCAAAGTGTTCACTACTGTCTGTGGTTGGCTGCGGTTTTATTGACCTACAGATCTGATTCTCAGCCTCCACCCTCAGCTTCTTTCTCTTTCTCAAGAATTATGCTCGCTACCCATGACGTCATTCATGCTAAGGGGGTCCTTTCCATCCTTTGCTAATGCTTTGAAGTAGGAAGAAGGATTCATGTCGAGGCACTTATGCTCAGATTATCATCTATGGGTCATTTGAAAACAACAAAAAAAAATGAGATAGGGTCCTATATTCTGTTTTTATGCACATTTGGTTTTGTTTAATATTAATCATTTCCAACTCTTCTTAAATACATTTTAAAACCAGCAAATAGTTAAGGGGAATAAAGAAGTTTAAAACATCTCTATTCTTTTTCACGTCTTCATATGATTTTTTCATAACAATGCATTACTGGGTGAGGGAAAGTAGTATTTCGAAATAGTTAATTCTAATAGAACCTTGAACATAGATGCTTATGTCTGCTAAATTTTTGTTAACAGATTACAATGAGAAAGTTATTATGTCTTCATATAATAACCTTAGTCTCAAAAGAATGATTTGGTTGGTTTGGCTATAGCTCAGGGGTACTGCCTGAGCCCTAGGTGCTGCTTCTCATCCCAACAGCCTCGTGTTTTAGACATTGCACTTGGCCATATGCACACACTTCTATTTTATTCTCAGGATGAGCACAGTGTTTTGAAGACAGTAGGCTCTGTATAAATGTATGAGAAAGAAAAAGATAGCATACCAACCAAAGAAAGGAAAGAGAAAAAGAAATATACCTTTCACAGACACATAACTAACCAAAATTTTTAAATGTCTTCTAAAATAAGGAAGCCTGTAATTTTTACCTGAATGAGTTTATATTATTGCAGCGAATTTTCTAATTACTTTATTATCAATTGACCTGATTTCAGATGCATGAAAGTTTGTTCCAAGTTTCCACTGGAGAACAGAAAATATAAATAAAAATAAAAAACTATAATAACAGTTATTAATCACTTTTATTATCAAAAGCATTTATTGACCACTTCTGTCTGTAAGGCATTGGGGAAGGTTGCTGTGATTCTGGGGTTAAATAAGTTGAAACACTAATGAATTAAAAGTAAAAAAAAAAAAAAACTGATGGTTTATTAAGCATCTTTGGAATTTGCATGAAAACTAATTATACAGTTTAATAACATATTTCCCTACTACTCAGGAACCCTAACATTTCTTTTAAAACAATAGCATCCTTATCAAGACAATGATCTCTAGTCATGATGGGGACCTTGGGTATTTGGCCAACTAGAGATTTTTATGTAGCACAATTAATTTAATGAATTAAAGGAAGGGCAAAGGAGGTCAAAGCAGGTGCTATTTTAGTTAACTCCTCGCTTTTTCCACAGTACATATGGGGGCGTTCTACGGTACCTAAAATATACCGTTTACACAGTTCAAAGTTGAAATTGCCACTTGTGTAGTTCAAATGTAAACCTAAACTTCTTACCAATGGACTTTATTTATATCTCTAATATTTACTAGGAGTAAGAGTAAATTAAGGAAAGACATTTTAAATGTATTTTGTCTAATTTTCCTAGTTTCTTTATGATCTCCTTCTAAAACCTGAAGTTCCATATTATGAATTTAAAACATTTACTCTTAGTAAGACTGACTGTCAGTTTGTAAGATAGATAGAAAACTGTATATAAGTTATATAATTGTAAGAAAAATGTTATAAAGATATAGTTTTGCTTGGCTTCTAGACCTACATATATCATACATTTACCCTAAAATTAGAAAGAAAATAAAAGCTGTTCTATTCGCAAAGCAACTCAATATTAGCCAGGCCGGGTAGAAATGAATCTAAGTCACAAGGTCTCATCTATCACGTAGAATTTTGTTTGCTTTAAAAATTTAACTATATAAATACTGAATTTTATTTCATAAGAAGGATTAAATCAGAAATTCTGAGTGGAGAACGGGAGTGAAGAAAAGAAAATTTGGCAAAAGAGGAAATTTTCCCTCTTGTTGCATCCCTCCTTCTTCAGCATATTTTATCTTATTCTCTTGGTGTTGATTGTATATTATTCTCTTTCATGGTTTTTTTTTCTTGAGTTCTTGGTTTTTCTCCCTTTTTGCTGCCTACTGCACCTTTACCAGACTATAAGCAAAGTATAGTAAACTTCAAATCCCCTAAATCCATGGTGTGTCAGGAGTTGCATTCAATAATTTACCAGACAGAACACTGAGGAAGACTTGGGTAAAACGGTGTTAGCCCAGAGTAACGGTGTGATACAGAGACCAGTGCTGAGATCAGACAAAGGGCTGTGGGATTACTCGCACTTGAACCTGCATCCTGACACCACAGTGTCCTGAATTATGTGAACTTGGAAAGTGTGCTCATCCTCCCCAAACCTGTTTATTCCTCTAGACAGTGACAGCAACATTTCCTAACAGGTGTCACCATTGTGGGGAATCCCGACAGGTGTTATAAACAAAGGAAGCCCTTAGTTGTTGGCTAAATAAGATCCAATGGCTCTGTGGTTTTTACAGTCTATTTTTACAGCATATCATAGAATGAGTTGAAGGTGTTCACATAAATACGCAGACATAAGCACAAGCACAACTTAAAGATATGTAAGAATTTCTCCATGAACACAACACTTTCAATTTAAGCTGTAATCATTAGTTATAAAAACCAAGAGGCCTGCTTTAGTCAGGGAATTAGAACATACTTGTTTATACAGAGTTTTCAACCGAAGGAAAAACTAAATATTTTAGAACGCGACCGTCAGCAGTGGACCCAGAGGTATCAATTCCCTCTCCCTCGTCAGTCCTTATCTCTGCTTCACAAATCCGCTTTCCTACTTGAGATATCAAACTAATTCTCTTTTTTGTGCTCATTTCAGTTTTACTTTAGATCTATACAGTTTTTTCCTGGTCCGATTTGATCTAAAACCCCAGATCCCATCATATACTTCTCCCCAAGCATGCCCACAGTCTCTTGATGTACACAGAAATGCTAATGAGATCTGCTGTCCTATGAGCCCCACCTGTTACACCTGGCCTAGTGAATCTGGTTTCCAGATGTGGGTCCTGCTAATCTGTCATGTTGCAGCCCATGACTTGACATGACTTTACATCAGTATATGCACACCTTCCACGTATGTGTGTACGTCTAAGCTACCAGTGATTAAAATGGAACTTCGTTGAATGGCACACTGTCACAATTTACTCGATTATGCCTTTATTGGTCCTAATATTGATTTTAAAAGTCAGGCTATATATCTTTATCAGAGCTAATAATGACTAAAACAATTTTAGTATTTTAAGAACTCTACAATAACCAGTTTAGCACATGGTAAACTATTACTATTTAGGAAATAGAATAATCTATTTGTTTTTACGTCTCTGCCATGGAAATTAACCATAGTTCAAATTACAAATGATAGACAGATTGTCATATTCGGCTATAATTAAGTTTGAACAAAGTGCTCTAGACCAGGATCATTGTTAGGTCATAAAATATAAGTAGAAGGTGGGTTAGAGATAATAATTTACAGATAAAGAACCAGAGGCCACCAATGATTAGCTACTTTTGTCATGATCAATCAAACAGTAAGTGTTAAATCACTGTCTCAAACTCAGTTCTTCTCAGCCCTAGTCTGGAAATGTTTCTCATATACCCACGAGGGTGAAACTGGTGAATAGTATATCTTGTTTTCTATGATTTTGATAACACAAAGTAAGCAGCACATTTTTATAGGAAACAGAAAGACTAAATTTAAGTGCTTGTCTGTTTGTTAGACGTGGTCTATGACAAGACTAATCTCGTTCTGTTTTTAAGTATTTAAATATTGCAAACTATATATAAATAATAGCCCATGAAATAATTTGAACCTTAGCTTTAAAGGAACTGCAATTATAACTGAATGATCTTTTAGTAAAAATAAAATACTTTTTTTTTCTTTGCTTTCTGTAAAAATATGTCTTACCAAATAGACACACTGCCAAACAGTAATTTCATAACTGTTTCAGCAAAATAAAATTAGCTAATTTGAGAACATTCAAGGACACGGTGCCTGGAATTGAACTGATTACCTGGGCTGTCTAGGCTCTTCACTGAACCTTCAAGAATGAGTGGCTTCACCCAACGTGTCCAGCTGCCTAACGATAAGTCAAGAAGCCAACCACCTGTGGCACAGGGCCTCACATATCTGTCACGCTGCAATGTTCCAGATGGAATCCATCACTGGCGGATGCCCCATTTTGCTGTCCCTTACTTCATGCTGGAAGCGTACCCGACTTGTTGGCATTTACTCTGGAGCTGAAGTTTCTCTCCCAAGTTTACTTCCCCTAACTGGATCTTGTTTAGGTCTGATCCCCCCAGTCTGCATACAGTGACAGCCTGCCCTTCTCCATGTAGTCATGTAACCAGCTGGATTCCATTTTCCAGACATTCTCACTGACCTGGAATCCAAAGAACAGACATCCCCCCAACTCCAACCAAAAAAAAAAAAAAAGCCTCCCAGCCCTCACCACCTTTCCTATGTTCTCAGAGTCAGCCACTTTGGCTGATGATTCTGGGACCAGCCCCAATGAATAGAACCTGCATGGGGGCTCAGAATCTGGTCCACAGATGGGGGCTGGCTTCCGGCTCACATGAGAACTATGCAGGACATTTTTATTTTCTCTTCTTTCTACGGCCTTCTCTCTCTTTTCAGATCAACTGTATCTTCTCCTTTACACCTTTTCTTTTAGGGTAAAATCTGTGATATTCACAGACGTGGGGAAAAGCATTGAAACATTAATTTAGAGTAAAGGCACCAATCTCTGCCCAAAATCTCACTCTGAGTATTTTGGAAAAGGAAACACACACACACACACACACACACACAAGCATAACTGAAGACTTAAAATGTGTGAGGTACTATGTCTAGCATTGCACATATATTTTACCTAATATAATTTTCATATTGGCTAAGTGTAAGGAACATTTTATTCACTCTCCTCTTATGTGGAGTTAATTGAGCTTGAGACAATTTAAATAGATTTTATTTATCAAATATCATTTAATATAAATAAGATCATTGAATATAATTTTGACTTCTGTTGCTTTTTATGTCTATCTGTCATATCTCCATTACAAAAATAACTTATTTTCCATTATCACACATTATCACGCAGTGTTCTTCCTTTATAAAAACAACCATAGTTAAGTTTGCCCAGAAACACATTTAATAAAAGGGTTACTCGGCATCTGTATGTTTTAAGCGATTCCTAAGTCTCCTACTGCTAAAGTACTTGCCTCTGCCAACTGACTCTGGGCTGCAATTTCTGGGGATAGTGAAATAATATGTCTATTTCCAACTATGTGTTTATTATTCAGGGTCTAACATTTTTGGATGGTTTCTTTTTAAAGATGCTAAAAAATAATGTATAAGATTGCACAATAATTCAAACATTTGGAATTATTCCAAATCCAGGTGAACTTCAATCATTTTCTCCTTAATCCAAAGCAGATGATTACATTGGAGTGCATGAAATACAATGAATAGTTTAGTGTAAAAAAGGCAAAAGGGCTAAATAAATCATTATGATTTAATACATGAAATTTTAACAGTATTTTACATGTTACAATGTAAATATGAAAAACTGGTGCAAGACTTAATTTAAAAAATAAAGATCACAAGAACATTAACAATCAAATAATTTAAATAATACATCGATCCATCTTGAGTCCGTTAACCTGGCAGCCAAGAAAACATGGACCAGTGAAGAATTCTAGAAATGGGAAGGGAGCCTGCCACCCGCCAAACACATATTTGACTATATTTCCCGGATGACTTAATTCCTTCTTCAAAAGATTCTTAGTGTCATTTTAAAGTGTTTTTAAATTTAGCCAAAAAACTACCATCTCAGAGTTTTTAACTATGGTTTCCTGTGTCACAATTTTGTCCAAACCACTCTTTACCATCTGGGTTCTTCACTCAGGAATATTCACCAGTGCATTTTTCTTCCTCTTAATGTGTGGTGCCCAGAACACAGTGCGATACGTTACCATGTTCTAACAAACAAACAAGAGGACATGACTGTCATCTTTCTTATTCTCTGAACCATAATTCTACCACTATATCATACAACTGATTTCTATTAAGTTTATCATAAACTAAAATCCCTATGTCTTTACTAAATCAACATCTGATAATATGTCTATCATTTCCTCCTATCTCAAAAAGATTTGGGGGTTTTAACCCAAAATTCAGTCTTATCTTGTAACATTTTTTTCCATTACTCCAGGCTATCAACGATTTTGAGATGCGTACTATTCCTCTGTTCAGTCTGTGTACAACGTTATCACAAAAACCTTGATAAATACCTCAGAGAAGTCCAGAGACATCATAAGCTCTGCTTTTGATATACTGTAAATTTACTTAAGTCTGCCCAGATAGGGGGCTGGTTCTTACCACTCAGCATCTCCTCTAGTGGATTTAGGAGTACGATTCTTTATTGCTCATATTTATTGAGTGGAATGCAAAACCTCAACAATTCTGAAGGTCTACTGGGCAGTTCCTCTGACTTTAATGTCTCGTCAAGGTTTTCCAGAAACTCTAATAATTGAAAAATTGTTCTTGAAAAACCACTATCTTAAAACTTTTCCCCTTAAGTAAAACGTATTTTTTAAAGACAAGTAGAGTAATAAACAACCCAATAGTTTTGAAAGCATAATAAAATTGTATTTTAAGAAAGCATACCTATATATAAATTTTTTTCCTCTAAATTGTTATGTAAATACTTGCTTTCTTATGTAACTTGAAATGAAAACTATTATTCTTGTCTTAGTAGAGAACTACAATTTTTTTCCATATAATTATAAATCTGCTATTGGAAACAAATTTATTTGTGGTTTCCTAACACAGAATTGTTCTTTGCTCTCCTACATTCTTTTTCACTGAAGCCACTTATAGAAAATATTATTGGGGAAACCAAAATTACGGTATCTCCTTCATGTTCCCCTGCTCTCAAATAATGTTTACTCATAATTCTTTTCACACAGGACTAATAGGAAGAAAACAGAAAATTACATAACAACTTCTGTGATTGTGCATTCAAATAACACTGAGTTATTTTGTTTTTCCTTTAAAGATGATAAATTTTTCTCCCCTCAGCTATTTCCTTCTAGCTAGGAATTTTCTAATACTTTAAATTAAACCACAGTCTTTTTCACATATCTATCTAAAAACCTGCAAATTTTCCACGCATTTGCCTCTGATACAATAGCTTTCTCAAGAAAGCTGTTTCTTGCCATGGAGACCCCACAGACCACTTCATATTACATAAATCTTTTGCCATGAAACACACTTGGATCTGGCTTAATTCTCCTCTATTCTATTTCATTTACAAAAAAAAAAAAAAAGCCAATGGTAATATTTAGGTTTTCACTTGATTCATTCACTTATGATATGCATATTACTTGACACAAATCCCCTCTCTAGAAATTATGGGATATTAAGTGAAAAATATCTGTATTTACAGGGGTTCAGCCACAGTCTTCCTTGTGCACATACATTCTTAAAGCTTTTGTTTATCCCTGAGAATCTCTACAAATCAGACATAGTACTAACACCTTGAACTAGCACACTTGCCGGGCCCCACCCATATTCTACTTCCTCCCAATAAAGAACACAGAATCCATGTTGCTAACTGTTTTATCTATTTTCAAGCCCCTTTGTAGGAACTGCACTCTTGTTTTGTTGTCCATGTCAACTGCCATAAGAATTTCAGTATATTTTCCAATACTCTTGCTAACTGTTGACTCTCTACAAAACACCACCCCCTCAAAAAAAGATGCTACTGCTAAGGCAAAACTAAGTTTATCACACTTGCTAAAGTAAGAAAGACTATTAACTTGACAGATCTTTATAATGTTTCAAAATCATAAATTGAGGCTGAACACTTATAGACTTTAGGGTTTTAGGACTTTTTCTGGAAGGTTTTAAAGCTAAATCTTGTTAGTCAATGAAATGATTGGGATTGAGCAGACTTTATAACAGCTTTGAAGTGGGGGTAAAAGCAAGACAAGGACTTTGAAGGGAGTCCCCAGGAGCAAGCTCGGAGATTTGGAAATAAGCTATATACCCAGTTCACCATTTAAGTTTTCAGGAACAAGTATTTTTTGAAGCAAGGGCTAAAATAAATTATTTTTACTTGATGCCAGCATTATTTAACCTATAAATAAAAACTATATATCCCACCCCATTATTGCTCATATACTAGGTTGATTGGAGTTCTCATTGTGCACATACCCAAAGCCATTTTAATACCTATTCATTTTCCTTTGTGTTCTCTTCTGTACATAAACTCAGTAAGTGCTGATTCTTGTATGCAGGCCCTATGAATGTCACTGTGTCACTCATAATTTAATATGCAGAACCCAAAGTGTTTTCCTGGTACAAGGTAAGTGTTCGATATCTGTTGAATAGATGAGTCAATCATAATACCTGCTATTCATAGAAATATTTCAGTTACTAGTTGTAAGGTGTCTAGCATAAGCACCAAATTAAAAAATGTGTGCTATAAATAAACCTTTGTTAAGATTAACTCTTATCTTTATTTTTCTGTTCAACGTGTTAATTTTACTTAGTAAGTCAGTGAGGCAGAAACCCTAGTTCAGTGTGTGTATGTACCAAAGCGATGGCCTAGAGTACATTGGATTGGGAATGGGGGATATTCAAGAATGACTGCCCTGAAGAACTGAAATACTGAAACTGCAACTTGAACTATGAGTGCAAATTATGTAGGCAATGGGGGAATGCATTGTAGAGAAAAAAAATGTAAAGTTTGTAGATTGAATCACAGCATGTTTGACAAATCAAAGAAACTCATTCATTGTAAAGGTAGAAAGCAAGGGAGAGTGTGATTCAAAATGATTCAAAGATTTAAAAGAGGTGGGTAGTGGCTAAGCCATGCCAGGTTTTATAGGCTGTGTTAAAAAATTATCAGGCTTAATCATAACAAGTGATGTGAAGTCACTGATATGTCGTGAGCAGGGAAGTGCTGATCAGATTTGTGTTTTGAGAGACTTACTCTGGCGGCTAAGTGGAGAGTGGGTAGGTCAGGAGCAGCTGTCAATAGAGGGAGACCAGATGGAGCCTATTCAGGTGATCAAGAGCAGATGATGGCACCCGATTTGGGTGGTGACAACAGTGATGGAAATACAACGACTTGAAAAATATTTAAGGGGTAAAACAGGTAGGAATTTACATCATTGTGAGGTGTGAGGGGGAAAGAGACATCAGGAATTTGTGGAAGTAAGCGACTGGGGTGTCATTATCGGAGCATAAGAACATTGCTCAGAGTTGATGTTGAGGTGATTATCCCAAGTTTAGTCTTGCATGTTACATCTGGAGAGGTTTTAGAAACATGTGAGTAAAAAATGTGTGTGTGTGTGTGTGTGTGTGTGTGTGTGTGTGTGTGTGATGTAAATATTGGAATTTCCACTAAAGTCTGGTCAAAGGATATAGATTTGTTCATAATGATCTTGTGTAACAAGCTATAAATGTGAGTAAAGTCAGCTGGGTAAAAATAAATATTAGTAAGAGCCTTACAGATCTTTCAAATTAAGGGCCAGAGATGTTTGAACCAGCAAAAAGGGCACAGAAAGAGGCACCCGAATATAGAATTTAAACCAGGAGACTATACTGTCCTGGAAGCCAGTGAGAAAAAAAAAAATTAAAAATCCATACTGTGAAAGGTTACTGACAATCAATCAAGTAAGGTGAGTTAACAATGAAAATGTCATTCGATTTAGGAATGTGGAAGTTATTGGTGACATCTGCTCTTTTTTCAATATACTGGTCTTAAATTTGATCATCACTGAAGATGTTAAATGAAATGTAGTCTGAGGGGAAGTCTTCTTTAAGTTACATCTAAAGAAGAAACCATAATGTAGAAAATAAGCTCATAGAAGATAATTATATAAACTGCAGTGCTATTATTAGTAACAGGGAATGGTTCCACCAAATGAGACAAAATATTTATGGTTTTAGATGTCTGGCTCTTAGATGTGAATCTCAGGTAAAGCACTTTTGCACTATCTTAATGTGTCAAAAATATGTTTTCTGTCTTATCTCTGTAAATAAATAGCCCAAAATGATATAGGCTGGATTTTCTATGTTTGAAGTAACTTTAAATCAAAAGAATTGGAACTTTCATATTTATATGATGGACAGTGGAGCTCAGTGAATTCTATTCTGAGGCAGGTACTAGGAAGAAGGTACTCTACTGAGATTTAAGGTAAGAGATTAAAGGGAGAAGAGTAGAATCTGGCCACCAGCTCTGTCTTCTTCCATTAAAATTCTCTCTTAGGAAGCAAACACACTACAACCACAAAACATTTGGGAATACATAACAGCTCTGAGAGTTGTTTGATTTTGTTGGATATTGTTTGTTTTATTTTGTTGTTGGTTTGTTTGTAGGCAGCACCTACATTGAGCAAGTAATGAACTCTTCAGCCTTACCATTTCTTAAACAAACAAACAAACAACACTGTGTTAGGACACTGAAGACATTTGCATGTGTTACTGAAAATGTCTAGTACTAAAGAAAGAATGAACAGCATTTCCTCCTTTAGAAGGTATCTAAATCTAACAATTCAAGAGTCTCCTTGATGAGCAGTAAATTTTTATGATTTCATGTTTTTTTTAGCTTAAAAGTTTAACATTAAGCTTATGATAATATGGCATAGATTGATAATTAACATATTAAGCCATAGTACTTAATACTTAGGCATTAAATATTAAATGTTTACATACATTTTTAATTGTTAGGGTATCCATTATTTTTGATATTGTAGAGATTGTTTCCAAATGCGTATAAATTATGGGAATAGGTTTAATAAAATTTCAAAGTGGTGCTTGGAGGGAAATTTATAACATTGAATGCATATATTAGGAAAAAAAAGATCAAAATAAATAAGCTAAATTTCTCCCTTATGAAACTAAAAAAGAAGAGCAAATTAAATCCAAAGTAAGTGAAGACAATAATAAAAATTAGAGCAGAAATTAATAAAATTTAAAATAGAAAGCTACTAGTGAAAGTCAATGAAACCAAAACCTTGTTCTTTGTAAAGATTACTAAAATTGATAAGACTAGCCAGAGTAACTAAGAAAAAAGAGAGAAAATGCAAATTAGTAGTATCAGGAGTACAAAAGAGAATATCACTACATATCCTACGGATATGAAAAAAAAAAGGAATATAGAGAACAGCTCTATACTTGCATTTTCCATAAATAAGATGGACCAATTTCCTGATACAACCTCTCAAAATGTGCACAAAAAGAACAGACTATCTAATATACCTATTAAAGAAATTAAATCAATAATTAACAACATTCTAAGACAGAAAACACCAGGCCCAGAAAGTTTCATGGTAAATTCTTCCAGACACTTTGAAAATGTATCATACCGATTCTCTATAATTTCTTCCCGAAGACAGAAGCAGAGGGAACACTTTCTAACTCATTCTGAGTTCAGTGTGACCATATTATGTTCTCACACTGGTGATTGGAGAAAAATTCCCTAGGAAGAGTAGCCATTTTAAAATACATTGGAGCATTTTATTCTTCTTAACAAAGCTACTCCTCAAGATAAACTAATTTACTACACAAAAACCTGCATATGAGTATCTGTAGTAGTTTTATTCATAATGGCTAGAACTCAGAGGTGACCAAAATGTCCTTCCATCATGCATGGATTAATGAACTGTGGTCCATGGAGACAATGCAATATTATTTGATGCTAAAAGCAAATGAGCTATTACATCATGAAAACACATGGAGGAAATGTAAATGGAAGAAGCCAAACTGAAAAAGCTCCATACTGTGTGATTTCAACTATACAACATTCTGGAAAAGGCAAAACTACTACGATAGTAAAAAGGTCAGTGAGTGCCAGAGGTGGGGTACAGGAAAGTATGAATAGACGAAACACAAAAAATTGGGGACAGTGAAAATAATCTATATGATTCTATAATGGCGGATAAATGTCATCATACATTTGTCTAAACCCATAGAATGCACAACACCAAGAGTGAACCTGAACGTGAACGATGGACTCTGGACGGTGATGAGATGTTCACTAATATAGAAAGCGCAGCTCTACAGAACGGTGCATTGACAGGGGAGAGATGGGGGCATCTGGGAACTCTGTTTTTTCCACTTAATTTTGCTGCAAACCTAGAATCAGTCTGAACATGAAGTCTATTTTTAATAAAATTATTAAAATATACACATTTATCTTGTAAAATCGATAGTTGAAACCCAACAGATAATGTATAATCTCCAAATGTATTTTCCAGCAAGACTCAGTTTTTATAATATCTCTTTATACCTAGTGGGACTTAGATTCCATATATTTTCTGCGGAATACCAAATTGGAATATAACAGTGGTAAAGAAGCTGTATGTAAATCTTCTGCATGTATCTTAAATTTCATATTTTTGTGATTAAAGTGATACAAGATACTTTTTGAACTTGCATAAAATAAGAAATTGACATAGAGAAAACAACAATAAATCAAAGACAGAATGTATTCCTAATGAGTCAGTCTCCCTGCCAAAAAAAAGAATGTATGCTTTTCCCATGGAGCTGAGAGTTTTTGTGCTTTTCTCTAATTTGCCCACCACACACACACACACACACACACGTGCATGACCTCTCTCTCTCTTCAACTACCCTATTGAATATGCGGGGCGGGGCAGATGGACTCCATCTCAGATCCTTGTTAGAACCCTACTTTCTTCTCTGGTGGACCTACCTGATTTTATTGAAGAAACGTGCTTCCTCTCTGAGCTCACATATGCCTCCTTCTTTTGACTTGACCTCCTGCCACTTACTTTGAACCTAGTTTGAAACCCTGGCACTCAGGTCGTCTATCTGGTTTTCTGCTTCTTCCCACTCTCTTTGGAAATCTGGCTGATGACCTCAGACTGTGCACTTGGATTATACGTGCTATTTGCTCCCTGCCTTTTGCCGCATAGACATCAGACTGGGAGCACGTCATGTCTCTCTGGAGTGACAGTTTCTGTGCTTTCAAACATCCTGGGTCTATGCCTGACAGACATTCACTGTTTTCAAGGTTCTTGCAGTAGGACTCCTGACCTTGACTTTCATGGGTCTGCCCCAGCTGGCTCTGTGACAGTTTCCAGAACAAAGCAGACATGAGAGAAAGCCTCCTTCTCCTATCACAGGTTTGGTAAGTCACCTAGGACACTTCCTGCAAACACACAGGGCCCCTCTTCAATGCAGTGCAGCACTATTTTCAAACAGCACTTCCTAGACGAAACCTTCCCTAAACTGCTATTTAAAATGCAAACTCTTTCTCCTCATCACATGCCCTGCTCCCTTTACGGCTTAATTTTTTTCTCTAGAGTATATATAACCTTCTATCATACTATATGCTTATTTTACATAGTCTGCCTCCTTCCACTGAGACATGAGCCCTGTGACTACAGAACTTTGTCAGCTTTTCTCAGTAATATATCCCCCCGAATCTATAAAAGCATCTGGTCCGTGATGGGTCCATATCATATAATAAATATATGACATGCAAATGGATACATGAGGGGTAAAAAAAAATGCTATAATCAACAATTCTTACCATGGAAAGTCACAGAACTTTTATCCACCAAGACTAGCCTACTGCTATACTCCCTAAATATTTAAAAGGAAATTTTTGCTCTGGGCATTTGTGTCTACTATATTCTCATTGAGAATTTTCTAGAAGGGAAATAAAAATTAAGTTTATGTTACTGACAAATTCTTTTAAAAAAGAGGGGGGCACTTTTTCTAATGTACAGATCTCAATGAAGTCATTGACAGTTAATGGCTGTATGGCTTACTCTCCTTTCATCATTTATTTCATAAGAAGAAAATCGCATTGACCAGTGATTCCAAACTCCAAATCTCTTAAAATGGGAATCTATTTTTCATCATTCCTTTACGTGTATGCCTTTTGTAACTAAAAGTATGTTTTATTCTCAGTGAAAATTTTAAATTTGGGATCTCCCAGCTGAGAGAAGTGGCCATTCCCCCTCCTGCTGCAGGATTCCTGGACTGCTTCCACTTTTTAGCTATTATTACAAATAAAGCTACTATAAACATTTACATCCTGGTTTTGTGTGAACATAAGTTTTCAATTTTAG
The DNA here is from genome assembly GCA_004027375.1 of Macroglossus sobrinus. Lineage (NCBI taxonomy): Eukaryota > Metazoa > Chordata > Mammalia > Chiroptera > Pteropodidae > Macroglossus > Macroglossus sobrinus. Next base: position 230,735 of record PVKZ01001254.1, read on the forward strand.
GGGATAAATGTAAAAGGTGAAATTGTTTAATCTATTGTGATTGTATTTAGTCTTATAAAAAACTGTTTCCTGCAGCGGCTGCACCATTTTACGTTCCACCAGCAATGCATAAGCAATCCTGTGTCTCTGTGATGCCAATAACATTTGGTGTTGGCACTATTTTTCCTTTTAGTCTTTGTGATAGGTGTGTAGACAGTTCTCATGGGGGCTTTAACTGGCATTTGACACATGGGTGATGAAGTTAAACATCATTTTTTTGTGTTTATTTGCCATCTGTATATCCTCTTCAGTGAAATAAAAAGTTTGTCTTTCACTCATTTTCTAAGATTTAAAAAAAATTCTTTTTCATATATTCTAGAAATTAGTCTTTGATCTATATGAAGTTTGAAAATATTTTTTTTCCCAATCAGTAACTTATCTTATTGTTCTCTTAACAGGGTTTTGCTGCAAAACAAGATTTTTAAATCTGATGAAGCCTAATCTATCAATATTCCATTTTACAGATTGTGCTTTTTTGGATCAAGTCTAAGAACTTTTTGCCTACATTCATATTTTGAAGAGTTTTTCTTATATTTTTCTAAAATACTTATAGTTTTGTGTCTTATTTTGAGTTAATTTATATATATATATATAGGAGATTTAATTCATTTATTTTTTTCTTAGTATCTGGCCCATGCATTATCTAATTGCAAAGCACCATTTGTCCAAAGTCTTCTTTCTTCCACTAATAGCTTCTGCACTTTTGTCAAATATCAGTTAGAAATATCTATGTGGGCTTTCTTGGTTATATATTCTATACCACTAATCTTTTTTTTTTTTCCAAGATAATTTTTAACTATTTTAGGACTTTTTTTTTTTAGTACCTTTCAATATACATATTAGAAGAAGCTTGTCTATGTTTACAGGAATCCTTGCTGGGATGTTGACAGAAATTTCTTCCAGTCCTTAAAACAATTTGAACAGACTTGATATATTTATTCTATTTAGTCTTTCAAACCATGAACATGTGATATCTATTTATTTAGATCTCTGATTTATTTTATCAGTATTTTTTATTTATCAGTATACAGTTCCTGTACATGGTTCATTAACTTTATATCTAAATGTCCTTTCTTTGTAGCAATGTTAAACATTGTGTTTTTAATTTTGATTTCTACAAGTTCATTGTTAGTATGTAAAAATGTGATTTTTTTTCTTTGCATTGATCTTATATTTGTTGAATTTGTTTATTAGTTTTAGTAGTTTTGTTGTAGTTCCTTGGGATTTTCTATTAAGACAGTCATGCCACCTGCAGTTAAGACACTGCCTGCAAAGGCAATCTATGCAGGCTGGTGAGATACCTTATTCTAGAGTCAGACTCTTCATCACAAGGTCCATTTACTCTTCCCATTTTAAATATAACCATCTCAATTATTTCTTCTACGTGCATTGAACTACAAAATAGATGCTATAGTTTTTGCTTTAATCTTCAAACATGATTTAAGAAACCCACAAGAAATATAGTCTATTACTATTATTTTCACCTATTCTGTTTGTCTTCATTATTTTCTAAAGTTCCAATCCTTTTTCTGTTAAAGTCTTATGTGTTTGAAGAGATTCACTCAGTTATTCTTTAAGAGTGGGTCTGTGAGTAGCAAATTTCTGAATTTTCCTTAATTTGAGAATATCTTTATTTCTCGTTAAGTTCTAAATGATATATTTCATTTGAATATAGAATTCACAGTGGATATTTTTCTTTCAGGACTTAAAAACTCTTTTCTACCTCCTTTTGGCCTCCTTGATTTTTTAATGAAAAATTCATGTCTACTCACTTTATTCTTCTATTAGTAATACATTAGTTCTTCCTGGCTGCTCTCAAGATTTTAGTTTTTAGTTTTTAGAAACTTAATTATGATGTATATTGATATGAACTTTTTGGCAAAACTTTTTAATTTTACTTGTGATTCACTTAGATTCTGGAATATGCAAGCTTAAATCTTTCACCAAATTTGGGAAATTTTCAGCCATTATTTCTTAGAATACCTTTCAGCACTACATTCTCTCTTTACCTTTTGAGACTCCAAAGATAATAGATGTTAGATCTTTTGTTATTTCCCACTGGTTCCTAAAAGCTTGTTTATTTTTTTTCAGTGTATTTTTTTGCAATGTAAATAAATATTATTAATCTGTCTTTACCTTTACTGGTTCTACTGCCATCATCACCCCACAAGTCATTTCTTCTAATGAGTTTTTAAAATTAGTTATTATATTATTGAGTTATATATTTTCATTTGGTTTATTTTTGTAAATTGTTTCATTGCTGATATTTCTATTTGTTCACTTGTCTATAAATTTGTAATTCTTAAACCTATTTTAAGATTTCTAGTTTACAATCTTTGTTAGATAATTCCAATATTTGATGCATCTAGGTATTGGTGTAATTGACTTTGGTCATTTAATTTGCAATTTTCTTGGTTCTTGGCATGATGAGATATATTTACTTTATCATGTACACTTGAATATCATGCTAGGAGATGTATGGTCCTATTTAAATCTCTCATTTTATCAAGTGGTTGCCCCATCTAGATTTAGCATGTCATTCTGTCACCCTCTCTGGCTCTGCTGATGTAACTACTGAGGAATGGTTAGATTTAGCACTGCCAGCAGGTGCAAGGAGGGGCATGAGATAGCCCCAAAACACCAGTACTTGGGGTTTGTTTCTGCCACTGCTGCAGGCAGATATTTGGTGGACACGTGGTAAGAGATGTGTTTTTTGATTGGGATCTGTTGGTAGCATCGCTGCAGCCACACTGGCTCACTATGACCAGCAGACGGGAGACAGAGGATCCAGACTTTGGCTTTTGGAAGGAAGCTATGCTCTCCACTATACAAGTTCTTCCCCTTCAGTGATAAATTCCTCCAAAAATATTTTAATTATCTGGGAAAATTAGCTACTATCACATCTGTTATTTCATAGCATTTTGTTGATTGAACCTTTGATATATTTCTTGGATATTTGTATTTATATGTGTTCCCATGACATGATATAATAGTCAATATACAAATTTTAAATGAACAATGGTAAATCATAATATTGATTGAGGAACTATTCTATCCATAACCCTTTCTTTGTGCCTTTGGTTCTACCCCTGCTGTTGTTACATGGTATACTGAAACTGTCTGCCAACCACTTGAAGAGTGCTGTGAAATTTCTGACCTATTTTAAGCCATGATTCTTGTTTTAAAGGCCTTAAATAAAACTGTCTACAACCTAATTTCAAAATTTGTGTTTAAAAAGTGGTATTAAAAGAAGCCTTCTTTTCAAAAGGCAAAATTAATATTTTGGAAATCTTAAGACACTAACATAAAATTTTCCATGTAAGTACTAAATATATTGTTTTGGTTTTCTTTATGTTTATTTTCTAGTCTTGGAATAAAATTATTTACATTTGTTAGACATCCAAAAACATTTTTATCATATTTTTCTTTACTGCATTTCTGAACTTTGATATTTTTCATGATGTAGATATGACAAATTTGAAGAATTTAGTTTAAAAAAATAATTCCCAAGTAAGCACATGTCTTATCTTTCTTCTTTAAATGAAGAACTCTACTATATTTATTTTTGCATAGAAATCATTTATAAATTTTATTATAAATATATAGCTGTTAATTTAATTAGATCCACTTCATTTTATATCTCTAGTAAGTCCCAAATAGTGAAAATATCACAAGTTTTCTCAGTTCTCACTTATCGCATTTTTCAAAATATTTTATTATGTATGGGTAAGAAAGAATTTGATATATAATGTTCATTCAGTGCAATTTTATAACATTTATATTATGACAGATTTCTAATTCTCAAGAGTCTCAACTAAATCATGAAATAATTTCTCATTTCTAAGCTCAATGAGAATAGATGCCACAGGCCTGGAACACAGAGAAGCTATAAAAATTCTCCTTTGCTGAAACTTCAATCAGATAAACTCTTTGTAATCATGTTATTATCTATGATCACCTTTAGAATTCTTTAAACTAAAAATGCCTGCAAAGTGGAACTCATCCACATTTACTACACCTTCTCTTCTTGTTCGCCAAGTCAAGCATGTATGTTCTCTTTTCATTGTAATCATTTCGAAAAAAATGGGACCGGGTGAGATAACACATGTACCAAAATATAGACTTTTAAATAAGATAAAGGATAGTGATGTCTTCCAAAATTTTCCTCTTGCAGTGCAGCAAGAATTCTTCCACGCAATTAACTCTAGAACTTTCTTTGGGTTTCCTAGACACTGTGCTAGTTGGAACAGGCTCCCTCCCTTTTCTCAGTGGAAGGGTGTGCATTTGAAATCATCTTCACTGAGATCGTCAGTGTCCTTTCCCACATGGTGTGACTGCACTGGAACCTGCTTCCTCAGGGCCTCAAATAATGGGAAACCGATTTTTCATACCACACCATTCAAAACAGAATCTAAACACAAGCTGCCTTACAACTATTCTCCATAAATAAGATTATTTTAAGCTTCACATATAAGAAGGGAGAGCAAAGGTGTTTTGTTTTGTTTTGTTTTGTTTTGTTTTTGATGGTGGGTTTTCTTCCCTGATACTTAAACTCATCGATTTTCCATAAAATGGCCTGGCTATTTTTGTGTGATGATGAGCACTTAAGTTTGCAGCCTTCTCTTGGTAAGTTTTTCTTATTATATTTTTCCCAACAAATATCCTATTTTTACACGTATTGTGTAACATTATGTCATTCTCTCTAATCCCTGTTATGTAATAAATTGCAGCCATATAACACCTCTATGTCTAGTTTTCTCATATCCTCGAGCATTTATTTGAGAAAACAAAACAAAAACTCTGTCCACTACTAAACTGTGAAGCAAAATATTCCATTTTTCACTGTTATATATCAAACACCTAGGCTGTACTCTTACTCCATTTAAATTTCTACCTCTTTTAATTGACTGTTCTCTCCTATATCATTATTAAGTGAATTATAGTATATTTAACATTTTAAAGACAGTGTTATGACAGTCTGTTTCATTTTTTCTTAAACATATTGCCCTCAAATTTAGCACCAAGTATCTTTAAGGAATATTCATTCTATATAAGTTTTATCTGTATTGGTCTGGTTATAATAGTAATATCTACATGTCACTTAAAACTTAAGAGGTATATAAAGACTTCTATTATCTATAATCTCCACATCCAACAAAATGATAAAATTTTTGTGGTTATCTTCCCAATATTTTTATATACGTGTAAACAATTATATGATATAGAATGGTTCTAGTTGTTTAAGCTTTTTTTTTTCTGTTTATTCCCCTGTATTGATTTAAAAGTTAAATAAATTTCTACTTTCTAAATAATCACCATTGGAATTTTTCTATTCATATATAAATTACCAAAGTAGTTTACTCTTATCTTGACCAATAGAAGAACCAATAATTGGAGTCTGCTTGACTTAACAAAACATTACCACTTACCCCCATCACCATCATGACTGTTATTTTTATGAAGCAGACATAATTTTATGATTTTATTTATTCCATATAAATTCTGCATTCCAGATAATCTGTTGAGACCCTTTCTGTTTCTTCTGAATTACAGTCTCTAAAAACTCCTTAGCATAAATTTCCAGGTGGTAAACTTTCACAGTTTGTGCTTATTTTTAAATGTTCCTCTTCCTCCCTGCTACCCTTACAGAAACATTTTTGAGTTAAGACTTCTACATTTAAAGATAGTGTCATCAGTGCTTTGAAGAAATTATTCTACAATATTATGAATATCATTTTTACAACTGAGAACATTTTTTTTTTATTATTCTACTATATGTTTGAGTTACTTTTGTGGGAGGAAGGGTCTAGGTAATCTGTCAATTTCTCCTGCCATCTTTTAGAAAATTATATTTGTATCTGGTGTTCTCCAATTTCACTACAGCATGTCTAAATGTGGATAGACTTTAACCATCCTGTATGAGCTTATATTGACTCCAGATTTCAGGGTTTCTTTTCTTTTCTTTTCTTTTTTTTTTTGCAAATTTGACCATTTTAATCTCTTCAAATGTTGTAAATTACAATAGAAATCAATAGAATATCTGATACTTAAGATGCCACAGACACATTAGGACATATAAATTCTTATTTCTCTATGTTAGAAGCTATAATCCTTTTTATGCAAATATTTTTCTAATGTAGTTCCAAATGTTTATATAATGATTTATCACTATCTTTTCTTAAGCATATCTGAATACAAAATTCCAAGATTAGAAATAATAATACAAAATGGGAAATTCTTTTTAATTTCAGACAAGTTCTGTTTCTGTTGTCTATTAAATATATTAATTACTTTTTATTGATTTTAAAATTACTTATGTTGAGAGAAATAAAAATCAAATATTATCAGAGGTATATTATTTTAAAATATATGAACTGGAGAAATTTATTCTCATATATTGATATCACTTTCAAATAGAAATTTTTTTATTGAGGATAAGGCAACTACCAACTATACATATCTAAGCAAGAATGAAGTCATTTTTAAAGACAATAATAATTATACAGAGCCTCAAACACTAAGAAAGTATGGCGATCTCCCAATTTTCTAAGTTGGATTTCATTTGTTGTCTAATCCATTAAGGAAAATATGTTTGAGTATTTTTTATTAATACCACACATAACATTATATCTCATTTTCTAAGCTGGACTGAATATATATATGGTATAGACTGGCTATAGAAAAATAATTAGAATACATTTAGTATAAAATATTCAATCAGATTATTTATAGTTCAATGAGGTCAACAGACAAAATATATATATATATATATATATGTATGTGTATATATATACATTTATGCATACATATATATATATTTAGATACATACATAGGTGTGTATATAGAGAGAGTGAATGGAAATGTGAAAATGTTTAAAATATTGCAGGTCAAATATTAGAAATACATTTTGGCTTTTATTATCTTTTTATAAACTAAAAATGAGTTTTCATGAAGTTTGATGTATTTGAACACATAGTTTATTTGAAGGCATACTATATTACTTTTTAATTTATTCATTTTAATATGTTTATTTGCTTTAAATTTAAAAATATATTAAAAATATATTACACTACTGAAACCACCATGCACTGAAGAAGTAAAGCACACTCTCAAAACATAAAATGGCTGTTTGTTTTTCTCACTCTTTCCAACTTTATATTACGGCTTTAATTTCCCCCTGAAACCAGGAACGCATACTGTTCCATGAAACTATAAGGTTTGAATCATTATTTCTTCCCCTTCTCCTGTTATGTTTTGAGGTTGAGATCCATCATAAATATTAGTATTATCATCTGGATCCGATTAAATGTAATAGATACGCAGTTTTGGAAAATAACCCACTTCTTTGCCTATTAGTAAATAATACTGATTCTTCTTTACACAAATCACTAAAATTCTGTAACACCCAGTAAAATGATGGTCTTTAAAAGCTTGCCCAGTCTTATGCATAAAGTTTTATTTTCAGAGTTTAATTCAGTCTGATTATTTTCATTGTTTTTTACCATAATAGCTATGAGATTACCTACTGACATAAAATATTTTAAACATCCATAATTAAAACCTAGGGGGAAAAAAGACAATAAAACTTCAAAACGAGTTTAAAGCTTTGCAGTAATATTTTACTGCCAAAGAAAGCAGATAAGACTTTCACACTGTGCTGAAAACGGCAGGTAATTAATTCCCATGGCAGAGAAGTGAAGGGAAAGCACATTCCATGTTCTCCACATTCTTGGGGCAAAGTATAAACGGGATTTGTTAGGGTTCAGCCTTAACCTGGAAGGCACACTTAGTGGGGACCAGGGCGGGGGAGACCACGCAAGTACAGTTATATAACAGAAAAAGCTTCTGGCTGCAAATCATATGCAAGAGAAAAAGCTCTCAGTAATACAACGAAAGAACTCGGCGAGTGTGCAAGTTCTGTACTAATTACACTTCTAGTCCAGGCGTTGGCTCTACACCCCTGTCTTGCCTTTCCTGCTCAGCCACAGGCAACCAGGTGTTAGGGTGTCCCTGGCTTTAGCTCACGCTACAGCCTGTGGTTTAGACACGAGAGCTTCCTTCCCTGCAGGGCCTGTCATTCTGTTGGCCACCTCCGCCGCAGTCACCGATTTCCAGGGGTGAGTCTGTAGTTCATCACTAATTCAGGGAAACGCGTGTGAGCTCATGAATCCTGGAAGCAGTAAAATGAAGACGGGGGAGGAGAACAAGACAGAGGAGGCCTGCACACCACTAATGAGGAAAACCTGCCATTTCCCTGAGTTTTGCCAAGATTTGACTGTTTCAAACTGTCTGTGATGCATTTGATATGTCAAGAGGGAAGATAGTAAACAACACACCCGGGGGTGGGGCAGAGCAGGTCATAATATCACGCATGTAGCATTTAGAAAACATAGATGCTCTTTGAATTCTTCACAAGTAGCATTCAGGTGGGCAAGGCCTGAATCCATGGTTCTGACCAAGTATAGAACAAGTGAAAATGCGTTTACAGTACCTATCTATATTCTGAGCCATGGCCCCAAACATGCCTTGACCAAAGCCTTGTCTCACATATTGAAAGAGTTAATAAAAGCAGAGTCTGGATGAAGAATAGACAATATCCGATCCCCCTCGAGGGCGAAATTCACAGAATGGTTTAAAGACATCTATGTGAAAACTTCTGAGAATGATAAAGTGGGAGGAGACGTCGACGCTCTCCCAGGTTACCCCTATTTCCCCCGCACTTCATAAAATTATAAGCATTCCAGAATTTCAAAGCTTTTGCCAAAGAAGCACAAAGGTCCAGCCCTGCAGGTGCCTCATGCACACATCACATGCCACCAAAATTCCTAAGAGATTTTGCTCATGTGTTTCTATAGGCTCTTCTGCCATGACAAATCGTTTGGACGGGTAAAAAGAGAGAAAACTATGTGCTATTTTTTCAGGTACTATTTTTGAAATGATGCTCTTCAAATGATCAGGGTTCCAAAGATAACCGGTCCCCAGTGACGGTGGTGAAAGGTGACCACAGGTCAAGCAGACTACACACTGAGTCCTCCAAATGTCCTGTAATTGGAGCAGCTTGCCTTTTATCTGCTTTACTTTCTGGAAAACATCCCTCACTTGAACAGCATTTTCAGTACAGAGCCTATTCTGGTAAAAGTGAAACGATCCAGACCTCCAACATATGTATCTAAAAAGGACAATGGCTTTTATGTGTCCTAATTGTTTTTACTGCTATGCTATTGGAGCACGTATGAGAAAGTTTCTATTGTGGTCTTCGTGTGTGTGCTATGACTGCCAGGTAAAAAGCTATGATTGATAAAAAGCTTTTCTACTCCATCGTTTAATTTCAATGTATCTTGATCACTCGATACAAAACTCATAAGAACAGAGCAGCAATTTCCTAATAGTCAGGAGAATATTCATTACTTCATGTTTTTGACCTTCCCATTCAATCCGTGTCAATCCCCAGAGTGTGCACAACACATTACACATTTGTGACAATAAAATGTAAGCTGCTTTTGCACAACTGAAAGGCCTTGAAGTCTGGATGCTTGCTTTTCCCTGAAATGGCTTTCCCAGAAGCCATTTATCAATGGCTTCATAAAAATCCATTATAAAATCAGATGATTAATGACTGTGATGGTTATCATTAGTTATATATCTCATGGATTCCTTTGATCTTGAAGCAATTCAGTCATAAGTATCAGTACTATGTTAGATACAATAATGTTTTGTTTTGTTCACACACACACACACACACACGTATGAAGAGAAAGAGAGAGAAAGAGAAAGAGAAAGAGGGAGAGAGAGAGGGAGATTGATTCAACTTAATAATTGACTTCTCACAGCAGAAATGTAAATCTTCTGGTTCAACCCTTGTTATTTCTCCAGTATAGTTAAGCTGCCTTTGCAGATTTTGTCTGCATTCGTATATACATAATGGCATGACAGCCATTGGTTGATTGCCTAATTCTCTCTATCCTATACATAGAATACAGTAATACATGCATTTTGATTCACTATGTTCTCTGTGTCCTCACAGGCTTGAAGTACCACTTGGTGCTGATGCTTCTTCTACCAGCCTGGACCATCACCAGGGCACATTCTACATCCTGGCTGATGTTACAGCCTGTTACACATATAACCCCACCATTCTTGATGGTATGGCACACAAAGCATTGCAGTTGATATATCTTTGAAAGCCTCACAAAACCTACTGCAGTTTCCAGAACATTACAGGTCATCTCTATATCTGTCTATCACATGTATGTACATGCACATACACACAAAAGAGATGGTGACTTTTGAAAGATCTGAGTTTTAAAAAGAAGACACACACTACCGATTTTAGTTTGTATAGAGAAAAGGGGGCATTTGGGTTATCTGCCCTCACTGAATCCCCGGCTGATGTACAATAAAAGTACATCAACTGTGGTTTCTAACACGTCATATTTCTAGAAGATCACAAAATATCAGTAACGTTGTCCTCACTGTAAAATTATTACGGATGATAAAATCTTGAAAGCAAAGAAGCACCACTAGTTTGACACTCATGTTTTTGAAAACCTAGAAATAAAATAATGTATATTTAAATTTGTGAGTGGTAGTTCCTACTAAAAACTTGCTTTCTCCTCATTCCCCTCCCCCCAACCTCTTTATTTAATTCAGATTCCTTTACTTTACTGGCATGGCCATTAAAGCATGACCAAAAATAAAAAAGTTTCTTGCTTTCCAAAAGTATTTGAAAGTGTTGGTTTCACTTTTGGTTTCAGAGTAATTTAGGATAATTACATAAGTTGTTGACAAATAAACATTCAGGAAATTTTTATGAAGGATAATCTTGGCAAACCACAATAGCCTTTAAACTTTGCTTTAAATTAAAATTCTAGCAGTTTATTATGTTACTTTGTGCCAGGGTAAGGCTATAAACTGCTCTCATATTCAAAAGAATGTTTCCATTTAAAATTTACATTTACAAGTCTAATAAGATGTTGGATCTCATTCTACTTACAGAAAATCTACTGAGTTGCAAAACTTAACGTTATTAGAAAACCAACTCACATTGTTTCTTGAACCAATTTATGTTAGTTAACAGTTTTTGATGATGGAATTTTGTAGGTAAATTAGAGATAATGATAAAAATCTTAAAACAAAGTTTTAAATGGTTTAATATAGACAGGTAAGTTATATATTATGAAGATAGTATGTCTGATGATAGTATGTCATTTTTAAATCAGTTTTGAACTTCATATTACTTTATGGTATGATACCTACATGTTTATGTGGATTGTTTGAAATGTACTGTTATATCCAGTTTAAGATTAGAATATACTATATGGAAAGTATTTAGAAAACTGCATGAAATACATTAAAGATACATGGCACGTGGTTTCATCCATGAGACGCCTCTTCCACTGTAAGAAATATTATGACCAATAAATTTATTATTCACTATACATAAAGGATACAATAAATTATAGTCCTGTTCTTCATGAATATATATTCCAATATTTAAAGTTCTTGCAGAGTTTCAAATTCTAAATTATGGAAAATAATTAAAATATTTTAAATAATTTAAATGCTTAGAAAACATTTCCATAACCAAATTTCTTCATGAACGGTATCTAATCTGGCAAATCCAAACCCTGCATTTTTGTGCTTAAATGAATGAAATTCTGAGTACTATGGATGATATGTAATTTTCTCAGAAGATATATTCAGTACCATACATAAAAGCATATGTCAGAAATAGAGAAATATTTGAAAACCAAATTGGCTCCAGTGGAAAAACTTAAACTGATTTTCGTGAGAACTGTAAAGACCTAGATTTAATTTATGACAAGTCATATAAGAAACTGAAAAACAAAAATGTCTAACTTGGGGGTGGAGGTTGAAGGACTCCAGGGGACCACAAACATCTATACTACTTATTGGATAACCCAGGGAGGGGCCAGTGTTTACAAACCATTTAAAACCTTCTACTGTATCTTTCTCTAAAACACAATAGAATGTGCTTCCAACTGTGTAGATGACGTTTTATGAACACAGAGAACACGTGCACAAGTACACGAACACGGGCACACACAAAGTACATGCAATGGGTTATACTTTCCAAGACTGGGAAGTAGCAGAAATATGCTACTAGAACTAAAAGGAGAAAAAAGGACATTTGGTCCTTTGTGGTGAATTAATTATCATGGATGATTTGAAATGAAGTGGAAGAGATGAAGATGTTTTAAACTGGCACGTGTTATAACTATGCATCTATGTATGGTGACGGCTGTTGGCTGAACTTACTGTGGTAATCATTCTGTAATATACGTAAATATAGATCTTTACATTGTACAACTAAACTACTTAAATGTTGTATGTCAATTAAAACTTGGAAAGAAGAAAAGAAGGAAGGAGTAAGGAAGGAAGAATAGGAAAAAAGAGAGAAAAACAATTTATACACATAAGAGCTATGAAAAAATATAGATCAGTATCTGCCTCTTGCTAGCTGCATATATGTACAAATGTAACACAACTACCACCAATTATTAATATATGATTAATAGTTACAGGGAAGTAATATTTGCTCTTACTTTAACACATGAGAAAACTGATACTGGAGACAATATCTGACTTGCTCATGACCACACAGGTATGAATAAGTGACAAACTCATGATTTAAATTCAAATCTAATTTCAAGGTATTAGCTCCATTGCCTCATGGTGTTGGTGTCTGGATCCCATGAAGTAACGCTTATAAAATACCAAATATAGTGCCTGGCCAATAGTAGGTATTAAATACTAATTCTATTTATTAAGCTTTATCAAAAATTAGTATTTACTCTTTGAGAGTAATAGGAAATGATTTAACCTATATCCTAATGTCCACTTCAACTCCATAAAGCTTATTATAATCCTACAGGAAAATGTTTATGAATATAATATAAAAAGAGAAGGGGTACATTACACTACAGGTCTGCCGTATGCGTGCCAATACCCCGTTTCTCACAGTGATTTCCTACAGCCAACCTCAGTAAACAGGAATTTATTTATGGTAATGATCCAAATTCTATTACTTATTAATTATATTTTCATGATCTATTAGTGCATTTAAAATTTGCCAGAGTCCTTGTCAAAGCCTACCAACCATTTTTGGGATGTCAGGGCGTGGTTGGAAGGGGGGTGGGGTATTTCTAGGAAATCAAATCCTTCCCAGTCATAATGTAAACACCATCCTAACTTTAAAACTAACTTTTTATTCAATATATTTTTTTCTAAAATGTATACTTCAGTCTTATTTTGTCTCAAATATTGTGCAAAACACCGGAGATACAGCAGTAAATCCACTGTGCTTTGCCAGAGGGTCACGGAGAGCTTCAGGAAACATTAGACAATATAGGCTGCATGATAAGCACTTTGATAAGGAGATAATGGTGTGTCATGAGATCAAATATAAGGAAACCTCGCCCAGACTAAGAGAGTCTAACATTTCCCCAGAAAGAATGAGGTTAACTCTGAGAACTTTTACAAATTACAACGGGTGATCCCTGGTTTCAATTTTTCTCTGTTGCAGTGGAAAGCTTCTCTACTCACCAAGTCATCCCTGATATGTATTTTACAGACACTAATTATATTCTTACATTTGCACTTTGGGGCCAAAACCACATGTAACAAAGGTTAGAAATTAAATAAATTATGAAAAGAGTAAATGTAGCTTCTCCTCCAAAATGCATTTTAAATCAGTATATGTTCAACTGCCCAAGTGCCCGCTAGGGGCGGGCAGAGCTGGACAGGGTGACCGCCTGCCTTGTGTGAGAGTATGTGTGTTGTGTGTTTTGTGTGTGCAAGTATATGTGTGCATATGTTGGTGTGGGTGCATAATTTTATCAGCACAAAGAGGCATTATATCTGATGACAAAATCTATAGTTTTTTGCGTAATATTTTATAGAATGAGATGGCACTAAAACAGGTAGTTAGCAATACTCAATCTAATGAGATATAGTAAAATTTCAGAGAATCAAAAATAAAAATAATCAAGAAACAGTAACGTCACATGGTACATTAAATGAACAGATGTTAACTAGACTTATTATGGTAATCATATCACAAAATAAACAAATATAAAATTTTATGCTGCACATCTAAAACTAATATATATATCTCAATTATATATCAATTATACCTCAAAGTTTTTTAAGTAAAAAACTCATTTTGTGCTTTCAAAACGAGAAGAAATATATAGGCAGCTCTGTATTCTATATAAGTATTTCTGTTCATCGTACCATAAATACAGAAAAGTGACTATAATTACTTTGTGACAAGCAATCTATTTATACCATGGGCAACATAAGAAAACATATCTGCTCACTAAAAAGAAAGAAATCGAAAAGCATTTGGTACATAGAAAGGGTATAGCACTTCCAACATGGTAAAATCAGAAGCAAGAAAATTTTCCCTACATAATGTCAATACTAATAGTGAGAGTAATAGATATCAGTGATTCTCATCATTCTATAAACAATAAAATAGAAAAGAGTATAGTTACATATATGGCTTAAAATTAGCTAATATTTATAGGTTGCTTACCATGTGAGATATTTTACCTAAGTGATTTACGTTTTTAATCTCAAAAGAATAACTAATCTTCATTTTATTGTTATGTGTGTTCATTTTACAGATGAGGAAACTGAGTTGAGTTGGGTCATCTTAATAAGCATCTACTGGTTTGGTATGGCTTCCTTCAGAGGTGGAGCTTGATTCCCCTGCCAAGCCCGCTCCACCCCCTCAGAGTGTAGTTTGCTCATTAGGAATGGAATGTGATTCAAGGACCTGTGTGACTTAGGAGGCTCTTTCTTATAAGACCCTGTCACTTTCCCTTTCATCTGTCAGATCGCTTACTCTGACGGAAGCCAGCTACCAGAGCACGGGAACTCGCATTAGCTCTGAGGAGAGGCCCTGTGGTGCGTGGCTGAGGCCTCCAGCCAGCAGACATAAGCACAGAGGCCCCCTGACAACTTCTTGGAGTGTGAACTTAAAGGTGAATCCTCTGGACCCAGTCAAGTCTTCAAATCAGCACAGCGTTGACTGACACCATGACTGTGACCTTATAAGAAAGCCTGAACCAGAAATCAAACCATTAATTTGGGGGGTGATTGGTTATACAGCAATAGATATGTCTGGTTAATTGACCTGTCTAATTGGTGTCCCAGAACCATAAAGGCAGGAGGTATGGCTTCAGAGCTGAGACTCAGCATATAGAAGAGAGCTAATAACAACAATTGTTTAGAAGATTCTACCATATACCGAAAACTCTCCCCACACTTAGAATGGTGCAAATCAGCAGATAACACCTCATTCGGGCTCAGATGAGTTACGTTCCTTGTTCAAAGTCAGGATCCTACTCCAGCAGAGAAAGTGAAGCCGTTAGTGATTGCTTTAGGCTATGCAGTTTGATCGAATTGGGAGAAGAGTATGAAGATATGGTACTGAAATTTAATACTTTTTTATACTTTCTCTCCCTGCAGAAACACTGAAAATTAGGTAAGGTGATACTGAAACCACCTTACACACATGTTTATGAACATTATACGATAAGAGTATGCTGCTACTACTAATACCTAAATGAACAATAAAATAAATTAATGAATAGATATGTCATCTCCTGCAGTGACAAGGTCTTCTTCTGGAACCCCTCCTGAAGGACCTGCTGGAGGCTCTTCTGAAGGAAGTGTTACTCTTCTCATAAATATGTTCACGGTGGTCTCCTAGACTTGTTTATTTTTTTTTCCGTCACCGATTTGTTTGCAAGCAGATAATATACCATGAATATTCCTCTCTATTAATGAATACCTTTCAGTGCTGTGGTCCATGTTTTCAAACTTTTTAAGGAGCTTGTTGAGGTCTGCAAAAGCTTCTGCTGAACCCTTCACTATGAATTTTCTTGGAGGATTATCTTCTTTCTCTTCTGTAGTTCCCTTTTCTCTTGTCTCTACTTCATCTGTGCATTCCTGTTGCAGTTCCAACAACTCCTCATTGATCAATTCCTCAGGAACCACCTCTAGGAGCCCTTCAGTATCATCTTACCCACGCCCAGGCTGAAGCTGTTTGCCATCTCAACTAGCCTTGATTTTTATAACCTCCTCGTCCTTGGCAAATACTTTTAAGTCATGAACAAACCCCTGTGTATCTTCTTTTGGATGTCATTCATACAGTGCTTAATGACATCACCCCGAGCCCAGGCAAGGTCCCTGATGCAGTCACAGACGTGATCCTTCCAGGTTGCACCAGTGTCTCCTCAGTCACAGTCATAGCCTTAAAAGCTGCTGTGACTCCTTGATCCAATGGTTGAAGAGGTGATATTCGGAGGGAGAAACACCAATCTGATTTGGGGATGAAGATCATGAATAAAAGGAGGATGTTCAGCAACATTATCAACAGTAAGTGAAAACTTGAAAGGTATGTTATTCTACAAACCACACCTCTCCATTCTGCTGCCATAGCAATTCAGGAGGGCCTCTGGGGAGAGGAGCTTGGTCACCCATGCCTTCTCATCATTCTCATAGAGCACAGGCAGTGTCTGCTTATTGATGGGCCTGAGGCCCTTGGGGTGCTCACTATGCCAGGTCACAGAGTTTTTATTTCTAGCCTGCAATGTTGTCCCCAAGCAATGTTGTCCTGTCCTTAAAAGCCTGAGAACTTGCACTGAGTTGGCTTTCTCAAGAATGAAATTTTTTCAGACATCTATTTACAGAATAGAAAAGTTTTATTCATATCTAATATTTGCCCTGGCAAGTCATTTTTCTCCTTATTAGCTTATCTAGAGTATCCAAAAATTCTTCATCTACTTCATATCAGCACTTGCAGACGTATCACTCACTTTCATTTAAACTGGAGCCAGCAGTAGATTCAAACAAACACACTTTTTGCTTTTCCATAACCATTGGTGCTGAGAAGGATACACTTCTGTGTCTGGTCTTCCATCCAGGTCTTTATAAAAGTTTCTCCATGTCTGACATAGGCACTTTCTGAATTTCTGTTAGTCGTGTTGCCTTCAATGAAGCAGATCCTTTAGCTTCTTCCATCATCTTGTCCTTGTTCTTCAAGGTCATAGCTGTGGTGGAATGGGACATTCCTGCGGTGGAATGGGACATTCCTGGCTGGCAAGCGCTATCCGTCTCTGATTTTCCACCTTTGTGGTCCTTGATCACTTTTAATTTTGTTTTCAGGTCAATCACTTAATGTGGCTTCTCCTGGCAACCTTGGCAGTGAATTGAGCATGCTTAGGGGTTAAGATGAGCAAAACATGAGCTTAAGTCTAACATAGGAGATGATGATACCATCAGGATATTGGGTAAATGCAGATGTGTGATTCTGCGGTTGCATGTCAGGGCATACTGGGTTGCAGCAAACTTTTTTTTTATATATAAGTAGAAAGAGGACACACTAAAATAGTGATAAAAAGTATAGTATAGTAAATGTATAAACCAGTAACATTCTTTTACTGTCATTATCAAGTGTTATGTATTACATACAATAGAATGTGCTACACGTATGCAACTGGCAGTGGGCTGTGATTGTTTACACCAGCATCACCACAAACACATGAGTAGTGCGTTGTGCTATGACAATATGTTATGACAACTATGACGTCACTAGGAAATGGGAACATTCCTGCTCCATTGTAATTTGATGGGACTGTGGTCATAGACGCAATTTGCAGTTGACCAAAACATCGTTTTGCAGCCCATAACTATATTTCCACACAGCCTCTTCCTACATTACAGATGCCACCCAACACTTCGGAAGTGGCCTCGCATCCATGAATGCAAATTTGTGTTTCCTCTTTCTGGATGTGCCCTATTACTGATTTATTAATATGAAACGTGTGGCCAACCGCAGTATAAATTGAGCCCACGTGAAGTTTATTTAACACGTGTCTTCTCTGTAATGCACACTGCTGACTTC
The DNA here is from genome assembly GCA_004027375.1 of Macroglossus sobrinus. Classification (NCBI taxonomy): domain Eukaryota; kingdom Metazoa; phylum Chordata; class Mammalia; order Chiroptera; family Pteropodidae; genus Macroglossus; species Macroglossus sobrinus. The sequence continues at coordinate 248,713 of PVKZ01001254.1, forward strand.
TTGTGTTTGGAGACATGACACAGCACTTTAGCCCCATGCTTGGCAGGCACTTTATACAGGAAAACCACCCACGGAAGCATACACATGCAATTTTCTAAGTGTGCTAACTAGACCACAAGAAGAACATTTAAGTAGAAACGCTGAAATAAGAAATCAGTTTGACCTCAGCTGGGAACATGCACATCAGATCACCCAAATTTTTCATTGTTCTGTGCATGTCTGCAAAGCCCCAGAAGTTTTGATTTAGGGATTACAAATAAATTTTAGTTAGTAGGCAAATCTATAAATGTAGAATCTATGAATAATGAGAATAGGCTATAAACAGAGAAAAAAAGAATGACAAATAATACAGCACATTACTATATTTGCTTTGATTCACTTGTGAAATATTTTATAAGCATATGATAAATGATGGGAAACACCAAGTTTACAAGAATTTGTAAGAATTCGGTCTCTTAGAAAGTACACATACACGTATGTACAATAGAATGAAAATGGTTTCGGTAGAGAAATTAATTTTCACACATTCCCGGTTAATGCTAATAACTTAGTGTGCTTAAACGCTATAATACACAATTTATATTTTGCATATTTCTAGATAAATAGAGAAAAGAGAAAATAAAGGATTCATCCGATTAACAATGGGAAGTTCGTCTCTTTCTCTTCATCCCTGGTGCAAGACCCTCCTACGAATGACACTCTCCTTAGACCTCCTGTTGGGAGCTGTTTTTGATGAGTGCCCTGCAGAAAGGGTTAAAGCTGCTTGCAAAGCAAGAAGTTTGCAGGGTTGGCAGACTTTGTGGTCTGCAGGTGCAGGAGGAGGGAGTTCTGATTAAGACTCAAGGCAAAGAGTTGAACAATCCTTGACCTAAGGAGCAAAGATGTTTTGAGAACACTTGGTCTCCTGTGTGAATGTTAGCAATTGTATTGCATATCTGTGGGTTTCACTTCTCATGCTCTTCTAAGGGTATATATATGCTGTGCTAAATAAACTCGGAGAGACAGATGAGTTTCTGTCCTCCCTCCTGCACTCTTTCTGTCTGCTTTCTTTTCTTTAATCCCCGCTCCCCCTTTCAGGAACCTGATTAGACTTTGTCGGCTGGCTTCCGACAACCTCCCACATTTCATATATTTTATACCAATATATAAAATGAATAAAAATAACAGAATGATATTAAATAAACTTTCTTAATATGCTTTATCTGCTTTCTCACAATTTTTATAGCAAGGTAAGAAATCTATTGAAACTATGAAAAGTGGAAAAGACCAAAATATGATTTCATATTCTTATCATCTATCTATGTTTTATTTTCTCACTTAGTATAATTGTACTTTGATAACTGGCATGCATTGACAAGATAAGCTTACATGCAATTGTTATCATTTTTTTTTATAAAAAGATAGGCCTTCATTTACAATGTACATATGTAAGTCTGTCAACAATGATCTGTATGCTAAAATCATACCACCATGTGGGGTAATGAGCCCTCAAAGGAAGGGACTGCAGTGTATTCCAGTTTGTATCACCGACTTTCTGCACAGTTGTCGGATTTATGGTACTGCCTCAATAAATGGTGATTTCATTAAATAAATACCAGTCGTTGAAAAAAAAAGTATTCTAGTTTTAAAGTTTACTCAAAAATATGTTTCTGACATATTAAGGTCCATTGGATCTGAGGCAGATGAGTGAAAAGAAATTCTAACTATGGGTAGTGAATGGGAACAAAGAAAGTACATATCCATCATGAAATAAGTAAGCACTGCAGTGAAAGCAATTTCACATTCTCTCCACAAAGTTGGGACCATCTGTTTGATCATAATTAGAAAGGAAATAAAGTGATTTCTGAGGTTTTGGTGATAAAACTTAAAAATATTGCAAGGTTTTTGAATTGTGTGCAAAAGGGTGGTGAGTTCATCATTTCTCCTTACGACATCAGTGCTTTTGCTACATTAATTTCATGTGAACAATGCAGTCAAATAAAATAATTAGAATAGCACAAGAAGAATGGTGTGCTAGTGAAGTGTTAGTATAGGCACGCTTTAGAGTTTAGATTAAAAGTCATAGCAAAGATTTCGCCCAGGAGGGGAGAAAAGCCAGTGCTGGTTACTAAACCCAAGCGTAATATGTTCCATATGCTTAATACCTACAGCCTATGAAATATACAGCTGATTTTATTTTAATTACGTTTTTACTTCCTAGGTCATCACAACACACACACACACACACACACACACACACTCAGGTATAGAGTTTTCAAAGACGTAAAATTTTACTCATCGAATTGAATGAAGATAATTACACAACACATTTATTCTCAGTGAAATTGAGTTTACCATTTTGATACTTATATTTTTTCTAGAAGGTCTAATTTTATATTCATTTTCAAAAAAGAAAAACAAAATTATAATATATTATGGTGTACCTGCAATGGAATATTATACAGCAATAACAATGAATTATGCAAGTGACCACAGGATGACTCTTATAGCAATATGTTTCTTGAAAAGATCAGGTATGAAATCCTATCTACTTTAAGTACTTGATAACTTTATTTAAGAACTGAATAAAGAACTTGATGGTGATAAAGTCAGAATAGTTATCTCTGCTGGGGTTAGCAGGAATGAGAGCCTGGGTAGATATTTACTGATATAAGACCTGAGAGATACTTCTTGAGTGCTAGAAATGTTTTGTATCTGATCATACTGTATCACTACGACTAATGTACTTTATTCTGTTATCCTCATGAACATATTTTAAAGTACTTCCCACATGCTAAATATTAGCCATGTTATATTAATTCATTTTAAATTCAATGGAGATGAAATACGTGTAAACATTTTCTTAATAAGATGAAAAAGTTGCTTCTAGGTATTCAAAACTACATTTTAAAAAAGATTAAGAATGTTCTAATATTTAATGCATCACTATAAACATTTGTGTATATTTTTTAGGTAAATAATGTTTTGCTCCCAAATGTTTCATGTTATTTTATTTGATATGAGCAAGCTGTTCATATATGTATAAATAAAACATTTAATGTCGTATTTAGTTTAGCACATTAATTAGGCAAACTTGAGTCAACTTTTAAAAGTGAATTGTTGATAGATTTTGTACTGAGGTGTGATACATACACGGATGCTGTATATAGTTGTCTTAGATACACATTGTACAAACATTAAGTGATCCACTCTCATCATAGTCCATGTGAATGGCGCCCCCTATAGTTATTTATTACAACATTTTAAAGGTACAGGGAGCAGGAAAAAATAGCCATACATACTAAATATTCACAGTGTTTCTCATCAAAATCAACATAATTAACAAAATTATCCAAGCATACCCTGATATAAAGCTCTAATGTCTTCTTCACATTTAAAATGACTTCTCATTAAAAAAAAAAGTTCATCTCTTATGTATTAAAAATCTTAGAAGTTTTCTAAGATTAGTTTTTACAAAGAATTTTCACATTATTTTACTCAAAACATAAACTACATACTGGTTGCCTAAACATTTTACGATGAAATTATGGACTTGATATGAATACAAACTCATTTCTACTAAAACTTAAATGCTTCCTTGACATAATAAATACAAAGGTAATTATGGCTCTTTTAAATTCATCTAGAACTAGATAAGTATAGAGAACTGATACTGTAGCTCAGTACACACATTCAATTTTTAGATGAATGTAATAGTTTCATGGACTCTCATCAAGAACATTTATTGAGAATTAAGCATATAAGAAATGCTTAGGAATACTTAAAATGTGCAATGATATGTACTATGTTATTTTAGAACATCAAAAATGTCACTTATCCATAAATTAGTTATAAACTCTATCACAACTCAAAGGAGAATAGTAATCCTGACATAAGAGAAGCTCTCTTATATCGATAGATATGTGCTGAAATTTGATAAAGGAGATAATGTGAACTGACAGAAAATGTGACAGATGGCTTTATCAAAGGTGTAGAAGTTGAAAGGAGCTAGGCATACTTGGAAAACAGTGTAGGTGTTTGTGTCAAGAAGAACTAAAAAATAAATATGGCCAGGAAATAAGTATAGAGCCAAATTGTACTTGATTCTCAGCTAAAGAAATTTGACCACCCTATACGGAGCATAGAGCTACTGATTAAGAAGTTCAAGGAAAATAAAATCAAAGGAGGGTTAAATACAGAAAATAGATGTAGAGATATCTAGAATGAGACTGGATTGTTGGTGAGAATCAAGCACTTAACTAATGATGGAAATTTTGTTTTATGTATCATACTTGTTTCTATGATCATACTTTGGACATCTTATGAGTGGCCTTTGAATTCAAGAGGACAAAAATATATACTCTATTAAAATAGGAGTAAGAAAATTTCCCAAGACTGATTTCCACACCTGAAATTATTTTTTCTCTTCTTATAAAACTTCATACCATTACGTAAAACGTTTTATTTTTAATTTAAAATAATAGCCATATATTTCCCCATTGAGGATTGTATTTCCCATGTTACTCAAGAAGAAAAAGCTCTAGAGAAAAACAATATATTTTCAAGGTATTTTTCTCAAACTTTGTTTGCAATTATATGCAATTTGATGTTGTCCATTATATTTGTGTTGCTTCATCTAAATATACGTTTTCAAGTTTATTATTAATGAAAATATTAAATGGGTATAATTTCATTGCCAAGTAATATATTGCCTTGAAATTTGGGGGAGGACGTTAAAGCAGGGATCTGGAAGAAGGGATGGGAGCAGCAGGACATAGGAGACAAAGAAAGAAAGAACAGAAAAAATATAAATAGGTGAACTTGGAATTTATATAAATGAAGGAAATAATACTCAGCAATAAACCAAGCAACATGGTCCTAAAAAGGGGGAGGAAAGAGAATATTAAAAATGAACATTCATGAAATAGAATTAAAAGCACAAAATGACATGGAAGAAGTCAGCGTTTTCTAAATCACTTTAAGTACATGTGCAAAGTATATATTTTTTAAATAACATAAAATAGACTTTAAGTAAATATAACTAAAACTATGACACTATTTTAGATTGAAACGATACATATTAAAGCAGTTCAAAATATGTTAGTGAGTATTAAAGTGGGGATAAAGATAGTGACAGTGTTATAAGTTTAGACTCAAGGGCTCTGAGCCAACGTTTTAGGAAGTATTTCCTTTCCTTTGAAACCTGTTCTTCTTTTTTTCCAGTCTATACTTTGCCACCAACAGTATCGAGTTTACCTTGAACAATCCAATGTGGGTTCAATTAGGAAGCAAAAAAAAAAAAAAAAGAAATCAACAATTCTTAGACACTACTCCTTACATTACTACGGTATTTCCTGACATGGGCATGAAAGTGAGCCTTGAGAAGAGTGAAATGGGGAAACATACAGTTTGAATGTAGAACAAGACAAAAGCATTAACTAGATTCTGTTCGCTGTCTAGTTATTTGAACACGTTAGTGAAAAGGAGGACTGGATGTGAGGTGTTTCACTAGTGATCTGCAAATCCACGTTAAAGCATCCGTATTTACCAGCAGATAGTGAGAAGAAATGAACTCAGATCGACCTGAGCCCCTGAGGATGGGGGCGTGAGGGCTAAGTGCAAGTCCACCTGCTGAATCTAAGGCCACGCACACCACAGCCCAGGCTCTAAGATTCCTGATGGCCAGAGCCCTCCAAGCACCTGAGAACCCTCCACTGAGTGTGTCAGGTACAGACAAGGAGCAGGTAACTCAGAAGTCGCCTTGTGTGAAGTCTCACACATTAGCTGGCTTCTCTCACACCTGTCTTTAAAGTTCTCAAAAATTCTTATAATATCTTAATAAGATATAATTTGGCAAATGTAACAACTTCTCTAATTTATCTGAGTATACTGAGTTTTTTAGTGTTAAATTATGTTTATGGATTCTTATTATATATATTCTCTCCTGTATATGTATACTTTCTGTATATATGCTCTTTCTACATGCATGCCATTTGGTTTTTTGTTTATTACAAATAACTGACTCCCACAATTATGGAGGTCAAGTCCCAAGGCCTGCAATGAGCAAGGTGGAGACACTGGAGAGCCAAGGGCTAGTTCCAGTCCAAGGACAGGAAAAAATGACATCATAGCCCCAAACGCCAGTCAGGAAGAACCCCCTGTCACTCACGGGGACAACAGAGAGCAGGTGCTTCATCACTCGGCTAATATTTATCCACGTGCAAGTGGGGTTCCTCAGATGCGCTGAGGATGATGGCAAGAGGAGGAGTCGAGTTAGCACAGGAAGTCTGCAGAATAAGCCTGCCAGGGGACCACGAGCTAGAGGGACACAGGAGCCATGACTGGAAAGGAAACAGACCCAGGTGACCCTGCGGGAAACGTGGTACAGCTCCCGCAGCTGGACTCATGCGGGGGCTTGGGACACTGGGCGGCAGGATCAACTCTTATGGAAAGATCCAGAAGGCTTTGGGAGAACAGGGCATGCGTGCTGCAGAGGCTGGTGGAGATGCCCCGAGATGCTTCTGAAACACTTACACAGCATACAAGAAAGTAGCTGCGGCAGCTGAAAGCTGGAAAATCCAGGATTAGGGGCTGAGGAGGGGACGTCAGCCTGGAACCAATAAATTGCAGGGTCAGTAGCTGCAATTTATTTGCAGTGCTTAGATGCTGCCACTGCCATTTTATCTGTGCAACAATAGACACTGGGGAGTGTGAAAAGAAGAACGTTTAATACCACATGCCACCAAGGTGACCCTACGTCCCGAAATGCAGATGCAGGCTGGAATATTAAGTACTGGGAGGTCTCGCAATATTGAATGGGGTCAAAGCCAAAGACGTATTCCGACTCTGTGATTCCAAGTTCCCCAGAAAGTCTGTCCCTCTCTGGACCACAAAAGGTCACTACAAACAGCTGCTATTGATTTACTATGCTTAACGGAACATAAACTGGAGTGTAGCTTTTTTTTTTTTTGTCACAGAGAAATGCATGACACATCTTCTTTTGTACTGAATTCTTTCAAACTAAGAGAATATGCTTGTATAAAAACGTTGTGTATCTCAGGTCTTAACATGACAGAATATTCTTTAAAACGTGCTACAAGTATTGATTGACTAAAATGCAGATAGCTCCAAATTTTATATCATGAAAAGATATCAGAAGTGTGTATCGTGTCAACCTATTCTTTTTATATATTTATGGCTGTCTGCCTTTTTCATGCGAAAGGATGTACCCTCCAACCATCTCCACCTCTTCTCACTTGCTTTATCTGTCCGTCATCGCCAATACACTACAGGATATAACATGAGTCTGAATCTTTTTCAGACTTACATTTTCCCGTCTGGGGTAATTTTCCAGAAAATTTTGGTACCCAGGGATTGAAACACTGGTGACGAGGAGAACTCCTCAGCATCATCAGGCATGCACGCACACACACACGCACACACACACACTCATGCATATGCACCTTACCCATCTTCTGCAATGTCTACCAAGGGTAGGGACTCTTTCTTCATGTGGCATGTGCCATGTACGTTACTTAGAAATTCCCTTGGATGTGCTGGTAATACCTCTGCTTTCTGAGCCTTTGGCTAGTGTATCTTTCTTGTGGAGTAGGGAAACAAATCTATGAAGATATTATTTTTTTTTCTCAAACATAAAGTAAGCTCTTATGAATTTAGCACTTTGAAGTGAGTTGTGTAGCAAAACTTTGGTTTAAATATTCAATCCGCTTTTTCTAGATATGTGACCATAAAATCCAAATATGGAAACTTTTTAAGCCCTGGTGCCTGTCTGGTAATGTCTCAAGATAATTACAGCAGCCTCACAAGATCCTTGGGAGAAATTAATGAAGTAATGTCTAGAACGCGAACAACACAATACCTGACTCATAGTAAGTGCTCAATAAATTATCAGCAGTATTATAATCACAAGTTACAAATAAAAAAAAAATTGAACTTCAAAATAGCTTTACTTCAACACCTGATGAGAATAACATTTTCTGAGCAGAGATTGTGGTTTTTTAACACTGCATCAGTAAAACATTTTTTTCAAAATGACTCATATTTTTTTTCCCTCTCCTGTTTTTTTTTTTTCTTTCTTATTTCACTAGTACTCAAAACTTGAGGTCTGTCTTTAGTTTTATCATAATTTGTTTAGATTTTACAATAACTTAAGTATTTTAGTGCTTGGGTCCACTTGCTCCTTTCAGAGCTGATTTGGTGCTTTTGCATATAAAAACACGTTACTCCACGGTAAGTGTGGTTTGCTTGCTTTGGCCGATCTAACTGCACACACATTGAATATGTTTACTCCTCCATGGAATTCTACCTTTTGTAATATCACATGACGATTAGTTACATAGCAAGGATTTATGACAAAGACATTTAAAATAATAGTTTGATGATTTCCATAAGACTATTTCAAGATTATCATGCTTTCTTTCAATTAACTCAACTATTCCTATCAAAAGATGAACCTGTCTCCTTCATACAGAAGTGCATTAAGTGCATGCGTTCCATCATGCACCCATGTAGGTGATGAAACAAGAAATCACACAGCATGTTATAAGCAGAAATGGACTTAGAATTTATACAACCTTGGCTTCGTGTCTCATGTTGATCTGGAGGACAAAAGAAGCTCAGTCCTATTCGTGTTTAATTTTGGTAAGAGAGGCTAAAACCGAAACCAGTTTGAACCTCACTTGGTAAACTGAGTTTGCTTTGGGCTCGTTCCATCCCGTCTTAATAAGCTTCAACCTTAGCTAAATCTTGAAGTCTGCCCTGTATAAAGTTGGTTAAATGGACATCTAAACCTGTGTTCCCACTCCCTCTTTAAGTGTGCTGATTCTCAGTGCCACTTTTGCTTTTCCAGATGCCCCTTTAACTCTCTCACTCTTTAGCTGCCCAATTCTTTTTTATTAAATTAAGTAATGTTATTTACTTAATTTAGATCCATTCCCTAATCAAAGAGGAAAGCTAAAGTCTCCTGATCATTATATTTCTTGATGATAGCACTTTTCATGTTCTCTTCCAAGGGATCAGAGTCATGTATAGCTGGGATAAGTGACATCATGGGGAGCAATTAGTGATCAGAAAAAAATATGAAAGATCAGAGATACTGTAATAATCCTGAATCTATGTGACAATTAGTTTTGCAAGTTTTTTTTTAATTAATGGTGATCATAAGTTATTTTTGTTTGTTTGTTTGTTTGTTTTTAACTCTGTCAAAACCCACAGAATTAACAACATGAAGTGGAAAACAATGCAAATTTTAAAAAAATCACTTAGGAGGCCAGGAATCTTAGGATAGAAATACCTACACTGGGACTGAACAACTAAGTAAATAAATGTGTGGCAAATGACAAAATTCAGATTTCTCACTGTTGGAATAGGAGGTCATTTTTTTATGCAAAAGCAGGAGACCATAATGATCCATAGGACAATAGATTAGAGCTGTAGACATCAGTATAAAATCATGTTCAGCTTGATATAAACATAGGTGGTTACATACAAACATTTTTATAGAGAAGCGGGCATACTTGCACATGTGCACTCCCTCGCTTTGTCAGCCGAGAGGGACAGAAAGTGAAAACTCACAGCAGCAAAGAATATTCCTAGCACATGAATCTGGGCTTCTAATACCAGTTTCCAATGAAAAGAGGCAGAGCTCTTAGAGAAATGGTCGCCTCTAGGATCAGAGTGGGACACACACATGATGAGCCCAGAACAGTCTGTAGTTCCCTAAAGTAAGGAAGTGTTCAAACCAAGCAAACGGACTCTATGATAATGGAGGTATGTCAACAAGACACAACATACACTGGAGGAAGTTCCAAATGGCCAAAGTTATATCAGTTAGAGCAACAAAAGAACATATTATCAGATTATAGCTCAATTTTAGTATATATGCTGCCAAAATGAGCACTTAGGATTATAGCTCAAAGTATCAAACAAATATTTCAATTCAATGCTGATAAGATTGAATAACTAAGTACGTGGAGGATAAAAGACAAATCTCCTCCACCAACAAATTCCAAGTGATCTATAGGGTTGCTCCCCCCTCAAGGAGGTGGACAGGCCACCTTATACTAGTCCCCGTTCCTTAGGCATGAGCTACACATAGTGACTTCCTTCCAAAGATCGCAGTGTGGAAGTGGGGAGGGGCCTGATGGAGGAAACTAAGACACAGTATGTCGGCTGCTTATCAAGGTTGGCATGGACAGTGATAAGCTATCTATACAGTATGTGCACTTGATATGAGATGATGAGAATAGCATGTTCGTTTGTGGGTTTCCTTCCCCAAACTCATAAGCCCAATGTAATCATGAGAAAAGCAACAGACAAATCTCAACTAAGATGCATTCTCTATAATATCCGACAGGTATTGCTTAAAACTGTCAAGGTCATTAAAAACATGAAATGTAATATGGTACACTGGGTAGAATCTTGGAAAACAAAAGGATATTAGTTAAAAACTAAAAATATCTCAATAAAGTATGGACTTTAGTTAGAAATTCTGAACAAATATTGGTTGTTAGTGACAAGGGTACCATACTAATGTGAGATGTTAATAATCAGGGAAACTGGGCGTGGAATATATGGGAACTTTTTGTCATATTTTTAAAATATTTCTAAAATAAAAACTTCAATAGTCTAAAAACTTTGTTTAAGAAATCTGTTTATAAATAAATTATCAATAAGTCTCCATACTCAGTGGGACAATCGAGTTTTCCTTTTTTCATTCTATGGTAAAATACTTGCCTCTTTGAGCAGGATATCTTTGGTATATATTTAGAGGTTGTTTTAGAGGTATTTTGATATATATTTAGAAGTTACCATATACTTTCAAGAGAAAATAAATTTATTTATTGACTTCTTTCCAAGTGAAATAAAATTTTTAAAAATTCCATTTCTAAAAAGCTTTGTGATTTAATGAGTGATTTCATATAGTTTTTCACTTCTTGTAAAGAGGGTAGAAATAATACTGTGATTCATAACTTTATAATGCAGAAACTAAAGCTCAGGTATGTCACATGACACGCTGAGTGCCATCACAGAGTTAACACATAGAAGAGTTAGAACACAGAAATGATCTCCTCCAACTCAGAGGTTTATTTTCAGTTTTTCCCTGAAAAAATCATCCAATGAGGTCTTTAGTCATCTGTAAGGCAAGGACATGCTAGACTGCTGGAATTTATTTCAGCTACCTTTGAAGAGAACAAAATTGAATCATGTTTATTCAAGTAGTGTAAGATACCTTTCGTCGCTGCCTCCCTTCAGTTTTATTAGAATAATTTTTACTTTAATTTATAAAGGAAGAAATTTTCCATGGATAGTTTCATGTGGATCATAGTAGAGCTGCAGAGGCCCAACTCATGAAGTGACAGACTCGTGTGTCACTCCAAGGTCAGCAGAGACAGGTATCCTCACCTTCTCAGGGCACTCGATGCAGATTTCACATCCACTGATGCCATTCCTACTTCTTCTCCTTGGTTCTGCTGCTGATCTACAGGCTCTGATATTTCAGCTCCTGTCTTAGCCTGACAAAAGGAAGTACTTGGCATCAAGTAAAACAAGACTTCACATTCCCTTGGTGTGGAAGTGGCATACTTGCCCTTTCTCTCCCTTTTTACTATTACTATTTTTTCTGCCTTCCTGGCATTTATTCTCCTTCTGGTTGTTCTCTTTGGTGAACTAACTCCCCCATAATATTCCTATTGACCAGGAGAGACAAATCAGAGGTTCCAGGTCTGGTTTGGCACATGACCCATATTTGGCTGATCAACTGACCTCTTCCCTGTAGCCACAGGAATAAATTAGGGAATGGAAATGGAATAAGACTTGACCTTATGAAATTCAATTCTGAAATCTGTAGGAGTTAAACAACAGAGTATTTAGCAATGCAATTTTCTTTTTTTCCTTTCAGTTTCATTGAGGGATAATTTCTATATTATAAAAGGCACCCATTGTAGGCATATAATTAATAAATTATAATAAAGCAACCATCACTAAAACTTTTTCACCACCTCAAACAGTTACCTTGTATCCATGTACAGTTAATCTCCCTTTACTCTGCTTTCTGACTGCAAATTTGCTTTTTCTGGACATTTCCTATTACTGTAATCAAAAAATTTATGGTAATTTGCATATCATTTTTCAAGAAAAAAGTTTTAGCTTATTTGAATTTTGAAAATCATCTGTGCTTTAACATGTGTCAACATTCTATTCTCTTTTTTTGTTAAGTTGTTCTTCTATTGGTCTGACATAGCACATCTGTTTATCTATGCAGCTTCTGATGGACGTGTGGATTACTTCCAGGTTTGGCTACTATGAATCATCCTGCTTTGCACATTCATTTAGCATGATCCATTGCACTGTACCTGACACATAGGTATTTTATCAATTTTGTGGAAGGAAGGAAGGAAGGAAGGAAGGAAGGAAGGAAGGAAGGAAGGAAGGAAGGAAGGAAAGATGGAGGGAGGGAGAAAAGGATTGGAGGAAAGAAAGAAGTAGACAGAGATAAAAGAAGGATGTTAATTTAGCTTTTCCTATAAAAGTTTTATTTGAAAAGCTAAGTCCTTCATATAGAGAACAATAAAAATATTTCAGTACTTGCTTACTGTAAAAGCTATAAAGAGATATTGTTTTCCCCTTTATATTATAGATATTATTATACTTCTAATTTACTACATTTCCTAGTCTTTTGGAGACTACTATAACCAGGTATGGTCAGGACCTTCATTTTCATATACTTGTTTCCGTTGTTCATGACAACCGTTAAAGTGTTAAAAACTTGTTAAAATATAAACTCCATGAAGGCAAGGATTTCCTCTTCCTTTTTCATCGATGAAAATCTCCTTAATCTAGGACATTCTCTTGCTAGGCCCTTGATAATTATTCCTTTGAATAAACAAATAAGATTACAGAAATATGATACTTTTATACAAGATTGATAAAATAAAAATAATTGTCTCAACTTTTTCAATAAAATAAATAATTAAATTTATATCTAGTTAAACTGTACACTGGGTTGAAAATTACTTCAATATTTTCTAGCTTAGAAAATTATCTCATAAACCACTGAGGCAGGTTTATGTCATTTGGGTGCTGTTAATATGAGGTGCAGCATAAAGTCAAATTATTAAATTAGAAAATAAAAACAAAATTAATTAAAATTTTAAAACCCACCATTCAGAAATAACCACCATTAATATTTAGAGTATAACCTTCCAGATGTGTTGACACCTATTTCTATATCTATCCATTCATTTATTCCTTTGTCCCTCCAAGTGTAACTAGTAAACTTGATATGTCTACTGTTGGTCATTAAACTCTAATTGTTTGTTCTTTTGTTGTCTTTTTTGATTTGTTTTGCTATTATAGAAGTGTAGCAACATTTCTACAGGAAAAACTTTGTATATATCCATGGTGATAATTCGTAGACTTTGAATTGGTGAGTCTACACTTATTTTTGTGGTTTTGAGAAAGTGAAGATATTTAATCACTCAGTAATATAGTATCAGAATATACTGTCATGCCTTTTAATCCTTAGCATTTTCAAAGATCTTAACTTTTGAGGACATTTCTGTAATATAATGCTTTAACTCTGGAGTTCCTCAGACAAATGGGCTGTTTTTCCTTCTGCTGCACATGGAGTTCTCATAATCCTCAGTTTCTCTAAAGCTCTGTTGACTAGTTGCAATTTAAATAAGACTGAAAGTGTCTTAAGGCTATGTATTTTTGATCCCAACTGGGGGTGTTTATGTTGATGATTTTGTAACTTCCTCAGTGTTCTTAGTCACCATTATGACTAAAATTACAACACATTTTTGTAATGGTTATAATCTTTGAGTCATTTTCGTTCTGTTGTTTTTTCTCAGTGTTCAAAACTCTAGGTTCTGTGATTTTCATGACAGGATATCCTGGAGATGGAGACATTCTATAAGGGTTGCTAGTCACAGACCATTCTATATTATAGTTTGGCTTTGCTTATTTGGCCAAAGAAGTTTTTTACATATATTTTGCAGCAGACTGTTTTTAGAATTCACCAGTTAGCAACTGCACCAATCAAGTAGACTTGTAAGAAAAAAGTAAGTAGAATATGAGCAGTAAATTGCTGACATTGAATGACAGTTGAAAGCAAGAAATCAACTAGTTTTCGGTGTCATGATTTTCCTATATCAATGTTGTATTAAAAAAGAGAAAAAAAACAACAAAAAACACAACAAAAAAACAAAACCTGCATCTTTCTATAAATGCAATAATTTTATATGTGTTTGCTCAAAAAAACAAATTTTTCTTTTAATGAAAAGGTCACAGAATAAAAATAATTAGAGCTTATTTTTGCAAATACCAAACCTCAAGAAGAACGAGCACATATGATTTCAACTAGAGACCTTATTACTACAATGCCTGAACATTGCCTTATTCGTAACTTCATTTACGCAACAAATATTTACTGAATGACTAATAAATGTCAGGCACTTTGGTAGATGCTAAAGTTAAATAGTCAATAAAATAGATGCTACTTTTACTTACAGCAGCACATATTGTCTAGTAGGAATTTAGATATTTGAACACACATATGAGAGTATGATACTAAAGAAATAAAGTGTCTGGAGGTGATAAGAGCTTATAATATAGTCTAGAAGAATTAATAAAAACTTTACTAAGAAAATAATATTTAAGACCTTAATGGAAAGTAGGAATTATCTATGTGATAAGAGGGCAAGAGTTCACAATGGGGATATTAACAATGAATGCTCAAAGATTAAAAAAAAAAGTGCAATGCATTACAGAGACTTAAATGAGGATGCAATTCCTTGAGGAAAGGGCGTTAAGGAAGGAAGAACAATACAAGGGGTAGTCGGCCAGGTCCCGGTCATCTGGACCTGAGTTAGGCACATTTTGGAGTTTTAATTTTATTCTAGGAGACATGAGAAGACGTTACAGTGTTTTACATAGGGCACATACTTGAGTAGATTTGTTTATTTGAAAGAACACTCTAGCTGGTGTTGAGCACTGACTGAAGAAAAACACAGCTTGAGGCAAGAATAGCAGTTTGAAGCCTGCCCTGCTGTTCAAAGAATCCTCAATGTCGGCGCTGACCAACAAAATCAGGTTTACAGGAAATGGGGCAAAGGCAGAAACAAGTAAACAGATCCGAAAGAGACTTCGAATGTATAATTTTGAGGAATCCATGGTAAACTGTGTATGGAAAAATCCATGGAAGTCCATAACATTTCTGGGTGGGGCTATGGGTTTTGTTTGTGCCACACACTACATGATCGAGAAAGAACCAGCACATTGAGAAAAGAAAAATAATAAGATGAAGCTTATGCATATTGAACTTGACCTCCTTATATGTTATAAGGTATAAGCATCCTACAGGGAAATAGATAAAATATCTAGAACTGAAGCGTGAGCTCCATGCAGAGAACACCGTGAAGTTCCTGCACACAGCTGGTGCCTGGGGACCTATAAATTGATCATCTTGCCCGGGGAGATGACGTAGAGTAAAAAGGGAAAAGGTTCTTGAAGCAAATCATGAAGGCATTCAACTTAAAAATGGAATTCTCAAACGCAAGCTTTTCCCTGCGGCCAGTCAGATGGTATAAATTAATTAAAAAGTCCAGAAGTGAATAATAATAATAATGGCACAAACTGATAAGTGGTCACTGATATTGTGACTTAAATCAAGGTTCAGAGAAGGTGATGGGGACTGTAGGGACATCAGGACAAAAACCTTCAAGGAAGGGCCATTAGCTCTGACCAATTTTTCTTATAAAATTTCTCAAGGACGGCTCAAACGGCTCTGGATGCTGATATAATTTTTAAATATTGGCAACTCATTATATTAACAAGGCAACATTGTGAGCACCAAACAAAACATGGCTGTGGACCAGATCCTACATAAGGTCATTCCATCCCAGGTTAAGGAATGGGATGAGAAAAAAATAAAAATAAAACAGAGTACCGACGGCAGAGACCAGGGATGTAAGAACAAAGGAGCACAAATGCAGTTTTCATCCACAGCCAGGTGGTGATAAGCTGCAGCATAGTAGAGCCTTGTGCTTGTAAAGGGCTTCGGATGCTGAACAGCACGTATTGATATTATTTACAACTTCGCCTCACAGTCTTCCATCTCCTACTGTTCATCTTCATCACGTAGGATTTATGATGCTCCCATGTGCATAAGCTGCAGTGTGAGATGTTCTACTAGTAAATGGGATAGATAGTTCATCTTTTGCAAAAATATTTATCATTTGTGGTTTAACGTTTTTTGTACTTCTAACGTATTTCAGGAATGTATTCATCCTGACTCTTTGAATTTTAAGATATGTTCTACTCCTTGTCTTCCCTTAAATAGCACAGCAATGTATCCTTATTGGATAGTTTTCTTGATAAAATTTTTGCCAATACTCCAAAGAGAACAGGATGTGATTGCCAGGATCTGCGTGGTTGAAATGACAGAAGCACATTTATATTTTTTAAGGGCTTTACTGGAGAGAAGTCAAACACTATATTGACTTGGCTCTAACAAGTCTTCTCTTATGCGCCCTATGAGGCCTTATACTTTCTTGGCAAATGCAGAGTATGAACTCCTCTCTCTTGGGGTTGTGGTGTATCCTGCTCGAGCAGAAGGAAGAACGCGATAACCTAACGAGAATTTTTCCCATCACGAATATTGTGATCTAAATCTGACAGACAGCTAGGACTTTTTAAACATTTCACTTCAATGTGATTACATTTAAATCATCTTCAAATATATCCTATGAAATATATATCTGCTTTAACATAAACTGCAATGTTCTGACCAATTTCTTTCAGCTATATTTTACTTCACCCTAAAGTTTTCAGAAAGAAACTTGGGAAAACCAATGTCATGTATTTTTGGTAAAATGTCAAAGTTGATATAATTGTCCTAGGAATTATATCAATGTATTAGATCCTCAATTTTCATGTTTTCTCATAACTTAATTCCAAAACTTACATGTCATCTTAATCTTTAATTTTCCTATAACATTTGATAAAGTATGATAAAAAGACAAATTTGTGAATGCTTCATATTTTTTAATTTCTACCATTTTTTATTTGAGTCCCTGAAATAAAAAATGGTAGAAAATCTAATCTTTAATTTGCCCTGACCTTGGGCTAATAGAGCATGTGCTAGGTAAAGTGTAGAAAAGAAATAGAAGCAAAGTAGAGTTAACTTTTTCTGAGTTTCTCTGTCTGCCATTAACTATGGCAGGCAGCTCAAGAGCATACTTTTCCATGTTCATACCAAGCCTGACTACTCCAGTGCACCACATGCCCTTCTTTACCATTCCCCACATTTAATCTCTCACTAGGCCCTAAATACCTTTTACATGTCGTATACCTCTCTCAGTCATCCAACCACTTCTGTCCATCCTGCCAAGTCTAGGCTACTCTCATTTTTCATTAACAAATTCCTAATTACTCCCCTTATATAGACTCTCATCTCATTCTGATAGCTGTTTTATTAAAATGATATAAAAAATGCATGTGCTCATTATAAAATGTCAACAGCTTAAAATCCTCCAGTGACTCTTATGCCAACCTATATGATTTGCTCTTGTCTGTCCTTCCGAATTTTCTAACGCAGTGACTAGAATTACTCAGTCCCTCAAACATTCCAAACTCATTTGGCCTGTAGGGCGTTTGCACATGTCTTTCCACATGCATGGCGTGCTCTGTGCCTCACCATCCAGAACGCCACCAGCATATTTGACTTGTCCTTTAGGTCTTTCTAAGATGACAAGCTTTGCAGTAGACTTTATTAACTCTCCAAGCCTATACTTTGAAATAATTCAAAACTTCTTTCTGACAATTAATTAAATGTATATTTAATTGTTCTATGTGTGTGTTTCCACTTACGCACTGTAAACCTTACGTACTCCTACTGTTAACAGTGTTTGGCATATCTTAGAGAGTTAACAAATATTTGAAAATGAATAAGTGGACTAAAAATAACCATACTTTAATCATTTAATTCATATTTGGGATGTGAGATGTCTACATGCCTCTCTCTCTAGCTAGGATTCTAGCAAAGCACAGAAGTGCGTCTGAGCTACACTAGTGCTCACGTGTTCCTCCTTCACAAACACCACTGCACTGATGATGGTTCACAGCTTGAACGATGAGTCACTTTAAGAACTTTTTTGTCGTATTATTATTTGGTTGCATCCAAGTTGCTAATTAAATAAATCAAATCTAATCTATTTTTTATCATTATTTTTAAAACAATGGAGCAATTTCAGTGGAACAAATAGTTTTTTTTTTTTTAATTTCAAAGGAAATGTCAACACTGTGACTAGATTACTTGTTACTGGATTAGTTTTTATTATCAAGCCATAGTTCCCTTTCTTTCTATTCTCAGGTCAAAATGTATATTTTGTGGGATATTTGGGGGATATTTCAAAGATAAAATAAATTATCAAGGTGTCGGTGAATAACTTAAAATTTTAAATTACAATAAGAGAATAACTTGGCTTAATTCACTAACAAAACATCACAACTGAATTTAAAACATTTTTGTTCATCCATTCATTACTTATTCTCTTATTTTTTCTGTGTCAATGAAGTCCCCTCTGATGCCCATTTTCCTGCCATCATTTAGTTTCCAAGGACCACGGGATGCAGCAGAATAACCCCCCAGATCTGTCTGCCTTGGTGCGTTACAGATGCCGTGCTGTGTTCTGGTTAACAGCATGGCCTCTGGAGCCGGCTTGCCTGGGTCTGAATGCCAGCCCTGCCACTTACAAGCTATAGCATTAAAAAAATATATGAAGCAGTTAATTTGATGGCTGTAGGTTCAGAGTGAGAATATCCTATGATGTGATGTTACCTCAACAACTTGAAGCCTGCCACTTACAATATCGTTACAACAATCTCAGGCTCATGTCCTTCATGCATGTCCTTAAAAACGGACAAAGGTATACACGCACACGTGCACACACTATGACAATATGTTGATTGAGTTATTCTGAGCAATTTTTATCAGTGTTTATAATTTTCCTTTAATGTAGGATAATATTACGTATCTTGTGAAACGTAGATTTCAACTAGCAGGGAGTAAGTTTATGATTTCAGTGTGTAAAGGCATTACTTTTCTTTGTAACTTTATAGATACCTAATATAAGTTACAAATTATATTGGATTGCAATAGCAATAATTACCTTACTGTATTAATACCATGAATACACTTATAGCTATCTTTATTTCATTTTTATAATGTTCTTGTTATTAAATTACTATTTCATCTTAAATAATTATATTTCATAGGCAACTAAAGAAAAAATAAATGATTTTTTTCTTATTTAAGCAACAATAAAATATTTAGAAACTACACAGTTAATATGTAAAAGATCCAAATTATTCACAGGCCAAATATAATTTCATTAAATATTTTCCTATAAAATAGCTAGCAGGACATAGTCAAAAATTACCTACAATAGTTTGGGGGCTTCAATAGATTTTTCTTGATATAAGCCCTCATGTAGAAAATTTACAATGTCACCCTTGGCTATTACATGCACAGCCTCTGGAACACAGAGCACAGAATATCACTAATGCTGTGGTGACAGTCAAGCCTGAGAGGTAGGCTTGGCCAGTGCATCGGTCAAGGTCATTATAAGCACTGTTTGAAGAGGCATTCGATATAGGTTTATACTGGCTCTGGCTGAACATGAGTCAAAAATTAGTAAAGTCAAGAGGGTCAAGCCCATGTCAGGGTTAGTCATGAGGTCTTTGGTCTTCTGATTAAAGAGAGTGACTCGAATGAAGCTGAAGAAGGAACAAAGGCTTTTACCTAAGGGTCGCATTGCCATCCAGGGGCTCTCCCGTTTCTCCCACAGAGAGGTTATTACAGGGCTTCTAGAGGTCACAACTCAAAAATACTCGGATTCTAATGGTCTTGAAATCAAGGAAAACCTTCTAAAATTTAGCAGTACAACTGGCTCTCTAAGAAAGAATAAGATTCTTCGAAAATGAAGAGTCAAGAGGCTAAACATCCCTGCATTTGGGGATGTTACAGACGATTTATTGCAACCACGTCTATCTCCCTGTAACTTTCACCTGCCTGTCCTTATGCTGTTCTCCTTACTGGTTCCAAAAAACAAAAAATAAATAAATAAAAGAA
Source organism: Macroglossus sobrinus (assembly GCA_004027375.1). Lineage (NCBI taxonomy): Eukaryota > Metazoa > Chordata > Mammalia > Chiroptera > Pteropodidae > Macroglossus > Macroglossus sobrinus. The sequence continues at coordinate 268,847 of PVKZ01001254.1, forward strand.
ATGAGTGTCATCATTTATCCACATGACAGCTTTAAATATTTTAAGACATCCGTTGGTACCACACTATGCCTAGTTAAATGAGGGCAATGCATACATTCCAATTTCCAAAGAGCTCTTGATTTCTTGTATAAAAGACACAGTATATACTTGGTAACTAAGTATCTGGCAGGGAAGTGGCAGTTTCCACCGTCTATCACAGCGTTCCAACACTGTGGTTGTCACTCTTTCCTCAGTCAGGCGCAGAGCTAAGGCTGAGTCTGCTGGAATGACAGTGAGGCTTCCCAAGTCACATAGCTCCAGACCAACACATCCTGTATGATCAATGATCAGCTGCTGACTTGAGTCACTTTAAACTAATTTGCTTAATGCCTTCTCTCCGGTATAGCTAAGAATCATGTGTCAAACTCCCCCTTGCCGTCTCAGATTCTGGCACACTCCATGGAAAATCTGGATATTTCACAATGGGAGTCTGGTGAAATGACTCTCCACCCAAACCAAATAGTGGCTGTGCTACCAGAAAAGTTCATGGTTCTTTCTGGAAATGCATGATTAGGAGAATAAGTGCTCAAATCCGCTGCACTGTTGTGGGAAAGTCAACCACAACCACTAACATGCAACAGACTCCTCTCCTCTTGTGCCTAATTCTACCTGGAGGTAATTGGAAGAATCAGCTTTCCCATTATCGTCAATGAGCCATCAACCCACTCCTTAGAAGTCCTCTATTTTTCTTTAAGTAGGGTACATAACTTCATGTCCAAGGACCCAGAAACATTCTCCAGGGGCTGCTGCTGTGAAACACCTGGGATATTTCTCAAATTATGTCCCTATTCTAACATTCATGGATTACAGCCTATTCTTTCTACTCATACTAAAGTAAAATGAAAGTTTACAAAAATACTCTTTGCAAGTCATAAAACACTGCGTTTTCCTTCAATATTCTTTGGTCAGCTAAAGACAATACAGCATATTACCATCAAGACACTAGCTTCCTACTTTCATGCAAATAATGTTAAAAAATCACATTTCCATAGCCATGATTCTTCTGTATGTGTCTTGGTTAAAAATGATAGATAAGTTCCATTTTAATTAAATCGAATTTGTGAAGTCAATACTTCAGTATCAGATCCTACACCGAGATAAGAACGCAGCATGTCGGGACCATGTGGTACCAGTGAAAGAGAGTCTTACTGTGGCCGGTTTTTGTACTGTTGTGTATCTTCCCCTGGGATTGACTGAATACTCATGTTTGACATTTGGAAACTGTGGACTATTTTTCTAAAACCTTAAATGAATACGTTTTATGATATGAAAACATCTTATCCTACAAAATCGAAACTGTTCGGCTCCATCTGAATTGTTCAGAACATCGAATACACTCATGATCTTTATATGCTCATATTAATAGATGTTTTCAATAATATAGTAACCATGGAATACTGATATTTCTTTCTTCAAATAGTATTGAATAATTTAAATTAAATAAAACACTTATTGAAGTGGCTTGTATATAATACACATTATGTGTTTGTTATAATAATTGCTAAATAATTATAAGAACATAAACATAATCTTATCATGATACTAGATTCCATTACAGCATTTATCATGAAATCAATGTATTACACTTCAATGCTATAAAAATAAATTGGTTTTGAATTGATGTGTGCTCAGCCATTTTTTAAGTCAGTACACTATACACATATCGGATATATTTAATTATTTTTACATTATAATATGTGAAAATAGAAATATCTTTGGACTGAAAGACTCTAACTGATGAAACACAATATCTCCTCAATATAAATTGATGGAATGAAAATATATTCATTTTGAAAGCAAAATTATGTTTATAAACTACTCTAAAAAAAGTTAGCATCAGCATAGTAGTTCTATATACTTAAAAAAACAAAAAAACAAAAAAACAAAAGAGGTAGTCCCGAAGTTGACTGGACATGTGGATGAGATTTTGCACAGGTTGTTACGCAAGCCTGGATTAACTGGAAGACAATAACAGAGTCCAAAAAAGTCCTGGCCGGATCCCAGGCCAAGATACTCGCAGTGTTCTCTGCTGTGCCCTGCTGCAGATGTCCTAAGCTCTGCCTGCTGAGTCGGAGGGATACAGAGGCACTTTATGATGTGCCATTCCATATGTATTATAATCACATATTGTAATCAAAATCAACATGCTGCTTAAATAATACAGGTGATGAGCAACTTCCGATCCTTTATTATATTTTGAGGTATTATATACATCTACAAATTACACTATATTGATTCTTGTGGCATTTTAAGATAGATTCATAAGGATTTTGAACTGGAGCTATCAGGAAAAAAAATCACTTTTAATTTATGCCAATTTTAAGAAAATTACAACGTTATCATTTCAGAACAATAAGCTGCAACTACTTTATGGAATCAAATGTAATAAGCTGTGTAGAGTATCACGTGTTTCTTCTTCAGACACATTTCACTCCCCACCCAGCTCTCCAAATATACCTGTATTAACCTGCCTTGAATTACACAATTTGGATGAGTCTCATCTGTTTTCCTGTGGGATACAGCAGGCAAAGGAACCAGAGAGACCGTTCAACTCAATCCCTTTCCTCTATTTCCAATGTCACTATTTTAATGTCCTATTTTATACATGCCTCGTTTATCATGAGCTTTGTTATAATAGTCTTCTATCTCCACTCTCTTTGCATTCGTGTTGCTCTCCTTCAATCTATAGTCCAGAATAATTATCCAAAAATGCAAATCTGAGCAGATTAAGTTACTGCTTTAATATCGACAATGATTTATAGCTACCAAGGTCAAATTTGGACTCTGTATTTTGAACTGTTTAGGGTGTTAAAGCACCACCTTTCCAATTATTACAGGTAGTAGATAGGTCTTCATTCTGGACAGCTAATAATTAACATATTGCTTCAATTTTTGAAAAATCGATAGCTTTTGCTAAGAAATGACCAAGTCCAGAATGGTCTAAAATCTAAACTATGAGATGTGAAGAATGAAGGATATTTCTGAAACCCACCCCATGGCTATGAGACCAGAGATACAATTAAGAGGACAATCGAAAGCACAAGATGCTTTTTGATATTTTAAATATACTTTTTCATACAATGAGTTTTTGTTTTTAGTTGTATGTGAATACAAGCATCCAGGCTTATAGTCAATTTACGCAACAGCATATGTGTACAATGTAAACTCAGCATGTAACTGTAAGTTCAGCCTGTGGTCATCACTCAACATACATGGAGCACGTGATGCCGAATGAGCATGCCATCCTGGTCTTTTTGTGTATTAACTTTAATGGTATTTTTGTGTATTAACTTTAATAGTAATAATCATTACTATGATTTATGTTAAATTACTATAATCTATACTTAATTTATAACTTAACATACATTTGGAACAATATATTTTAAATAGTTTAGGAAAATGTAAACAATAATCTTAAACTTTTAAGACATACAAATAAGAAAGCAAGGGAATAAGAATCATTTAAGTCACAGAGACAAGTTCTTTCTTCACTTTCTATCTCTTCTCCTCTTTCTGTTTCTCTGTGTATTTGCCTTTCACTCTTTCTTCACTTTCTATCTCTTCCTTTCCTGCTGTGTCTCCTCCTCCCTTAAACACATGCGTGCAAGTGTCCGTGTGTGCACACACATACTACATTGTAAATATCTTCCTTTGTTTACATTGCATTGTGAATATCTTCCTTTAGCCAAAAATCTCCTTAGATATTTAATTTACATCTACCTTTTTTACATGAACAATGCTGCAACTTCAGTTATAGCAATATTATAATTAGAAGTCTCCCTAACTCCCTACATAGCATTGCTCTGGACTGATAGAATATTTAGTTCTTGGTTTATTTCACTGTCAAGTCATTTTCCTACTTATTAGGCTGAATCATTCTGGTCATATAGTAACTAAAATTTTAATAATGACACTCAGAAATGCACCCTCTTACTTTAAATATAAAGAATAGCAAGACAAATCTTGGCACAAAATTTGCTGGCTCTACAGACTCCTCCCAGGGTTTTACTGGTGTAAAGATGGCATTGAATATAACCTATGTTCTTCTCCAATTTACTGGCATATTCCACAAATCCCAACTAACATAAATAAGTGATTGGACACATGGATCATCGTCATCATCTTTCTAGCAGCAAGTTCTTCCCCCTGAACACCAATCTACACATTGTGGAGCACTTGCTACCCTTCATTTTAATAACCATTATACAGCGAGGGCCATTGTCTGCCACAGGTCTAGGGAGGCCTCTATAATCCATCCTGCCATAGGATTATCTGTGCTACAGCTAGATAAAGGGAACAGCTCTCCCTGTAGTGTAGAGACGTTGAGGTATGAGGCAGGAGGGAGCTTGCTATCTGGGAGGCTATTATTTTCAACCATCTGGACAAAAGTCAAAGAAAATGATGCCAGAATGCAGAAGAAAGCGGGAAAGGGAGATTGTGAGTCCCAAACAATGGCCCTGATCCTGTAAGGAATGATCCTGTCTCAACATGGTGCTTTTCTCCAAGGCATATGGACCAAATAAAACAACTCCTTTTGAGTCATTCAAGACCTTCAATTATATAGACATTACCAAAAAAAATTTTTAAAATAAATAAATAAATAAATAAAAAGGTATGAGAACTGCAGAGATCACCATCAGCATATCGGGGAAAGTGTTTCTCTTCACTTGACCTGAGAACAGCATTTATGTTGCACTGGTTTGAGAGCAGCTTGCTTCTAAACGCTGTGACAGATTTTCGCTCTCTAACCTGTGAGTGCTGGGGCCATCTGCTGCTTCTCTGCAGTCATATGGGAAACCAGCTGGGCCGCCTAAAGATTTATGGTCCATTATCTATGCTCCGAAGCCATAAACTCATTGAACAATGTAGCCCTTTCTGAGTTGCCATGTGAGGGAAATGCCACCTATTATAAAGTTCCTTTGTCAACAGGAGAAGTTATTAACTCAGATTACAAAAGTCTATACTTCAAATGGGCCCTTTAGCTGCTAATAAAATTTATAAGTGTTTTGAAAGAAGTTTGAGTTTTCTAATAATAAATATATCCACACACAAACATACAGACAGAACGCACACTCACACCCACATACACAAACACTATTAAACTTTCTGGTATGATTTAAGTAAACACTGCCTTAGGACTTATGTATAAAAATCATGATTTTTTAAATTCTTCTCCTCATATATTTCATGATGATTTTGTTCTAAGTAGGACAAGCTTAGAAAATATTTCATGAATTCTAATTTATGAGTCTTGCTTATTATCCAATCATCTAACTGCTTTGGGGAAAACATTGCATTTTTTCAGGTTCTCCTTAGTGTAAAGATTACTCAGTTTATAGGTAATATTTTCGCATATTTACAGTGTCTACTGGCATTTACATATGTTTTATATCCAACTTGTTCCAGAAGGAATTTGAGAAAGAATCTCTATAAACTACTTTTACTAGTTTGAGTAAAAGTCTTATTTATTAGTACTTCATTTTCAATATTGGTATTCTAGAAGAGGGTTGTCCCTTTATAAGATTATGGAATATAGTTACTTCAAACTCCTTGCCTATAGAAATATGCATAGAATGATGGAAAGATTTAAAATGAGACTGAGATGGAATTAGATATGAAGCCATTAATTTTCCAATCTAATTTGTTTAGGATGAAAATATGGAATTAAAAATAAACGATCTTTATCTGTTACATTGCATCAAATGTCACATTTGAATTATTTATCTATCACCAAAGGTTTTATATATTAAATTCTGTATAAACTATATTCAAGTATCTAATATTTTTATCATTAGGAATTTATGACATAAAGTAACTTAAGTTTATTGACATGCTAATGTACTGCAAAAACCCCCAGCAGATTGTATTTATATTGTAAATCCAGTGCTGTTTGCTTTATTTTTACAATAAGTCTCTATCAGAATCCTTAATTATGATAAATTGTAAAAGCTCAAATGAATTACAAAATAAAATAAATGGTATTTTTTCCGATAAAATCTCAATCAATAATTATTTAAGCCTGGCTATCTTCAATGAAAGAGAAATCAGATTTACATTCCCATACTCTTTATTTGGTTTATATATACATGTCTGAATTCCATTACAGAGAAAATGAATATCTATTTTACAAGTATTTTAAAAATTTGTTTACTGTCAAAATAAGAATCAATAAACTTGAAATCTCATCATTTCATTTTTTAATTAATAGATGTTTTTGATATTATAATGCCACTAAACAATTAGCTCAAAAATTATAATTTATCTGTATTTACCCTGATATATAACTTTTTCTAGATCATCATTAATATATAAAAGTCATTAAAATACAGCCAAGAAAATTAGTATTTTTCACTAAATTAGTTTATGAAATTATTAACTTCAATATAATACCAATTTGTTTTCTACAAGTGGTAAAAATAGTAAAAAAATTTAAAATATGCACTCAGTTATTAAATGGTAATACTAAAATTAATATATCATTACATTTATAAATGATATTAGAAAATTTATTGAGGTTTTTCAATAGGTAATTACTTAACATTCTTTAAAAGTTTTTAGGATCTTTCATCTTTACATAAGATAAACATTAGTTTCTAAAAATTTACTTTAGACATAGATTTGATGCAGAAAAAAATTAACACAAAATTGCAGAGGTTCCTCCAGTGCTGTATGATCTACTTGCTCTTTTGTTGTTATACTGGGGGAGGGGGATTATTTAGTCAGGAAAAAAAGAAAAATGTGAACAGGTGATTTCCAAAAAAAATGTTGATAGAACTATTTATCTGTAAGGACATGCATGCCCTCTATCAAGTCCTCATCTGTTTTTACCAAAGAACTCAGCTATAGAAAGCCTGTACTATGTGAAATCACAACAGCAGAACTCTTCTCTCAGAAAACACATGGTCAGTGTGACAAAATAAATGTAGTGAGTAAATAGTAAAGTTGTCTTGTAGACAAAATTTATCAGAATGTACCTATATGCACACATATATCAAATCATATCAAATGCATGTGGAAATCATGAATGTTACAGTCAGTGAAATATTTTTAAAATGTTTACCTTATGAAATTAGTCATCAAGTATTTACGACTTTTAATTAGAATACATAATTCTGTTTGCTTTTAGATTTTCAGAGTACTAAAAGTGTTTTATATATGCTTGTTAGCTTTAACATGGAAAAGTTTTAGTGTTTATTCTAATTGCTATTTAGTCTTTCGCCTTTATCGCCATACTGCTAAATCAAGAAAACAAGTTTAAAAATAAATTGAGACTTTGGGACATGCAATGTTATAAAAACGATGCCTAAAATTATAATGATTAAGGATGTATGTTTTTAAAACTCCAAAATATAATTAGGAGAGATGAAAATGATATCTGAGGCTCATCTCTTTTTGCACCCTTCAGTAAAATCAGACATAATGAGCTCCCTGAAGTCATTAAAAAATATGAGAGGTGATTTAATTGTTTGGGGGCTCTCAACCTGATGCTTATCCAGAAATACAGCTCGGACGAAGCATATTTATCATGTTCCACAGCAAGTGAACCTATGAAGTCTGCAGAGTGAAATGATATAAATCACCAAGCAGTAAATAGTCACTAGGCCTCTGGACTTTTAGAATTCCCACTTCTTCAATGAAGCAATACGGACTCTATGAGAATGGTAGACGAAACACTTAATGATCTAAAATAGAGATGACAAACTGGTGGATTAAGGGAGTAAATAGTCATTGGACTTATGGGGTTTAAAAAATTCTCATTTCTTTATAAAGCAAATAAATTCTTTTCGTGATTGAAAAATACATACAGATGAACTATTAAAGAGGTTGCACACCAGTGGCTGAGGGATTTAAGTGAAGAATGAGCTGCATTTGCACTGAGTTGAGTAGATAGAGAGTGTTGATTTTAAATTTAACTTTGTTGTTAGCATGTAAAATTCTTTAGTGAGTTTTTTTCCTATAAAAATCCACTTAAAATTTTATGCTAAAACAGAGAGAATCAGATAGCATGGTACCTCATTAAGACACAGTAACAATCCATTAAATCTGTGAGTTAGCTGTATCTTAGGGTACCAGTTATACTTTTTATCATGATTTGGACCTCTCCTTCTCTGAGTCAGAAATATTAGATTTCACATGGCACTAACTGCCTGTAAGCCTTCCTGACCATCCACCTTCTCAGTTTAATATTAATGGCAGTTATGGCTACTAAAATTTCTTCTTTGTTTACTTGTTCATGATTAGTCAGTTTTTTCTGGAACATAAATGTAAGTGAAGGAATGTTGACTGCCTAATTGGTGAGCATGTTCCTTAAGACCTAGAATAAGTCTGGTGTACAGAGGAGTCTAAATAATATTTAATAAATGATGCTATGTGGCTGTCAGTTGTCAATTATTTGCATGATGTTTCTGTTGGTTTGTTCAAATTAAATTAAAAATATCAAATTCTTCTCGTAGTTAAAACTCTATCACAAGTAGAAACTGCAAGATTAACAAAGAATATCATATATTACTTATATTCAACTTGCTTCTCATTTTCTCCTTTTTTGGAAGTTTTTGAGGACTATTTCTGCTTAAAGTGAACAATTATATCACTGCCTTTAATCAAATTATCTTTCTATTTCTTGATGATTTGTAAAGATTGTTTATCACTGTTAGTCTTTATCAAAAAAAGAGGCGCATTTGGTTGATTTTCACATGCTTTAAAAAGTACTATTTAAAAATCATTATAGTTTTCCGATATACTGGCTAGCGCTCATCATTTCTAGCTAGAACTCTTGCATTGTATAGTACATTTTCACATTGTTAGTTTTTCAAAGGAATTCTAAAATGACTACCAGAATTGCAAAATATTTATTAATGTATCAGAAACATCTTGTTCTATTCATATTATTATCTCTATAAATTTACATTACTAAATTAATTTCATCAAATAGACAGAATCTTCCATCATCTTAGATGCAAAAGTTTTCAAGACAACATCTGCAAATTAAATCCATAAAAAGAATTATGTCTTATGACTCAGTGAGACTTTATCCAGGTATACAAGGCTGGTTCAACATTTAAATATCTATCAATGTATCCACTATATTAAGAAAATACAAGAGAAAAAATGCATGATGATAATAATTTACAAACAAAATCACATAAAAAATTCAATATCCATTGACAAAAATTCTCAGCAAACTAGAAACTGATTAGAACTTGATAAAGAGAATAATAATAATAATAATAATAATAATAAATCACTATAGCTAACACTTTCTTTAATGGTGAAACACTGACTGGTTTCTCTCTATGATTGAGAACAAGACAAAAGTGTCTGCTCATTCACTGCTGTTCAACACCATACTGGAATTCTTGCCATTGAATTAATAGTATATTACTGTTGCTATGGCATCTTTCCTAGCACCATCACCTCCACCCCAACCACCAACTCTGATTCTACCATGACCAGTGCTACCCCTTTCACAGGACGTGGCCAAGGATGGTGGTTCAATACTGTCCGTAATGAAATCTGTGACTTTGGATCATTCAAAGTTTTTGTTTTGTCTTGTCTTTTATTAAACTAAAAGCTGCCTGCCAGTAATTCATATTTATATTTTTTAACGTTTTCTTTGTAGAAACACCTTCTGCTTACAACAATCCTTATTCAGATATCTGAAAAGAGTGTCATAACCCAGGTTTGCTCACTGTTTTCTCCACCATTTCTCGTCTGAAGTGGTTCTTGCTACTGTCACGGTCGCCGTCACGCACCCAGGGTGCGGTGCCAGCGCCTGTGCCTGATGAGGGGCTCTGAGCTAAATAAGGTGCTGCTCATGTGGCCAGAACTACCCAGGGAATACAGATCTTTTTTTACACTTTAATTGGGGAGCTTATTAACTTTATTTAGAATTTGGTGTCCTGCTTCTGCTAAACTCCCTACTATTTGGTTGATTTCCCCTATTGGCCTCTTTAATAAAATTAATCATCTAATCCTCATCCTTTGACTTCTTAATGATTTTTTTTTTTAATGTGCACATTCCTCCTAACACCACCGATATTTTAAATTATCTGTTTGTTTAGCTGCCCCTCTGATGGGACTTCGAGGCTTTGTGTATTGGGAAAACCACATTTGTCTTGATGCCTCTGGTGTTTATTGAATAAACATACCCAGCAAATGACTAGATTGGGAATTCTAACTTAAAAAGTCTAAAATCTGGTGTTTCACTTTTAAGTTTATAACCTTTGTAGTAAAACTTCCAGTCATAAAACTCTTTCCAATAACGTATTTTAAAAGATGAACTAAGAGATAAAAAGTTTCTACAACTTATTTCAGTAAAAATATTCAATATGAGCATTTTGTTCTTTTAATATGAAACACAAAATCATTTTAAGGAATCATTTAGAAGATATGCTATATAAATATATAAGCATCACTACAAATAATAAACCTAATATATTAAAAAACACAGACATCTATATACCCTACATAGTGCTACATTTAAAAAAATAAGATTTTTACCAAAAACAGTTTTCCTTAGCTCAAAGTGTTTCTTTAAAAATTTTGCTTTTTAAACAATTATATTTGTCTTGATATCCAGGTCAAAATCACAAATCACTAATGCAGAGAACTCTCCCTCTGGAAACGTCTGGAGGAAATTATAATTTTCTTAATAACGTAGAAATCTGAGGTTTTAAAAATTGCACCATAGCATTTACAGATGGAACAGAATTTAGACTTTCAGGAGCCATCTGTTGATGAAAACTTTAACGTGCTATTTGTTGGCACTCGTTTCAAGATTAATCATTTCAATTTTGTATCTATTTTTATCGAAGCCATTTCATAAAATTCAACCCATTTAAGATGCTATCACATGTTGATAGAACAAACATGAGAATATTATCTTCAGTAGTCTTAGAGCTAGGACATGTCCTAAACATAGAGCTCCAACTTAATTTTCTTTAGTAAGAAACTAAATATTTTTGTCTTTCCATGCTGAGGCTATGACTACATAATGCACCAAAGTAGCTGTCTAATATATTTGATAAATTCATAACAATTTAATTATTAAAAAAAAACAATATTATGTTAAACAAACAAAACATTAAGAATGATTTCAGAATCACTCTTTAACCAAAGTTGAAGAATCTTGCATACTAACATTAATTTCTCCAAAGTTCAGAATTACTTAGCCTATCAGGTACTTAAGTTTCATTTTATAAGATTAAAATCGTTTAATGATCATAAGAATATTAGCTCAAACTAAATAACTGAATTGCACATTTCAAAAAATATTCATTACGTTTTTCTTAATTTTTATCCTTATATATTTATTGTCATTTTTTGATATAATAAAAAATTAAGTGAAACTGACTCCAAAAAAAGTCATTGAAAAGCACATCCAAATTCTTTCCCTAAGTGCTGAATTTTAGCATTTAAGGTATGTTGGCCCCTTGAGATACCTCCTTTGATCTTTGTAAAAGCAACACGGGCTTACAGATGAGTCTGTTTAAGTATATACTCCCTTTTCTCCCAATTTATTCGTAAACTCACAATTAAAAATAATAAAGATTTAGAGATCATTAGGATTTGCACCTTCTAAATCTCGAGATAGGTAGCACCTTGAACGATCTCCATGTAAACTTTTATGAGATACAACTTTAAATATCATTCATGTAAACACTAACTGTTATTGGGGTTCTACATTGAGGTGGCAATGCACCTCTCTGTTCTAGACAAAGAAGTTTCAGTAAAATTTTAAATACTTGCTAAATAATAAATAATCCCCTCTTCAAGAAATTAGAAGTAATACATCCTCTTCTCACTGTCATATACTTTATATCTTCATAGCAGTAAAATATTTTCTAATTAAAAAAAAAAACTTTTCTTTGTTAAGAGAAGGTTTATTGTTTCTGTGCCTACACAGTTAGTTTCTACTCATTTTCTTCCTCCCCCATGAAGACTTATTCAAACACTTGAACCACACACAACATTTTCTCCCCTCTATTCACTCATGTCAGAACCAAAATCTTCATGGCTCGAATCACAGATCCCCCTGATCTTATTTCATAACCATTGTGCACAAATTGTATGTTCTCTGCCACCCTTTTCCCTTCCACTGTGAAGCTGGAAGCTCCTCAAGGCCATAGGCCATGTGGTAAATTTCTCCATGTTTTGTCACAGCACCAGCACTGAACAATGCACAGAAGAGGTGATTAAAAAATACTTTCTGAATTAACTTATGGTTTTGATGAGTGTTTATTGAAACTAATTTTACGTCAAAAGAATGAGCGTGTGGGGCAAATGGTATTTAGTCTCTAATCGGGACTGGCATGAGTGATCACAACTCTGGCAAACATCAGGCTGCCCGTCTAAAAGAAAACAGCTGGCTGAGAACCAATAAATTGAAATCCTCGGGATTTTTTTTCCAAGGGTAAATCTAGGGTGAATTAAAGCTCTGAAGTCTACTAAAACAAGAATAAGTAAAACATGTAAATTATATGTTTTTCTCCCTGTCAACTAAATAGGCATGGTTTTATAAGCATGGTTTAATCCAAAAAGCAGATGTAGTTTTTCCTTATGATACTAAATGGAGCCAACTGGCTTGCATAGTACTTTTTTTTTTTCCACCCCATGGTTATTGGAACTGGCAGGTTGAAAGAACTAAGAATTATAATTTCAGGACATGGTAGTAGAAGCAAAGAACTGAGTTCTGATCTTTTAGAAGAAAAAAAAAAGACAAAGAATAAAAGAGGGGCATTTAAGGAAATAATAATGGCATTAAAAAAAATGTCAACCAGAAATCACGTTATGAAATAAGAAATGATAATACTAAAAAGCAAGTATCATTAGTCCTTAAATGGCTCTTCAAGATGTATGCAAAGGGCTCGTATGTGTTAAATAGATCAGTTTCTGTTTGAAGAATTTGTTAGATGTTGGCTGACATCTGAGTACTCTCCCTGCAAATATCTAAACCCCTTCCTCAAGGAACCCCCGAGATAACCACATTGTCCTGGAATGATGGCCTCAGAGGCGCTACTTGTTGAATCTACAGACTTTTCTGAAGAGGCGTATGGATTTCATATGGGCCAGATGGCTTCTTCTTCATTTCTGTGTTCGCACCACTGAGCTTAGTGTCTGTTACTCCATAACCACTTTTTGGCCTTTCATATATGGGAATGTAATATTCAGATAAGTCAAGCATATAGCTTTGTAGTCAGAAGTACCTCACTTGAGTCCATCACTGACACAGTTGAACTGTATGATGTGGTAAAGTGGCGTAAACCTTAGGCTCTTAGTTTTGAGGGTTTTTTTTTTTTAATAGTTACATTAAATCTATATAAAGTACTTCATGCTATACTTGGCGTATGTTAGACATTCAATAAACGGAATTGTTACTAAGAACAACAAACAAACCTAACCTAAGCACATTTCAGAATTCGATCTTGTAGTAAGTGGCACATGGAATTCTAGTTCTCTTCTGGGCCACGCCAGTCCTGTTAAACTAAGTGTCCAAGCTTACTTTTCCTTCCCATGCCCGAAGACCCTTAACAGAGCCACACAGTAGCAAGCTAGCAGACAGAGTCCCTAATGGGAGCCTTTTACAGTGACCAGGTACGTAACACAGTTTAAATTATTAGTGAAGGTCTTACACACTTTAATTCACACACGAGTAACTAGTTTTCACCCAGAATAGGGCATTTCAGCCTAGGTATTCAGAGAACCCATAAGGAAAACCAGAATTTGAGTGCATATTCAAAACCTCGTGACTGTAAGCAACACAACCGGGATAAGCTAAAACGTTTGATAACTTCTTCTTTCCTGTGTATCATATTATACATCAGTGTTCAACAGTGTTTAACAAGAAACATGGGATCCTTTTGTTGTGATGTGGGTTTCATTATGGCTATCACATTTCAGATCTAGTGTGGAAGGAATAATTACATTTAAGCGTGGGTGCCAGAACTCCATGTTCTTTGTGCTTCATACGATCTACAAACACACCAGGAAAGAGAAGCCAAAATATGGCTGCCTTACATATGCCCTACAGGCTTTCAAAAGGCTCAATAAAAACAATAATAACAACAACAACAACAAAAATTATAAGAGCAACTAAAATGGAGAGTGTTAACCATACATATGTCAGGCACTGTTGTGTTTTCTCTGCCTATTTTAATTCATGTATCGCCACTGGAACTCTACAAGTTAAGTATTGTTATTATCTGCATTAGTCGGGGTTTTCCAGAGAAATAGAACCAATAAAATATATGTGTGTGAATATATAAGAAGAGGTTTATTATGGGAATTGACTTACGTGGTTATGGAAACCGAGAAGTCCCCTAGTCTAGTTGCCTTCTGCCAGCTGAAGATCCAGGAAAGACGGTTGTGTAATTCACTCTGAGTCCCAAGACCTGAGAATTTGGGAAAGTAGTGGTTAGATTTTGTAAGTCAGTCTCAGTTCAAAAGCCCAAGAACCAGGACATCTGAAGTTCAAGGACAGCAGGCAAGGGATGTCTCAGCTCAAGGAGATAGAATGAATTTTTAGCCCTTCCTCCACCATTTTTATTTATTCAGGCTCTCAGCAGATTAGATGATGCCAGCCTGCATGGGCGAGAGCAAGCTTCTTCACTCAGTCTACTGATTCAAAGGCTAATCTCTTCCTGGGACACCCTCATAGACTCATCCAAAAATAACTTTTCACCAGATAGCTGGGTTTCCCTTAGCTCCTTCGAGTTGATACATGAAATGAACCATCACATTATGCAAATTTTACATATAGGTATACTAGGGGTCAGAAAGTTTAAATAACTCCCCCAGGGTTAAAACTTAGTGAATACATAAATTTGAAAGGATTGTATAAAGTTCAACACGTCTTGTCGGTAGGAATAATTTGTCTAGTCTCTCTTGGGAGAAAAGCTCTGCTCCTGCTAGAATGAATTATATATATTTATTGAAACTTAACATTATTTCATAGTTCATGTCAGACTTTTAATGGTTAATAGATAATAACTCTAAATTATGTTCACAATTTTAGATTTTGATTCTATTTGAATTCGAACATAAAAACTACACAATATTTTTAAAATTTTCTCTTAATTATTTAATTTTAAGAGAGAGAGAAAGCAAGGTGGCTTCTGGCAGCCTCTCAGTCATTCAAGAAAAGCAGATTCCTGGAGAGAAATATGACACAGCATGCAGTTCACAGAGAATGCTGGACAGGACCTCTCCAGGAAACAGCTGAGTGAGGTCTGACTTCGGATATTTTAGTAGCCACATCCCACCCTGGATAACTGCTTGTCTTCATAATGAGGGCCCAGATTAGGTCTATGATAAGGAGTTTCCTGATATCTACATTTCTCAGAATCTAGACTCAGCTATTCATAGAACCCAGGCAAAGGCATAACTTATGTTATACAATTCATATGTTCTTTCCCGTGATCAATTTATTCCTACAA
This sequence comes from Macroglossus sobrinus, assembly GCA_004027375.1. Classification (NCBI taxonomy): domain Eukaryota; kingdom Metazoa; phylum Chordata; class Mammalia; order Chiroptera; family Pteropodidae; genus Macroglossus; species Macroglossus sobrinus. The sequence goes on from PVKZ01001254.1 coordinate 284,320, forward strand.
TGATTAAAATTGGGAAAGGCCACTCTCTATTGAAGAAACCCCAAATTATAGCTCTAGAGAAATGGTCTGCCCAATGCTTCTACCAAAAATTTTCATAGTTATCACACGTGGACCTTTTGTCACCTCTGCTTTTACATGAATAAAAATATATAGGGTTATAAGAAAAAAAATAATTATGTTGAAATAGAAGGGCTATTTAATTGGTGCTTTAAATAAATAGAGATAGTGGTAGATCCAATTAAAACCATAATTCCAAAGAACAATATTTTAGAATTTTTGCATGATTTAAGTACATTAAGAAAGGATCCAAGAAATTTATTTTGATGACAAAGTCACAGTTACTGCTAATAGTTCTGAGATTAGTGAAAATAGAGATAACATTTTTTTTACCCATGATTGTTCCACCTGCCCCTAACATTTTATCTGCAAACCCTGTGAGGGGTCTTGCAATCTAGGTTATCAACTCTAGTGCAGAGGCAAATAAGAGGCTCTCAGAGCCTTCATAATAAGAGACATTAGAATTATATTGAGAGACTTAAATGTTTTCAAAACCAAAAATTCTATTTTAAGTGTTTTGAATGAGATAAATAAACTCAGCATCTCAACACCAAAAAGAAACCTACTCTTCACACATAAAGGTATTTTAGGAGAAAAATGGTATCTGGTTTATTTTGGAGTAGAGGAGAAAGGAGAGACTCAGGACATTGTATGTATTTGAAATTGGAATTCCATTGGAGGTAGAAACTCAGATCCACATGGAAAATTACTCAAAAATTTTGGAAAACAAAAATCTGATTGAGGTAAACCAATTATATTGAAATATATAGACCGACAAAAGAGGGGAGCTGAGTTAATATTTTTTTAAAAATCTCAGAATGCAGAGTGACTATAACTGACATCTGGGTAGCATAAGCAATGTGCTAATGAACATCTTTGTATAAATCCTTGTGTGCATCTGGGGATAATTTCCTGAGATGGATTTCTAAATGCAGAATTTCTGCTTCAAAGAATATAGAGTACAGAGGAGTGAACGGCATCATGAGCCTTAGTCTCCATGCTATTAAAGAAATACAGATCCCAGTCAGGCACCTGCATCCAGACTGCCCTCATCACTGCACCTTCCAGGGTCACTGCTGGACCAGCTGTCCTGGTTTCACCCCTAAAGAACCGTGTCTATTAACGTGGCCACTCTACCTGCTTCTAAAAGAGTTAAAACTTAGTTGGGACTTAAAAACTGAAAATTGGTTGAGACTAAAAATGAAAAAAGTCACCTCGCTATTAACTACACTCGGGAAACAGACTCTTATAAAGCCAACTGCAAAGTTAACAGGAGACATAGCTCCTTCTAAGGTGACAGAGCAGTTATAAAATGGCAGAACAACTGCCTCTCAGAAACTACTGCTTTCTTATCAGTGAAGCCCCCAAACCCACTCGGCTGTATCCATCTATCGCTGAAATATCCACCTCATAGAGCGGCCAATCCCTGCTTAATCCCCCTTCTCCTAATCCAGCCACAGAAGCGAGTAATCTGTGATTACCTCAGTGTTCCCCAAGGAACCCCTCGGAGGAACCCAAACCTTACAATGAATGTGTTCCTCCTCCCTCTCATTCGATGGTGTCCCTTGGCTTCCCTGGAGTGCCCCTCTTCAAGGCGCAGAGTCAGTAAATCCAATTTTGTCAGACTACAGGTTTGTGCCTGGGTCTTTCGCACTAACAGTTCCCTCGGATTATGGTTTGCCACCCAGCACATTCACACTTCCCACGACTTCCAACAGCCACCAGCACACGACACGATTCCTTCTGCCCATTCCAGCTGCGTCCACTTTCACCCTCCAGCACTGACCACTACTTCCACCCACCACTGACTCCCTAGACAGGACTAGATGCCTGAAGGGCTACTTGCAAAGCCATTGCCTCTCCCACCCGATATCATGAGGACCTTTGGTATTTTCTGTTGTAAACTACTCTGAATTGCCGGCTTGATGTCTAATCTTGAATATTTCACAAGCACACACAGCCTATGTCAAAACGTAAAGTTTTTATTTTCTACCTAGACTATGATGTTTATTCCGTCTTTCCCATTTCAGTTCCACTCTGTTCACAAACAAACACTCGATGCTCACCTATACCTCGCTCTCCCTTCACGACTTCCAATCCACCAAGAAGTTCTGACAACTCTGGCTCCAGAGGACAGATCGTAATGCATCCTCTGCCCATCTTCACTGCCACCAGCCTTATCTAAGCCACCTGTACTGCCCACTTGGTATTCCATGATCAGTTTACTGTATTTCCAATTGGTTTTGGTTATTTTATGTAGAGATTTTTAATTTTTTTAAAAAATTATATTGATATAATTATTTTTATAATTGTCAAAATTATAAAACTTTTTCTTTAGATTTCAATAAGAATATCTGTGCTAGATACTTTGATAGACACTGGGGTTACATGAAGAAGTTGTACATCTTCCCTACCAACAAGACGACGGAGAAATAGAGAAGAAAATCAAGGATGAGAGTGTAAGAAGACAAAGGCAATAACCAGGGACAGTGTGGGAATATCTGTGAATATGTGGAAAGAACATTCATGAGGATGTTCCCATGAAGCTAATAAAGCTCAAGCTAAAGGACTTGCCACTTACGTGAGCCCATTTCAAAGCCCTGAAAGGGGATTCAAGACATGTATTTACATGCTCATGCTTTTGTAACATGTGCACGAGAATGGTGTTTTAACCACAGTTTTCTAGACCGCTGCCTTTTTTATGCATTCCTCCCTGAGACACGCATCCTTTCATCTACGGTAGAACTGCAGAGGCCATGGACATTTTTGGAGATATGGTAAAAGGACATTGAGCTGGAAATAGATTTAGTCTGGGGTTAGTGGGATATATTTTTGTGGTTCAGTTATTTCAGTGTATAGTTATATTCTTGCATGCCACTGTGCAACGGTGGTGGCTGCGCAAAGTACACTTACTTCCTCTTTCCCAAGCCAGTTCACCCATTATCTTCATATAAAAGACAAAACTAGAGGTTGTATCACACATGTCCTGAAACTGAGCAAATTAGTTTGAAAGAAACCAGAGAACATTTTTTCCAAAATTTACATGACATTACCAAGAAAAAGTTGTGATGTAGAGGACTTTTCAAAATGCCAATGAAAATAATTTTTTATAATTCATTACTTGTTTATTCTTATTATAGACATTTTTATTATAAGGTTACTGTTATATGAAGAAGCAACCCAAAGGGCTGAAAGCTTATTTTTAAAAAAAGTGTTATAGACTTCTGACAGTTAATAAAATTATTTTATTCTTTTATGGATATTGTGATATTTTTAGTATTTGATACCCCTTAAACTTTTTGTTTGTATTCCAAATAACTATGATTACATGTAAAGAGAGAAGTAATGGAAGGTGAAAGGAATCCAAACTGTCATTTCAAGAATACTCCTTAGACATTTGTCACTAGAAAAACAGGAAAGAAGGAATCACTTTGTGAATGACAGGAGAGGAGTTTGAGGAACTTTTATCTGATGGTCTAAAATTCCGAGAGAAATAGACAGCGATTCCTATTCACTAAAAACAGGAGGAGGGCATTAAAAAATAGATAACCGTGTGGCTCCTTAATGAAATAACAAAAGCCTGGAGATTCAGGTCTAGTACTAGTCAGAAGTGAGAAACCAGATCTTTCCTATGTGCGCATACATTTTCTTCATAATTCTTAGAAATGGTGGTGTAAGTGCCTATTAGATATGAGTTAGAGAGCAAAGAAGTTTGAGAGTAGCTAATAGGTTGGGAGAAAGTGAAAATATCTGAATCTTAGGGTGCTTAACTGTAGTATCGAGGATATAAAAATGAGTTAGTACAAGTTGAGGAGAAAGCTATCCAAGAACGAAACATCAGCGTATAAATTTCAGAGCTGGTGAAATGACAGCTATTAACATGACTGAAGATATTAGTAGGGAGTAAACAGTGAGAGCAATGTTGTTTAACACAAGTGTCACTGGTGGAGGAGGAAGGAATATGCCAAGTGGGCAAAATGGACTGAGTGAAGGCTACTTCCTTAAAAAAAAAAAAAAAAAGCCACTCTTTCTATTGGTCTCACTTTATTTCCCATTTGGAAAAAAAAAATTGACAAATAAAATTCTTTACGATTTTTATTTTTTATCAAATAAAGACTTGAGGCCAATCTTTTATTTATTTTTTAGTGTCATGACACTTAAATAGAATGTAACATTTTTCTAAGAAGCACGGTTTGATTTTTTCTAAGAAAGCACAATTAGATTTTTTTTTTGCTCTCATTAGCTCTGCCATTTTAATTATTGAAATTAACATTATTTGAGTTTCTATTATATTTTCTAAAGATGAAAATGCCTTTCTGTGGTCTCTGATATCTAAAATTTATCAAAATTGCTCTCTGCATAAACAACATAGACACTTGCAAAGCCAACCTCCATAGGTCCAGATGTGAGAGGCTGGCCCATAATTTATAGGTAATAATTACAATAAAGTCCAAATGAACAAGCACAACAAAAGAGGAAAAGAGAAGGAAGATGCTACCAGAATAGAAAACTCAAAATTACTGCTTTGTGTTTATGGTTATAATAATTTCCATTAACATTTATCCTATATTTAAGTTTTCTTGTTTCAAAATCTTAATGCTCCTCTATAATCTATTGCAATAGTGAAAACAATTTTGTCTAGAAAAGCCTTCCTAATTTTAAACTCATATTACAAAAGAAGTTAATGTATTTTATAACTAGATTCTGAGCAAGCAGAGAAAAAAGTTCAAAAGCTGAAAGAATTTAAGACCGAACGAATTGGGTGAATGCAAATTAAGAGAAAAAAGAACATATTCAACCCCTTCAGTTTTACTTTGAAAATAATGTAAATAACAAACACAGATCTCTGTGGATTTTCTTGTTACATTTTCTGTCAGTTGTCTTAATAAGAGTCTCTCCCATGATGTTAATTTTGCCTTTGAAGAAGTGCTAAATACCATCTAGCTTCTAATACGTTGCCATGGTAAAGGAGCCTTTGCTGTCTGTTCTTTGAAGGTAGTTAAGCTGAAGGGGTTGTGTAGCCTTCTGATTATCATTGATTTCGATTTAGAGTCTGCAGCTGGAAAGAAAATCTTCCTAAAGGAAGTATGATATACGACTTGGTCAGGAATCAAAACACTTTGAAGTGTCTCCTGAGCCAGTGAAAGAAACCATCTGCCCGTGGAATATCTGAAAATGAAGGCCTACAGCAAATATCGGAGCAGCGAGCGTTACACGGCAACAGAGTGCCACACATGGTTACAGTGCACACTCAGATCTCCTTCCGTGTGCATATTCACACGGAAGTCCAGTTTCGCCAATGAACAGCAGTGACTGCTTGGCAGATCTCACCCATCATCAATGCTTTTTAGCATCTGGGTCAGGACGTCTGTGATTTAACCTCCTTAGATTCATCTAACGAGGAAGGACTGGAGGGAATGTGGAGAGCTCGAGATTTCCAGGCCAGGTTGCCCAGGGATTGTCCAGGTCAACAGTATCTCAAGAGGTCGATTTTGATCAATAGATTCCATTACCTAATCCAACTCCCCTACCCTTGATGTGATCGGGAGTGCTTTATTTCTGGTTTCCTTTAACCAGATTAGACTGTCTCAGCACGACATCTAGGGAGAAAACCATTAAGCTACCTCTCGTGATAAACCCTATTAATTTGCTTGTAAAATGTCTGCTAGTTCATATCTGTGTAATTATTATTATAAGATATACATTTCTACAGGTATGTTATACTTAAACAGGTACAGAATATGGATGGAACAAATATTTTTAACTTTTTCATATACAATAATATCACATGGTATACAATATACTGTCATTGCATTTTTTAAAAATATAACTTCACTGCCTATAAGTCATATATGCAATATTTTATTTAACCATTTCTTACTTTTCCAGTTATTCAATATTATAACCTTTTATCTGACAGATGATTTTCTAATAGTTACAATATTATCTGTTGAAGCATTTTGATCATGGCTGCTTTAAATTTTTTGTAAGATAATTCTAAAACTTCTATTATCTTGTTTCTTGGCATCTATTCTTGTCTGTTTTCATTCATTCTCTACAAATTTTTCTTGAATAGATATATAATTACCTTCTCTGTAACTTCCTTTTGCTAGCTCATTACCATCCTCTGAATAAAGTATAATATTAGTCTCTCACCTGGGATTCCTGACTCTGACCTTGCCATTCTCAGCATTTTCTCAAACGACAAGCTGAGAAGTTTCTAGAAATGCTCACCTAATCATGTCACTCTTCTTCACACGTCATTAAGAATAATACAGTGTCCTTTTCAAAATTAAAACCACTAGAAAATTTTTTAAATATCATGGATTTGAGAAATAAATGTATATGACATCACTTGCTAGAACTGTATCATGACTGCTTTCTACATAATTAGAACCAGTGGACACAAGTCTTTCATCTAAGACTGGGTCATCGCACTTAAATACTCCTTCTTTCTTCTTTATTGGAAAGTGCATTATCTCATAAACATGAGTGACAGCCTTTTTGTGTAAAATATTGGTCAAATGAATTTAGAAATTCTTAATGGATGATTAACCAGTCTTTACAGACCACTGCTATTGTCCGTGATGGGTGTGGAGAGAAGAGAGGAAACCACTGTCAGAAAGGACAGCTCGTTTTATGATGTGGCACATCAAGTGCTATTGATGCTTAAATTTAAATGTTCTCTGCTATTTTGCTATTCCTAGTTGCTTGATTATTTTGCAAATAACAGTGGACTTTCTGGGAAAATATGTAATGCCTTAAAATGCTAAAATATAAATAGCTGTTTGGCTTTTTCTTCTGCAAAATAAACATTTGATATAGTCCAAAATAGGCCTGGGATTATAGCAAGTGTTATTTTAAAACCATTATCTGCTAGAGAGAGAAAGAAGGGAGGAGAGAGAGAGAAAGTTGGGGTCAGAAGGGAAGGAAAGAGGTGGAGAGGGAGAGGGAGAGACTGAATGATGATTAATTGATTGATTGATTGATTGATTGATTGAAAGGGGGAACCAACAATATACCATTAGCCAGCGATGCTGTTCATGCAGTATATAAATAAGAATATAAGATTTTAATTCACCTAAAGTTATCAAAAAGAACATGATGATTATTTTGCATGCTTATCCCCCGTTATATTAATATTCTGGTGGATATTTTGGCTTCAAAAGAAAATCTCTTAACATTTTTGTGTCAAAAACTAAGCCAAATAGACAATAAGCAGGAACTATTTAATTTATGTCACATTTTGAAACAAAAAATATTCTAAACATTTTAATTTCATTCAAATCCTTTTAACATCATATGACATGATACTTTACTACTCTAATGGTGGTAGCAAGGTCAAACTGAGGTTTGTCAAACTGAGTGACTAAATTCCATACTCTCTGTAGAATACCTGAATAGTAGATAAAATCTATGACGACAAGAATTTGTCACATGATGCATAGGTGATATTTTCTCTCTCAGTACTTCACTCTCTCTAACCTTGTTTTACAGAGCAATAAAAGCGGCTTCAGAATACACACAAATAAAAATAATGGCTCACTAGAAAGCAGCAATACTTTCAGACCAAAAAACATTGGTCTTGATATAAAACCAGATCATTTTTCCAAACATAGGTAAAGAGCCCGATAACTGCTATCGTTCAACTTTACATTCAATTCTGAGTTGTCTGGCAACTGATACAAAACACAGTTTATTATATGGAGCTCCACATAGGAGAGCTGAGTGAACAGCAGCAACTGTGCAGTGACTGGGAAATGAACTTCACTGCAATATATTTTAGAGATCCTTAAAAAACACATAGAGTAACAACATCAACCTCAGCACAGTAAAAAGATTACTCAGGAGTTATCCAGAGACGCAGAACGTTATTCCCATGGAAGTAATTTTCTCTAGAGCATTTTTTCAATGTGAGGCGAGGGAGTCAACACCAGTGCTTTGTGGAAACCTACCTGAGTTGCAAATGCCGTTCTGGACATTCACCTAACGGGAAATGTATTTACAAGAACTCAGGCTTAGAAACTAACCCTTATTTTCCATAAAAATGCAAAAAGCTTCTTTCATAATTTACTATGTGCAGAATCCAACTATTGTTCAATCAATTAAAAAAATTATATTTGTTTGGTTTTGGAAATGGATCAAAAATTATTTTTCCATTTTGGGACAAATCACTTCATTATGTCAAAAAGTATCTGAATCGCCAACCTCGAATCTGCATCATTCTGTCTGCCCCTTCTGCACTTGCCCGTTTCCCTGGTTCCTTGCTCAGTGAGTAGGTGCAAGTGTATGTCTTCTGCACTGCACCTTCCAGTACAGCCATGCCAACACATTTTCACATTGAAAAGTAGGAGTCTGTTATGAATTACTTCCTTCATATTATCCTTTATATTAGAATTAGGGCTTTACATAAGGTGTTTTTTTGTTTTTTGTTTTGTTTTGTTTTTTGATTTAAACTTCTATGTGAGAGTAAACCTATGCTATCTACTAATTTATTTTCAGTGAAGTGTTTATTACAAAATATTTTATATAAAAAACAAAAAGGCAGCTTTTGTTCTGGTGAAGATGGGTTAAGATAATTTAGACATATTATTCATTTTTATGATGCTTAGCTGAATACAAATGTAGAGTATGAAACAAATAGAGATAATAGAAAAGTGAGCATCTTCAAAATGATTTCTCCAAAGTATATTTTTCAGTTAATGAGATTTAGATAATTAATAATTCAAACAAATATTTCTTCTAATAAGTCAAGATTTACTTTTCTTTCCTGCTACTGAGAAAAGATTCATGTGATTCAATAACATTAGATTCAGTTCTATAAATAATCAAAACTACTAGAAAATAACAAATTTTCATACATGAAAATATGTTAACAGAATTGATATGTGCAACTTAATGGGGATATTGTGTATTATATAAGATTGAGTAAAATAAGTCATATAATTTGATTTAAATTATGTATTTCTTCTCTAAAATTTCTCTTATCTAGAATCAATGTTTTCTCCATAGGATTATGCAATATAGTAGAAATAAAATGATAAATAATCATAGATAACTGTTAATTACATTTAGGAGAGGCAAATTTCATTTCTAAAGTTTTCAGCTCTTTTTATCCATACAAAATTTAAATCTTAAGCATTTATCTTGCAATATACTAGGAAATAAACTTATACAATGTCTCATTTAAAAGAAAAACAATTAAAATTAAATTGTGAAAATTTTTTCACATGCAAAACTGTGTATCTTTAATGTTGACTCATAATAGCACCTGTCACACATTTAATTGCCTCTAAAAAATGTCATATTTCCTTTTTCAATTTTTTTCTCAACTGTGGGAAAATATAGAGTAGTCTATATTCAATTTTAAAGTCCATTGGAATGTTGAGTTAGAAAATGAAAAGAGAATGTAACTCTGACAGGGACCTACACAGATGTTTTCAATGAGTGTATTGACATTATAAATGACAATAAAACTTTCTTTAGGGTGAAGACTTACTGTGATTATTATTGTTGTTTAATATGCTATTATTATTGTTATTTTATAGTGGCTATATTTAGGTCTTAGGGTAAGATCAGGTACCCAATAGGGAGTTCCAGCAATTGAATCTTGCAAAAATAACTAGGTTCATCGCTTTATTTAATTTTATTTTCCTTTAAGACATGAAGTCTTCAATCACGTATTAAATGCTACTTTTTAATTTTTAAATATTAAATGACTGCATTACTGATCAGAATGAAACAATCTGTACATTTAAAAAAAGTTTATGTAAATGTTTTTAAAATAAATTTGGAAATCTCATTCAACTTCTTTCCTTTAATTTCTAGTCCCCTTTTAGTCCCTTTTCCAGAATAAAACATAAACACATTGTTTACATTTGTTTATAATCTTCCCAGCTCATTCTCAACATATAGAGCCATATACCCCTCACACACATGGACATATGCATTAACCTGTTTATATACAAGGGGCTGTAATATATGAATCATTGTGAATATTTTGTAAATAAGATTAACATTAGACTAAAAAAGGAAAAAAAAATACTAATGCCCAGACACCAATGGATGATACTAAGCATTCTGACACTTGTTTGTTTGGATTCTCTAAAAGTAGAAGAGAAGGCAGACAATTTACTTAATAATTTAATGACCAAAAAAGTCCTCAAATTAAATGAAAATTGTAATCTCATAGATCCAAATATTTCAATAACTTGCAATCAAAAACAAAAGAAAAGAAAACCACACCAAGTCGCAGTGTAATCAAATTCCTGAAAACCTATGAAAAAGAGAAAATCTTAAAAGTAACCAGAAAAAATAGACCCACTATTCACAGGAACAAAGATGTGGAGGAATCGGAACACATACACACCGCAGATAGTAATATTACTTGTCATCGCCACTCTAGAGTTGGGAGCCTAGCCCTGTCATCCTCTGCTGATAACTATTCTCCTTTTGAGAAATAGCTTTTGGTCTGCTAATGGGTCTTAGTAGGGAAAAAAAAAAAAACAACCACAGGTCACCAAGTTATACATACATACTATTGGTTGTGTTTCTCTGGAGAACCCTGAACAATACACATGTCCAGTAAGATGCGTATTCCTATGTTCAAAGCAATATTATTTAAATTAGCCCCAAAATGGAAGGAATCAACCAGCAAATGAATAAACCAACTGTGGTATATCAATTCAGTGAGATTATACTCAGAAATTAAAAGGAGTGAACTGTGAATACATGCAAATATCTCAATGAAGCTCAAAGGTACTTGGGAAACTAGATACACAAAGTTACATTGTATGATTCCATTTACATGACAATGTGAAAGGCAAGACTATAGGATCAGTGGTTGTCAAAGGATAGACTTAGGGAATCAACTGATTATGGGGGGGTAGGGGGTGCTGTAGGCCTCTGTCTCAGAGTGATAAAAACGTTCTACATCTGGATTGTGGCGATGGTTACATAGCTGAAGACCTTTGTCAAAACTCTGAACCGGACAATTAAATGGTAAATTTTATTTTTATGTAAATTTTACCTTAGTAAAGGTGAGATTTAAAAAATTAACTTTAAAGAGTTGTCTTCAAATTTCACATAAAAAGAAATTTAAAAAAAAGATTCCAGTGTGAACTAGCCAGTTAAAAAAATATATATATATTTTTTAATGAATTGTTAGTTTTTTGAAGATACCCTCCATAAATTTAATAGTAATTTACACCCCCAAAAAAATATTTTCCATTTATATGTGTAGCTACATTTCCATCATTTTTAAGAATAGTATTTCAGAGTGGCAAAAGATATCTTTTTAATAAGTGACCAAAAAGGGATTACAAAAATCTTAGTAAGAGCTGATGGTTGCATGAAATGGAGCTGGCTCAGTCGGGCGCTCACTCGGTGCAGGTCACGTCAGGTCTTACGGACTCCAACTTGCTAACAGAAGCAGGATTCTGCGGGGTGGGTGGAGACAGAAAAGATCACTCGATATGTGCTTTGGCAAGATGTAGGTTAGTGGTATAAAATAACGCTATCTATAAAACCAGCTGGCAGTGCTTATAAGAGAAAAATGTCTGCCGTTTTAAATTATGTTATACGTTTCTTTTGAAAATGTCTATAACAGAATGTAATACAGCTCATCTTTCAGGAATTGCCCGACAGATGCTTTTTATTTATAATTTGCTCAAGTACAATATTTCATTCATTCTTAATTAAATGTTTATATGGCTCGAATTTAGATTAACTTGAAATTATGTGTTTTATTTGAATTCTGAGAGTAGGCAATGCTCCATTCCATCATGGTATAATGTAAAAGGCAAACTATTTCAAAGTATTTTCTAGTGAAACAAACCTTTGTGTTCTGCACGGAACACTTTATAAGCACTTAATGCATACTATACTAAGCGATTAAAATTCTCTGTTTTGAGGGGCATTATAAAGAGCTAGAATGATTATTTTAAACTTATCTTCAATAAAAGGTTACTTTAATATGTCATTTTGGACACTTAAACAATGAAAATTCTAGAACTTCACATAAAATACCCACACTGTGAGGCAGAGTTGATATGAATTTTCAAAACTTTTAACTCAGAGGGGATAATTGAAGAAATTTATGAATACTAATTTTTTACTTTTCTTGGCAATGCCATTATGCAGTACTCTTAGAAATAGCCTTTCCCAAGAATTTAAGATGTATCAGAGAGGAAAAAACTAAAAACAAATATTGGAATGTTTTTACCATGGAATTTTACCATGAGGGAGCCCATGGTAAATTTGACGAGAAGCTTTAAGACAAGTGGACACTCAGAGTCTGTCCAGACATGTACATAGTACTTTCATTCCAGTAACTTCTTTTAGAAAATATTTTTGTAGACCTTGCTGAGCCACCAATAAATGCTATTGTGTTTCAGAGTGTTTTTTGGGGGGGAGGGGTGAAATATGGTATTTTCATCATCTTCCTGGAAATAAGTTTTCTTTTCTAAGTCACAAATAAGCAGATCATGGTGAAACATAACACAAGAACCACAAAGCTCAGGGCCACTAAGGGAGGGATTGTGTGTGGCATGCTCAATCCTACAGCTCAGAAAAGCAATAGGGTTTAGCAGACTTTGCTGTATTGGGAAAATAACAATTTTTATCCATTACTATTCAAGTGATAATATTACATATTTTCTTTTATGTGAATAGATTTTTCACTGCAATCTTTACTTGGTTTCAGATAGAATATTACTGGAATTATCTGAAAAATGGTATTTAGAAAATATCTATTCCCTGATGGATGGAGATATGACTGACTACAAACATAGAAAACAATCCTCTCTTTCTCTCCCTCTGTCTCCCTATCTCTCTATCCTTGTCTCCTTTTCTTTATCTCTTTTGTGTGTGTGTTTGTTGAAGGTATGTATGTGTGTTCTAAAAACACGATAAAGCGATAAATTGAATGCAAAGAGATACTTTTAACGAAAGAAGGAAAGTCCCCATTCTAGAAAGTGTTTCTTAAACTCCCAAAGTTCTGTGGAGCAAGGAGTAAGATGCTAAAATGCTAACATGCTGCTAAAATGAGAAGAGAAACAGAACTCACTAGAGCAGAAGGACTTGATGCTACGCCTGTCTGGGTGATGGCCTATTGTAAACAGCATTTGTAGAATGCCCTGTTCCCCTGGCAGTCAGAAGACAACAATTAATTCACATTTGATTTGACCATTACTCTCCTACAGTGAATCTTCAGAATCTTTACAATGTAGAGTTATCTTTTGTTTAAATGATATGTTGTTTATTAGTATACATCTTTAAAAATAAAAACACATAATGTTTCAACAAAATTGCTTCTTAAATTAATATTTTGTTAAGAAATTTTAGAGTAAAAAAGACCACAGGTGACCATGTGTTTCTATTTATTAATAAATAAAGGGGGGGCAAAACTTTGGGGTGCAGTTCAGAAAAAGAGGCCCACTGGAGAGATGTCAGACCTCGAGAAACAGTAAAATCTTATTATAGTTCCAGGTTCTTTTACAAAAATAATTTAACCACTTTTTTTCCCCAAGATGACAGCAAAAAATAAAAATAATAATGATATTCCCTGAGCCATTCTTTTTATTTATTTTAATATTGGTCATTCTGCCATATCATGGAAGTAGTTTCTCTGTTATTTATAAATACCCTGAATTATTTTTACAACTAATTATTTTCCCTAAAATCTTTTTTTCCTTAAAAAACAAGTTTTTGATTAATTGTTGCCACTTATTTCTTCTCTGGGCTCATGCAAAAAGAAAAAAAAAGAAAAAAGAAAAAAGAATAAAAGGGAGAGTTAGAATAACTCCAATATTTTCTAATTAGAGATTAAGAAAATCTTTTTTCAAGGTAGTGTGTATTTTCTTTATGGTTTTCTTTTAATATAAACTTTTTCTGATTTTTTCTTAATGTTAACCCCCCAAAAAAATCATCCCAACTTTAAAAAATAGATAATAATTTAGAATTATTATAAATTGACAACTTAAAATTATCTCATACTTTCCAAATATTTTATCACTTAAAGAAATATAAAACACACATAAAAAATAACATTGTCAGAAAAAAAATAAATAAAAGTAGAAAAATAGAATAGAATCTGGAATTACCAGGAAGCAACATTTGGGAAAATAATGTTTTCCAGACAAGTCAGGAGCCATTTGGGGCATAGAAAGGAAAGGAAAAGGATTTGTAGTATGTGGTTGTATTCACAAAAAGATATAAAAAATCGTATCATGCTACACATTGTTCTGCTTATTGTTACACAACAAGTGACAAACTTTAGAGAGTTAAAAAGGGAAAATCACTTATTTTTTCAGCTCATGGTGTCTGCAGTCCAGGCTTGGCTGGGAGTCCTGGCTCAGGGTCTCTCAGTTGTCAGCTGTCAGGTGGGGGCTGGGCTGGGGAGGTGGAGGGGGTGGGGAGGAACGAGGGGGCAGGGGGTTGCTCCGGCCTCTCTCACTCTTCCTGTCCTCTCAGGGCTGCTCACGCGGCTCTCCGTAGGGGCTGGTGGCCTTTTCCACATGGCGGCCCACTGGACCACTGAGGTGCTCACGGGCAGCCCAGGGCAAGGATTGCTGGCGAACGATGTGACAGACACACAGCCATCCTGCCCTCAGAAGTCACCTGGCGTCACTCCCACAGTAACCACTGTGGGAAGAGTCACAGAAGCCTACCCAGCTCTCAGTCACCCTCACACTGTAAGAGCATGTGGACTCACAAATATCACTGAGGCTATACTGGAAAATGTAATGTCATTAAAAATGTATGTTTTTTTTTTTTGTTTAATTAAAACTCATGCCAATTTATAAAAGATTTTACTTAGATCTAATAGAAACCCAAGACGAAATGGAAAATTAACCCAAGCAGAGGGAAAGTTGTGTCAAAGAACCACAAACCTGTTATAATAAGTGTTATATTTATAAAAGTCAAGAGCGCTGAGGTACTTGTTGGATGGCAGACGAGATCAGTATGGATTCACTAACAGTTCTATGTTTCCATTTGATGTCCTTCCTTAAGTAACGACAATAACTACTAATTGCTGCAGAAAGTGTACACTGTAGTGGCAGAACAACTTTTTACACACATCCTTTTCGGTCCTCGCTGCCTCCTTCTATAATAAGTAATGTTTTCACTATTTATGAAATGAGTAAAAGGGAGACCAGTAGTTCCCGTTCACATGAAGAAACAGGTGTCAGGCCAGAACTTTTGCTAGATGACAACATCTACATTTCTTTTCATTGTATTAATTTTTAGCTTATCAGTGGGTAGTGATATTAGTCTTATATTTACTAATAAAGTTACATTAAAATTTTTAGGTCTCAAGTCATCTTAAAGGAAAATAGTAAATACGTGATAGTTAATAAAAGATGGCAGCACATACGCGAGGCCTGTGAAGATGAAGCAGTCACCTGACTGAGCTCAGGATGCATTGCTGCCTCACACACAGGCTGAACAAGGAACTCTTAGACAAGAGTCTTAAAAAAGTATTTCTAAACATTCACATTTTCGGCAAATATAAGTTTATAGTTTTATTCAAACTTCTATCCTAGATTTTGCACATTCACTGTGTTTCCCGTGGCCTTCCCTCTTTAGCAATGGCAAATAAGCATCCACCCTGCAGCCAGGAGACAGACAGACAGAATATTCCCTGATTTGTTGTAATCATGGTGAACAGAGGTCTCCAGAAGGAGTGCCAGGAGTGGAGAAGTCAAGTACCATGCTTACGCTTCTCTCCCTTGGTGAGCACTTGAAAGTCAGAGACCAACACCAATTTACCGGCCGTGGAACTGGGGTTAGCAAGGGGAGAAATAAAGATAAGGAAATTAAAAAAAATGCTCATTGTTCCTGCCGATGATCCCTATTTTATCAAATAATATCGATAATAATGGCAATGATATCTTTAAAAAAAAAAACAAATATTTCCTATTGTCTCCTTGCCAAGGAAGCAGTTGGCTTAAATAAAGAGTTGGCCACAAATTCATGCAATAATTATTTTCATTTTTACTTTGAGAAAACAATTGCTTGATATATTAATTTTAGGAATTGTCAAGGATTATAATATCCTAATTATAGGTCTTAAAGCATCATGTTTTTTTCTAAAGAATAACTGACATCTAAGTTAGTTTGTATTATAAAGTGAATAATTGAAATAATTTCTGAATTCCACAAAAGTGAACACCAATTTTGGATGCTAACAACCTTAAAATTCCTAAATGTTTCATCATGCCTGCCTCTGTGTAGGTGATCTGCTCTTCACAGAGCCTCTCATATTCAAAATATAGAAAGTTACAAATTACCTGATTAAAAGTAAGGTCAGATGGAGAACTTATTAAAATCTCTCATTATGTTACAAAGTGAGGCACTCAGTCTTAAATTTAATTTTTCCAATTCCACTTATAAATACAAATAATAACAAAACACATAAGGGTTAGAAAAATATAAACTACCTACTTAGCAGTGTGGCAAAATTATTTCAGGAAAATTTATGGCTAATTCTAAATAATGTTCTTCAGTATTTGAGTTTGCATTGAGCATATTCACATTCTACCCCACCTCACTCTCATAGCAGAAAACACGAGATGTCAAAACACCTATTGTAATAGAAATTTAAATATTCTAAACACATACACGTGTAAGATACACTGCACATATTTCACATGGAGCATTTCTAGGGTACCCTCCCACTGCATGCCCAAATGTTTACAGGTTATTGTTGAAAGACCATGACATATAGAGAATAGGTGGTCAATAAATTATGTTCCAAAGCATTCTGAATGTTTAAAAAAATATATCCACCGTGAAAGACCAGATGGCTCAGCAGATTGGCAATTTATGAGCTAACTTTAATCTCTCACTGGACAAAATGGCTAAAGGTCATTGTCATCTACCATCTGCCTTTGGGCATCTGAATGACGAAGTGGTGGGCTTCAGCTTGTTACCACAGACAGGTGTCTGCCAGAGCAGAGATGGGTCTCGTTCCAATCGGAAATCATTTATTTGCATCTCCAAAGAAAGATCTTTGATAAATGGTGGAAGCTAGATTGTCTGACTACAGATGAAAACATCTCCAAGTTAAATTTAATAGAAAGAGAGGGAGTAACAAAAATAATTTCTAAACTTTCTACTTTAAAAGCAGATATCTATTTCTCCATGTATTTTCATGACATTGAATCAATGTATCTTTACAATAAGAAGTTATTCAGCTTTCAAATGTCTAATTTTGCAGTACATTTTACAAAGTAATTCCTCATAGGCCCTTGATTTATATTTAGAAGATTTTGGGTATCAATAATATGTGTGGCCTAAAACGTATTATTTTAGATTTTATTTCAAAATATGAGATTTTTAAACTAAATATGATTAAGAAAAAAAAAGAATGCATAAAAGAGAAAGAATTTGACAGAATCAAATTACCCAATCTTATTACCCAAACTTGAAAAACCCAAGTATTTAAATATACCTGCAAACATGAGATTTATGCTACAGTTAAAGACAATAACCCTACGTATCAATTATTGAAAAGAATCTGGCTAATATTTGAAAAGATGTTGAGCAGAAGATGTGTAGTGAGGATTTCTTCCTTTGTTATTCGTGTTTCCTTGGACCCAGAGTGATTGAAGTCTGCGTGCACTGAGGCCGCTTTGCTCCACGAACTCCTTGCCAAAACCGGGTTCTGGTGATTCTGGAGAAGATCCCAGGGGATGCGGAGTCATTATACTTAAACATCTTTGAACCACAGAGTTATGAAACTGTTCAATTTTAATCCTTCTGATTATACAGTGGGGAAACTTATTAGTAACCCTCTAAGCACGTGCTAATCTCCCCTTTTACAGAGCGGTATAAGGCACAGAAGTTACTATGCTGACAAACAATGAATGTAGCTAAAATCTAATAATGGCGTTGCATTTTCATTTTATTTTTATTTATTTCCAGCTACTTTAATTGATCATACCTCTTATAGACTTGCTCACTTGTTTTTATGATAGAATTTTTTTTTGCAGTTAAAACCACTTAAATGTGTAAAGGAACTCAGTTTAAAAGAAAGTAGTGCTATTCAGATATAGGAAAAATCAATAAGGAGATAGGACATTTTAAGATTATGTAGATGGCATACTAATTTGTTTCATTATATAGCTATAAAATATATTTATATTTTGATTCAAATAATATGCAATAACATGTTTTAATAGGTATACTTTTAATTTTGTCAGTCTTTGCCAGTTTTCCAAATCTATAACCTTTCTCTCCCTTTAGCTCTACCCTATGAACCCCTACTGTAGGTCACCAGAACCTATTGTAACCCTAGGGAGGTGACCCATCAGTATTACAGAAGAAGAGGTTGCATCTGCCTGTCTGCCTTAAGAGAGGAAGAAACTCATCGTGTGGACATCAGTTCCAAGTGGCAGACACACCGAACGTGAACAAGGAGAAGATGGTGAGAACGTGCAGGATGTAACTACCAAAGGTGAAGAAAAATCAAAGCATAAACTGTGTCCACAGAATTTTATGTAAACTATTTAGATCAATAAAGAAATATGAGAACTAAGCAAAGCAAAGTATCCCCCATCATATTAGTGCTTCAGACAGGTGTGGTGCAGGTACACCCTTCACGCATGGATTTTTAGATGCATACAAAGATGTGCAGAGTTTGAGATAATTGGATGATTCAAATTATTTAGAATTTTTTTTAATACATAAAGTCTATAAAACTTGTATATGAAATACCTAACATTTTCTTTTAGAAAATATAAATTGATGCTACCCATTGTATAAACACATTAAAAGAAAACCCTAGAGAAATCCCACTCAGCACATCAGTGTGCCAATGCAGTCCAGGTGACTAAAGGCCCCAGGAGTCAGGGGTTGTCTAAGTGACTATCCTTCATTATCCAATTTTAAATACCAACACTATCTTTAAAGTAATCATATAGCACAGTAGGAGGATGATCTGCAATGGAAAATGCATTGCTTCTTAATCAAGATTCAAAATATGACAATGGAAAATCATAACTAGTACTTGTTCTAAGAATGTGTGAAAATACACTGAAAAGGAAGAAAAGCAGTACCCTCAGTATTGTTAAGGGACGTGTCCAGGCAATATCCATGACTTTAGGAGATTTCAGGGGAAAGAAATTACATTTTTAAGAATGATAAGACATCATGGTTTAAACCAATAAGTATCTATAGAAAGTTATTGTAACTATTAAGAAGTGAAAAGATAAAAATAAATGTATGTTTAAAATTTTATAATTTAATTTAGTAGGAACAAAAATTAGGACATTTTAATTCTCTGTGGTTTATTAAATGGGAATATTAAATCTATGGTTCATATGCTGTTTGAAAAAAGTATAAAATTCGATTGCTAAATGTCGCGAGTGCTATAGCCCACTTGTCTTAAGGAAAGTAAAGTGTATTGGTTTTTATGCCTTGAAAACTATATTATTTTCAAGCCATTTAAACAAACATTAGAATTGCCTTAGTTAAAAAAACTACCTGGTACGGAAAGGCTTATTAAACGGAATGGGTAAATATAACTAATGACCACAACTGCCACCATAAAATGCTTTTATAAAGCGCTCAGACACAAACACCTGCATTTGCAATGGCTTTTCATTTGGAACAAACAAACAAAACAAACAAACAAACACACACATTAATATATGCATGCATTTATGCAATAAATATTGAGTGCTTACTAACTACATGCCTGGCAGAGTCGTAGGGACTGAAGATTAAATGGTAAAGGATGCAGACTGAACCCCCTGCTATGGGGGGTGGGGATGAATAATAAAAGAGCAAACAATATCTGATAGTGACTAACAGTGATGTAACTTCTCTGCAGACAGTGACAGAGATTCGAGAGTCATGGTGGGGGTGAGAGGGGGCTGCATCCTGACTTAGGAAAACTGGTGGCAGGAAGCATGGTCAGGATGTGAGTGGACAGAGCCATCAAGGAGAGGATCTGAGGAAAGGCAGTTCTAGGCTGAAAGAAGCACAAGCGCCAAAACGGGAGTTCAGAACGAGCCTGGGATGTTCAGGAAACAGAAGGTATCCCTATACGGTTGAAGCACAGTGGGAGGAGGAAGAGTCCCATGAGGCTGAGGAGGTAGCCGGGTGCCAGATCATCTAGTATAGAGGCTGCAGGCCTCACTATGGAATTCAGATTTCATTCTAAATGCTATAGGAAGTTGGGAGAGACTCACAGCTGTCACTTACCTATGTACTTTACAGTTCCACAGTGAGAGAAGACACGGCTATTCAAGGTGAGAGGTGCGTTTGTCAGCATCTCGATACACACATGAGTAAGTTCGCACAAAGCGGGTATCGGCAGAAGCACTGACTGGCAGCCCAAACTACCTTTCATAAAAATATATATATTAAGTGTCTCCTGCTCCCTTTTTTCTCACTTTCTCTTTCTTTTCTGCTGGCTGGAACGTGGAAATAGTGACCACAGCTGGGGAAGCCAGCCCTGACCATGAAGTGACCCTGGATTTGAAAGTTATTCATCTTATAATAAGTAGAATGAACTAGGGCTCTGGGACCTGGTGAGAGCAGAGCTGTGACATCAGCATGGATGCCCCTCCCCCCCACCTTTACGCTGTTATCTGAGATCCAAAAAAAAAAAATTCTCTTACTTAGGCTGTTGATATTTTGAGTCTTTTGTAATCATAAGCACGCCTAATCCTAAATGATTTGTCTTGACAGAATTTCAGGCAGAGAAGTATATGATTTCCATGGTTACCAGGAGAGTAAAATGCCACAGAGTTTGGCTGAAGCCTTAATGGTCAAGAACACATAACACATGCCAAGTGCCTCCCCACTACAGGGCTTGGTGCTATTTCACTTGTTTTGGACTTGGAAAGAAATGATCGAAAACTGTTTTACCTCTCATAACCCAACAGCCCTCCAAGGGAACAAAAGAGATTCATGTTGAAAAGACAGAGTTTCTTTGGATTCTGTGACACCCTGTGGAGTCATTGCTCCTTGAATTAAAGTCAGATGAGAGGGATGATGAGGGAAAGGAACAGGAAGCCAGTCATGGATTCCTTACGGTTTGGGGGTGCAGAAACGGAGGGATCCGGAGCTTAAAAGCTGTAGCTAATGGCCCGAGGCCTCCAAACAGATGAGAATCGCACCGTCCTCCACAGATGTCGGGGCAAAGCACATGGGATGGTTTCTGGGGAGGAGAAGCCAGTCTGAAGCTGTCTTAAAAATTATTAAGCTGGAGGAGCGATAAGACCCCAATGGAAAGGTACAATCTACGAAGCCTGAAATATCACGTGCATAGATCCTAAGGGTTTTGTTCACGCGTGACAAGTAAAGGCAGAAACTAAATCACCAACGTCAGAAAAATCGTAGTTAGAATTTTTAGCCATTTCCGAGGGACCTTGAAAGTTCTCTGCCACAGCAGTGCCTAGATCAGGCCCCAGAGCTGCCAGCGAATGCAGGCTGGGCCTGCTTACGGCTCCTCGTCCTCTCCCTGACCCGGATCTGGGGGGCTCCAGAGGCTGTCCAGGTGGGGAGCAGGAGGAGGAGGTGAAGACCCAGAGCCCCACCAGTGAGACAGAGCAGGTGCCTCCCACGACCCACACTGCCCTTGTGGCAGGAAGCAAAGCCAGGCTGAAAGAGAGAAGCAGCTTGATTTTTAAATACTGTTTTCAGGTTTTGCTGGCCATTTTGATAACCAAAGCTAACAGCTGTGATGGAAAGTGACATCATATCATCAAAATGACCAAAAATATAAAACCTGGCCCCAAATTTATTTGAGATATAGGACAGAACTAGTCCAAAAAAGCATGGAAGGAACCAGATGCCTTGGAGTGTGTGTGTGTATGCTGTGCGTGTGTGGGGGTGTGCATGTGTGTACATGTGCATACATTCGCCTATAAACGTATATGATTGGAAATGAGAAAGAAAACTGTTTGTTTTTTTTTTGTTTTTTGTTTTGTTGTTGTTGTTTTTCAGTTGTGGCCTATTAGCTTCTCCTCCAGTACACAAACAGCATCATTTTTAGAAGTGATGTGTTGGCTGCTTGGGCTGCAGAGTCGTGTGAGCTGACACCGGGAGAACATGTCAGTGCTTCAGGAAGTGACCAGAGCAGCTCATACTACAGAGAAGGCGACCGAGATGGAGCGAAGTGGAGAAATTCAGCGTCTGTTTCAGAAGCGGTGCCCAAAGCTTCCTAGGCACAGAGACTTGACAGCGGTCTGCCTCCCCAGCTCGGGTACAACCAGGTCCCTGGGGAAACACTCTAATCGTCACTTCCTTCCTCACATGCTTTCAGTCACATCGACATGGAGAGGAATCATGTATTCACCACCCCTTTGTACACCGACCTCTGCTACTGCTGGCTCCCCAGCGACACCCCTTTGCCCAGGCGCCCCTTGGACATGGATTTACTGCCATACACTTAAACAGCATCGGGTAAGTTTTCTTATAAATGATTCAGAGAAAAATCTTCCTAATGTTTAATAAAATCAATTCATAGATACAACTACAACAGTGGAATAAAAAGTTATGCTGTCTGTGTCCATGATCACATGAAGAAACTTAGAAATAGATAAAACGTAAAACCACAATTTTCAAAATTTGTTATGGTAACTGTTATATCGAACAAAGTTATTTTTGAGGAAAATTGTTTCCTAGAATTTATAAAGCAGTTTTATTTTCACAATGCTATTCTTAAAAACACTTTTTGAACATAACACTATAATTCTAAATCTATGGGGGGAAAAAAAACTGAGTCATCAAAAAGCTGGGAAGCAAACGGCAGGAAACCTCCCAATTCCACTCTAAAATAACAAAATGGCCAAATTATTTTTTTAAATAATAGTCAACATCTTTGAATAATGTTTTTCATAGAACACACAAAGCTGTTCAACATTTTATTTTTCAGTTTCGAGGACATGTGAGCCAACTGTTAATGTATGATGTATCTTGTAGGGGTTTTGAGACTAGCATAACTTATGTTCATAATATTTGGATGTTTTGTATTTTTCTTGGACTTATCTATACATCTGTGTCAGTGCCAGCAAGAGAAAGGGAAAAAAAAAGAAAAGAATTTGATCCTCATTCTTAAGTGTTTAAGGTTGTAACTGTTCTTGATCCTGGCTTTCTTGCTGCAGGACAGAATGGCTGTTTTTCTCTGAGTGGACTGGCTGGACCTACGACTTCAATGCCCGCAGCATAAGCTGAAGAGCACACACCTCACAGCAGCACCGTGGCACACGGACCTGACGGTGACGAGCAGCTAACAGACCATTCTTTTGTCTAGACACTTTTCCTCCCAAATTTCAGAATAAACAAATGCAAGACTTACAGCTGCACTGGTGTTCCATGCAGACAAGGTGGGTAAACAAAATTTGACTTCCTTCCCGTCAGAGGAGGCACAGAAACTGAAAAACATGCCTCCTGCACTGTGCATACCATGCTTCACCTGCCAGAGGTAAGGCCAGAGGACAGTGTGCATAGGCCTCTGTGTGACATGTGGACATTACAGGGGCATTACAGGGTTCGGTGCCTGCCATTCACCATGGATACGATCACCAAAGTTACATAGTTTTAATCCATCAACATTAAACCAAGAGCCTGCCAAAACACTGCCTTTACTTTTTTTTTTTTTTTTGCCATCAATTCATTTAGAATGAAAGAATAGCAAATTAAATTGAAAAAAATAAAAATCCACCTAAGTCTTTATAGAATATATATTTTTAAATCTGGATATCGGGCAAACTGAAAATATTTTATTTTACTCTTTCCATGCCATCGTTGCCTTAAAGATATTTACCTATAACAACAGCAGAATTGCCCTCAATCTTAGTGCATAAGGCTTGTTGGCATAAGACTGAGTAGAAATAAAAGCAAATGGCCATTTGACATGATATGCAGTTTCAGTTTTAAATGGAAATTTGTAAGTGGAGAAGTTAATTTGAAACACACATATCTACACCATAGATGTTTCCAATGAATAATCCCTGGTTGATTGATGTTTTTTACTTGTACAATCAGATAAATCCTTTTTGTTTTTGAGACAGATGCTCTTTGTGTCCCATGTCACAAACTTTTCAGGCCACGGCCAACTTCAGCCACACCTGGCCACAACCCCTCATCAGAGTACACTCTGAGGCCCCTGCATTCCTGCCTCAGACATTTCACTGAAGATAAAGCTCACTTATCCTTCCAGTGGCTACAACCCAAAAAAGGGAGTGTGGGAGGTAGAGTTAGGGCCTCTGAGGACGATTTTCAATGTATGAGGGATGATAGAATCCAGGAGACAAATGTTCCAGGCTCCATTCTTAGGCTAGATAATGCAGAAAAAAACATGTTGTACATTTCTCAGAGGTTCCTGTGTAAGCAACATTTGTGTGTTGCCTGTAAAGTCGCCTTGAAAACATCTTTTGTTGGCTTTCCTATTTCCCTGTCTCACTCTCCTGTCACCTATTTCCTCTGATCATCTTTCAAATCGTACACAAGCATCCAAGTCCTGTTTTCATGCTCTGCCTTTGTGAATCCCAGAGTAGGCCAGGTACCAGCGAACGAATGTGCTATGCAGAACAAGGTAAAATGCACATCTCACAATTATCAGTTGATTTTTTACTGAATAATTGTAACAGATATCATCAATGCATGTTAGCATTTGGAGGGTCTTGAATTGCTTTTAAGAATCCAAGAGAAGATGTAGACCTTCTACACAGATAACTCCAAGAAGTTCCTTTATCAGGAAATCCCATACATAGTCTGAATTCTGTAAAATTCAGATTGAGAAATTCTGCATGCAATTATTTTTATAATTAAGAAAAAAATTTAGTTGTTTATTGCGTTCTGTTTCACTTCATGCTATGCAGAAAAATCTTTGAGTAAAATGTCAAGAGCTGCCTTTGGCAGACTCAGGTAAAAGCATGACAGCATGCCGCATCTGTGTGAAAGGCCAAAGATAATCTCTCGTTTTTTTCCTTATCACATGCATATTTTCAACTTATTGGTAAAGTGAGTAATTTATAACCATTTCAAAGAGAGTTCATTATAACATTCTCTAGGGATTGCAATATCCATCAATGGATAGAAATGGGAGTTAGTAAAAAAAAAAAAAAAAAAAAAAACTCTGGGAATTAGTAAGAAAATTTTTTAAAAAAATTTTTTTGGAAGGATGTGAAAAATAGTAGACTCCTGAACAAGGAGAATTCTGCACTGTCAAGGTATCATTCTATAAAAAAATTTCATTTCAACTGTTAATAAAAAATAACTACTCAATTCATGACTTTTTGTAGCCCAGGATCAAAAATCATTACATCACATTTTTGCTCCTGTATGGTAGTGAGAGGACAGCACTTTTCTAAGAATTTCACTTGATCCTGTGCAAAGAGAAACACTTTTTTCTCACAGTTAAAATGCAGCAAGTTCTAAACACAGTGGCTCTGCAATAGCCACAAACCATTTGATACATAGCTGAAATTGCAGAAATTAAGACTCAGTTAAGAGAATGTTTATCATCCTCTTCCATATAGATTTAGACTGTCCTGTTTCTAATATCTCTTCATCCTTGGATATAGATATAGATATAGAGGTAGAGAGATGGAGAGAGAGAGATAGAGATAGAGATAGAGATAGAGATAGAGATAGAGATAGAGATAGAGATAGAGAGATAGAGATAGAGAGATAGAGATAGAGACAGAGATAGAGATAGAGACAGAGACAGAGACAGAGATAGAGACAGAGATAGAGATGACAGAGGTGATAGAGATGATAGAGATGACAGAGATAGATATAGAGAGATGATAGATAGATGATAGATATAGATAGATGACAGATAGATGATAGATAGATGGATGGATGGATGGATGAATGGATGGATGATAGATTGATAGATTGATAGATAGATAGATAGATAGATAGATAGATAGATAGATGATAGATAGATAGATAATCTTTCCTCCCAGGCAGGAAATATCTGCTCTGAAAAGTCAGTTTGCACAGGCTGCAGGTGGCTGTTATTCTAGACTGACCTCCCCAAGACTAGTGACATGTGACAGGGAGAAGAGTAGGAATCCTGAAGAGATCCCATCCATGCGAGCAGGAGGAAAGGTGTCCCAAAGTGGCAGGGACAGGGCGAGGGTTAACAGGGTAGAATATCATTTTCAAGTGAGACAGATCTGAGGGCAAAGAAAAAAGGCCAAGGACCTAGAGCAATGGGGACTTTTTTAGGAAGCACATTAGAAAGAAATTATCTTCCTATATAATTATTCCCTTTAATTACATAAAACGTCTGATTAATGGCTGATGCAGCTGCAGAGCTAAATGCAAATTCTTTTGATGAATGAAGTCACTGAATATTAGAGGGAAGAAGAGTCTGTAATGAGTCAGGGGATGGGATCTTAGAGGGATTCCTCTGGGAAGAAATGACCACCCTGTAGGGGGACGTGTGTGGTGGGGGGGAATTTACAAGATTGATTTATTGCTTACAAGCATCACATTATTTTATGCTGACATATTTAACTTCACTTTTAATCTCGACTTGAAACCTGGGAGAAGGAGCACAGTGACTTAAATCCGTGCTATGGCATGAGGAATTAAAACATGCCCCCTCTGACATCTGTCAGACCTGAAAGCAAGGGTGGAGGAAAGGTCTGTGGAGGAAGCTTAAGGACAGCACCCGAAGGGAGTGCCCGCGGGGTGCCACAGAGAAGGGGCGCCACAGGGAATGAGCGCCATAGGGAATGGGCGCATGCGTACTCTCCGGTGTCACTGGGGGCTCACTCCAACACTGCCATTTTTAAAATCTGAGATTTCGTGGATCATTAATTAAAGGAATTTCCATCTCAGAGTTGCTAACTTTTAATTTGATCAGATCAGGACACTAACTATATACCATTATCTCATTAAAATGGAGATTTTTAACCACTGCCATATTAGAGATACGTGTGTTTGTTTGTATACACATATATGTATGTTTATACATGCATACCGAGACATATGTACACACATACATATGTGTGTGTGTATATACACACAAACAGGTATGTGCGCATACATGAAGAAACAACAGTCACTCAAAACTATTCTTCAAAATTTGCCTAAAAATCACTACACTATTCTTCTCTACGTCTCTCATATAATGGTTAAAAAGGATCACCATAGGTCAGCATCAGCCCTCAAACTGAAATTTCAGAATCCCTGCGTGACCTGAAATTGTACCTCGAATTAAGAACGCAAGCCATGTCCTTTGGCATTCTACCTCCTAGCCACGTGTGACCCCCCGTTAAACTTTTACTTCATGAACTGGCTCTCACACATGCCGGGCTGTTCCAGGCATCTCCAAAGCTTGAACTCAAGCTAGGCCCTCCTCGCTGAAATGGAGAGAAGGCCACGAACCCTTGTTGCATCAGGGAGTTTGAAAATGTAAGTGGAACTGCTCCAAAGCTTTTAATACGTCAGGTGAAAAATGACTTAGATAAGTTTGGGATAAGGAATACCTTATATTATACTGGAAGTGTTTATTGAATGATTAAAAATGAGGTGGCCAGGGAGGGGAGAAGTACAGGTGGACACATACCAAGAACGAAGCCATTTTTAGTACTAGCCAAAACTATTTTCCTTACACAAGTTTCTGTACAAATTTTCTCTGAGCACTCTAGAATTTTATGAAGTACTTCAATAAATGTTCTGTTTATACTTGTCTCTGAAGAGGTCATTTATCCTTGGACATTAGCACGTTTCTCTGATGCTTTCGATGGGTTTCATGCCATACGATTTCTAAAAAAATAAAATCACCTAATAATGAGCTCCGCCTCTTACATCGAGAACTAAAGGCTCTTCTATGACTAACAAAGAAGCCGTTCTTGCAATAAATTGTGAACATAAGGAATATTGTTATGATAGCTTTCTCGTGGTTGTTTTATCCTCTGTACTCCATACATGTCGTTTAAAGGATTCAAATTACTTTGAATAACAGAGGTATTGGCTGTTCATAAAAAAAATCAAACACACTTAGCGGCTATTTTCAAGTTTATTTTATTATTTTATAGCTCATATTTCTTTTTATCCAGAGTCAACTCATGCCAAAAATTTCAAAAGCACTTTTGGCAGATATGTAAATAAATTGGAGAGCAAATATTCAATTAATAAATTTTGGCAGATAAACTTTTGGATCAACATGAGAAGAGAAGAGTATTTAATATCCCTGACCAGTTCATTACGACCAATATACTTCTGCCCACAGGTTCAACACCGTGGGTTTTATCTGAGGGGAGTGTGACTAGGAAAATCAGTGACTGACACTTAAGTGATCAGATGACACAAAAGTGGCATTCTTTCTTTCAGTCATTCTGCTTCTTTCTAAACATACACTAAATGAACTGTTCTTCATCTGCTTTCCTCTGAGTACTGTTTTCATTTGTAATTGCATATCACAGTAAAAGATGAAGATTTGTTCTGATTGCTAGGATCTCATACCACAGAAAACCCACCCGCTGGTTCTCAGAGCACCGTTTCTCTTCGTTAAACTGCTTCTTTGTTTCATAGATCTGTTCAATGCAGTGACTGTAGCTGACTTTCAGACACTCGGGGAAGAAGCAATGTCTACTTCTCACAACCTGAAACGAGGTTACCGGTCCAATCGCTTCCTCTCATGGAGGAAACGATGAGACCTGGAGTGATTTTTAAGATGGAAAAGCCAAAACTTAACCTTTTCAGCGAAGGGATTTAATGCCAAAGCTCAATTTACAAAGTGAGCTTCCATTTCCGAAAATAACTTTTAAAACCCCAGTTTCTATTTTAAGTCACAAAGAACTTCTTTCATCAATACTCACTTTATAAAAAGCATCTATCATAATTTAAAAGTTTGCTGTTTTTTGCCTTCCTGCTGCATGAATAGCTTCAGAATGCTATGCACAGATGCTGTTTTCCACGATTATCAAAAATAATTACTGTGAGTGCTCCTGGCTACCTCTGCGCCGAAGAGTACGCCAGACACTGGGATGCAGAGCAGTGAGACTTCGCAGGGGCCTCACAGCCTCGTGTCTTCAGCAGACCATCAAGTCTGAGCAGCCTTCTGGTCATTCAGCTACTTCACTAAGGTTACGGGAGCCTCCCCCACCCCATTAAACCTTTACCCTTCGAACCACAGTGGCCGCACTGGGGGACAGCGCAGGGGCAAAACTCGTCACTCCAGAGCCTGCTATAATGGAATGGAATCTCGACTTATTTCTCCCTAATTTACAACCATACCTAAAACATCACTTGTCTATTTTAGCTTCTAAAGCCTCTTACATTGTAAGATGCTTCCTGAGATTATGGAAATACATATATACACAACACAGCCATATACATATACGTGTCTACACAAACCCACACTATATGCATATAAAGTATATTTTTGTTTGTATAAGGTTATTTGTATAAGGCCATTTTGTAGGTCGAATAACTTCATGCTTTCTTTCTTCTGAGCTTATGATCATTATTAAGCACCATATTTATTCAACAAATATTGAGGTTCTACTTTGTATGAGTTCCTTTTTAGCAGTTTTAATTAAGTCTTAATTTACATTTTTTTAAATTCACCTCTTTCAAGTGTAAAATTAAGTTATTTGCAGTGAATGGACAGTTGTACAAAAATCATCACAATCTAGGTTTCAAACATTGTCATCACCCCCAAAATCCCTTCTGTCTGCTGGCAGTCACTTCCCTTTTCCACTCCCAGTCATAGGCAACGTTTATTCAAATTTCTGTCTCTTTTTTAAACATTTTATATAAATATAATTCTACATATGGAGTCCTTTCCACCTGACTTCTCTAACTTAGCATAGTTTCCTAAGATTCATGCATGTAGTAGTATGCATCAGTAATATGCTCCTCTGTATTGCTGAAGAATATTCCACTAGTATATATGGATACAGCACATTTTCCTTATATATTTACCAGCTGAATGACACTTGGGTTGGCTCCAGTCTGGGGCTCTTATGAATAATGATACAATGAACATTAACGTGCATGTGGACATATGTTTTTATTTCACTTGCATATATACCTAGGAGTGGCAGTGGAGGGTCATATGGTAAGTTTACGTTTAACTTTTTAAGAAACTGTCAAACTTTGTTCCAAAATCATTGTACCATTTTATGTTCCCACCAGAAATTTATGAGGGTTCTAATTTGACCACATCCCCACCAACACTTGTTTTTGTATGTCATCCTGATTATGTCCACCCTGCTTTCTGTAAAGTGGTATCTCGTGATTGTGAAATGAATCTCCCTAATGGCTCATGATGTTGAGCATCTGTTCATGTGCTTATTGGCCATTCATCTATCTTCTTCAAGGAAATGTCTATTCAAATCCCAGGCACTATTTTATATCGGGGCATATAGCACAGGACAAAACGAATGCCCACCCTAACAGAGCTCACATTCTGACAATAAGGAGACAGACAATGAAGCATATCACTGTGTCACACTATGGATATGAAAAAATGCAAAGCAATGTAATGAGCATAGGGAGTACCCGAGTGGGGGTAGGTGTCATATTTTAAATAAGATTTATAAGGAAATTCTCAATAACAAGCAAATTGTAGAAGGTCCTAAAGAAAAACAGGAAGGGAACCACATGTATTTACAGTGGACAGATGTAGACAGATATAGATTTAGATTTAGATTTATAGATATAAATATAGATATAGATATATAGATATAGATACATTTGCATTAAAACAGTATAATGAGTAGCTATTGAATTCAGAAGAATAATAACTCTTTTCATCCTCCTGCCAAATATTCTGTTATTTAAAGTAGAGCTTGAGTCATTGATAGAAATATTAATTTTTTCATGAGTTTGGGTTTTCTTAGTGCTTTTTATAATGACTTCACAAATTACATGGAGCAAATTATTATAATAATCATGTAATCTATATTGCTAATGAAATGACTGAATTTTCTCAAGGTATTGCTACAGTGTATGTGTTGCTTTTTAACTTTGTGTCATAGAAATAAGACAGCGTGTATTCTGCTTGATAGTAATCTATTTCTAATACTATTAGAAAGTAATCTGTTCTCACCAAAACAGCTAGAAACTCTCCAGCTATTATTACCCACTACAGTCATGACAAAACACACCTCAGATGACACAGGAAGAATGCAGACACAGAGGTTCTATTTATATAATTTTAAAGCACCTCATAGATATATATTTTTTTTTTGTGGGGGGAGGGGAGGTGTTGGTTGTTAAAAATACATCCGTGAGCTTTAATGTGCAGGGCATACTGAAGAAAGCATACTGCTCTATGATAAACTTCAGAACTAAAATTGTCCCTAAATCAAACACACAGGCAAAACGTATCCAGTTCTGGTCAGTAAGGGCTACCGGGCACTCTGGAATGACAGCAGTGGTGTGGGTCCAGAGAGGAGACTGGGCTTGGACCAGACACAGATCTACCTCATCATCCCTGCCCCACCTGTACTACCAGCAGTGTGGCACTACATTCCTTAGTTGGAGTCAGCCCTCTTCCACTTGATATCTGAGTTTCAGGTTTGTTTGGCTGGCTGGTTTTTCTTTCTTTTTTTTTTTTTTCTTGAAAGGGCATGCTCATGAAGAAGAAAGTGCATTTCCATGAGTATGTGTTTCCTTGACCTCTGAACAGACGCTGGCATGTGCCCCTGGGCCAGGGAGCACCTTGAAGCACATGCCAAGTCTCTGGTCCCTGCTGTCCCCTCCTTCAGGCTCTTGGGATGGGCGTCAGTGACTGGAGATGCTACACGAAACTCTGCTGTGGGTACTGGCATCAAAAACTAAAGGATCTAGTCAGAATGATCCATACATACCCTGCCACTGCCCACGGAACAGAAATGTGGGGGTTCTCATCACCAAAAGCATTATCCAGACTGAGCATGATATTTCAAGGACAGGGCGGATGAGAATGACAGAGAAAATGTACAGAAAGTGTTTAATTCCTAATTAATAAGACCAGGACAGGATTCAAGTGGACTAAGGTGGCAATAAAAAATATCACAGACAAAAAATAAAAAAAGGATAAAAAAGCCCACAAGTGTTATACTGAGTGTGTGTCATTAAAAAACATGGGCATGGTGCCCAGCCTGATAAAGCTTATATAATCTGGTATATAAGACAAGCAACAGAGAACCCAGAGAATAGTGCTACCTTTGTGGCTTCTTTTGAGGAAAGAACTGGTTTGTATGAAAGAAATAACCAGAGTCATCTAGGTTAGGCTGTGGAGTCAGGAGAACCCTGAGTCATGGACATGCATGGCAATGGGTTTAATGGGTAAGAAGTCAGGTGACTGCTCAGTGCCGACGGGACAGCCTGTGCAAAAGCCCTGAGAAGTAAGGACTGGCATGACAAACAAAGCTGACACATGGGAAGCACAGATAAAGAGAGGCTAGAAATGAGCACTGAGAATTAAATAAGAGCTGGATCATACACGAATTATTAGCTAATGATA
This sequence comes from Macroglossus sobrinus, assembly GCA_004027375.1. Taxonomy (NCBI): domain Eukaryota; kingdom Metazoa; phylum Chordata; class Mammalia; order Chiroptera; family Pteropodidae; genus Macroglossus; species Macroglossus sobrinus. The sequence goes on from PVKZ01001254.1 coordinate 316,814, forward strand.
AAGATTTGTGATTTAAAAAAATAATAATTCAACAGAATATAGTTGAATAATTTTAAACTAGAGGGGCATGGCCTGCTCTGCCTTTAAACCAGGTCACTCTAGTTGTTTGGTGAGTTCATCAGGTAGAGGCAAGGATGGACATACAACTGATAAGGCCATGTGGAGGCTGACGCCCTCACTCAGAGGAGAGAGGACAATGACGCGGGCGAGACAGAAAGCAGTGAAATGGAAGCCAGTGGGAAGAAGTGGAGGGGAAGACAACTTCTGGAGATGACTTGTGGGGTGAGAGGTAGACAGTGGGAAGTGGAATTTCCAGGTTTCACTGATGTCAAGGACTGAAATGAGGGGTGGGTGCAGTTGGGAGGAATGATAGGTTTCAAGGAAAAGATCAAGAGTGCCATTTGGAGCATCTTAATTTTGAATTCTCTATTAGTCATTGAACTGGTATGTTATCAGTTGTGGAGTGTGGAGATGAGAAGAGACAGAGATAATAATGGGAAAGTTTTCAGAATTAGGTGGTATTTTTAAAATACAAGGATTAATATGCTTTCTTTGGATGAGGGTACATAATGAGTAAAGCCCAGGAAATATCCAAGGTTTTAAAATTTAAAAAATGGCTAAAGAGATAGGAAAAAAATCAAGACAAGAGGGTGTCAAAGGAAGCAACAGAAGAGCGTTTTCACAGAGAAAGGCAGAGGAAACTTTTAAATACTTCTGACCAGTGAGAATAGACGCAGAGGACTGCACATTCTGCACTGGATTTAGCAATGAGCAGTTCACCCGCGTTTTAACGAGAGCATTTTCAGAAGACGAGAGGGATCAGAGGCTAAAGGGAGTGTGAGTGAGTAAGTAAAGGCTAGCAGCTTAAGCAGGAACTTTTATGAGTAGAAGAGGGTGGGAAAATAGGATTAGAAAGAATTTTTGAAGAATGAGAGTTAGTCTTTTTAAAACACTGATGAAAATAACTTAATAGAGAATATGCAGATGAAAATTCAGAAGAGAAAAAAAAGAACATTAGATAACACATATTTGGTTAGAGGAAGTTGGTCTGGCATTAATTTGGGCCAGGCTAAACCTAGATATGTTTTGCTCCAACGGAATGTGCAGGTCGGGTCAAGGAAGGGAGAGGGAAAGTGTAACTGGCATGATATGCAGGGCAGAGAGAGCTCTGAGCAGTATCTGCCCGCAGTTTTACTAGATGTCATGTAATGGAACTGTTTCAAAGTTCATTAGTATTTCACTTAGCTCTGTTTACTAGAAATTTAAATCCTTAAAATATGAAAAGCTGATTGTGTGCTTTGTGCAGAGATGCCAGACATAAATGATGGATTATTCTTAAGGAGAAGACTATGAGGGGGGAGGGAGGAGACAGATGTGGCACGGAATGAAATGCAGGTGAGGGACAGGGCTTCACAGAGGGAAGAAAAGGGTGAGGATGGGGTGAGTGGTGACCCCACCAAGGGCAGGACACACATCGTGAGTGGGCATCCACCGTCGGCTTCCTTCCCACACGACCTGGTGGTCTTTCTATTTGTGTCCTGAGTTTCTACAACCTCTGTAATTTTCTGCCCCCATATGCTAAAAAAAAAAAAAAAAAAAAAAAATTATAGAAAATTAAAGTGTGAATTATAAAATTTCCCCCATTTTTGCAAAGACTTTGCCTTTGAGATGTAGTAAAGATAGGTTATGGTGTTTATAGAGAGTTTGTGGTTCAAGGACACTTAAGAAAATTAAAGAGAATTCTGTGTTTTCAGACATGGTTAGCTTTGGAGCGATATCTTTTAGGAAACACATGTCTCTTAACGATATATTTAAGGATGTAGAGACAAACCACTTTTTAAAACACTAATAATAAAACTCTAATCAGTGATGGATGGCCCTGAATCACCTGCTGACTCAAACGCTGGGCCGAGGTTCTTGGGAGCGGAAACCTCGCAGAACGCGCCTTCCCATGGAGCGTCCACCAGGCTGGGGCTGGCGCCCGGCCTGCATTTCCAGTGAGGAAGCCTTTCTTGTGGTGGCTTCACTCTGTCTTTCTTGGATGTAGCCAATTCCAGGAAATGGACCAAGATGAAGAAATAACGTATTTGGGTTTTTTTTTTTGGTTTTGTTTTGTTTCTCTACTGAAGAGCTTGCACACCGCCCCCCACCAAAAAAAAAGGAAGACTACTTTGCCTCAAAAGAGAGTTTTCAAAGGTTGAGTGAGCTTGTGTGCTCAAAATGGTTTTGTGATATTTAACTGTTAAATTAAAAAATAAAACAAAATACCATTTGCCCAATAGCAGACATGTGAACCCATGAGAATTTGCAGTTTGCCAAAACTCTGAACATGTGGGCTAGATTCAGCCATCGGGGGCGTCTGGTCTCTCCAGCTTGCTACTTCCACGTTGTCCATAGATACAGATTCTATGGAAGAGCTGAGCATTCCCCATGGGGCCTAGGGTTGGGGGAGACCAGGGACACAGACCTTCTCAGCACCAGGGGATTCTGAACTAATTCTAATTCTGCTTCTTCAAAGGCAGGCGGAACCGAGTTTACTTTCTGTGGTCTGAAGCCCTCCCACTGCTCTGGGACACCATGAGCAGGGACCTTGCGGCCTGAGAGTGTCTGTGGCACTCTGTGGACACCCAAGGAGACAAGTTCTGCTTATGAAGTGATATTAAAATTTCAATTACAAAACCATTTTGCAAATAAGTTCTGAGTTTATGTCCCTAGGCAACTTTAGAAGGGGTCACAATGTTGCTTTAGGTGTTTGGTTTGGGGTAAAGGGTATAATTTGAGGTCCCTTTTGCTTTTGCTTATTCAAGAAAAATACGGTCCTGGTTTCCTAACCACAATCAATTTCATATTAAATTCCTCTTGAACTTTCACCTTGTAACAGAGACGTACTCTGAAATGGTTTGAATCATAGTCGATGCTGGAAAAAGTGGTACATTTTGAAAAATAATTTATCTACAGGTTGAACATTGTTATTACTTTAGGTTATTATGATCTGGTAGATATTTTTAATAGATAGAACAATATTTTACTGTATTATTATAGTATTAACATGTTTTATTTTTACTATTTTATTATATTAATTTGATTTGAAATTATTTTATGTACCTCTGAATTTCCTAGTTTTGATTGGGAAGAAATAATGATATTTAGCTAGCTTGATATCTGTGTACATGCCCCCCACACACACACACACACAAATAACAGCCTTACCGTAAATATAAAAGCAAAAATGGTCTTTTAGAGTAAAAAAAAAGTATGTATTCTCATATATGTATTGCTTAGTTTCACTATATTTCAATGATCACTGTGTTAGAAATATGTCTACAAGGTTATTATACTTAAAAATTGCCTTGCATTTTTTATATTTAAATGCAAATTTAAATGCAGAATTATTTTTGATACTATTATAAAGACCAATTTGTATATTTTTCTGTTTTTATAAAGTTCTTTTTTTCTGTCTTTTCCTTCTTTTCTTTCTCCTTCCTTCTCTCCTTTCTTCCTCCCTCCTCCCTTTCTTCCTTTCTTTCCGTCTTTCTTTCCCTACCTAGTTACATATCCATCGATCTATCCGCCTACCACTTACATACTTCATATATAAATAAATAATTTTTAGCTTCTATGATTGAAAGCCTGTGTTGTATGTAATATAAGGCAATTGTGTTTGGGTTTGAGAAAAAATATGTCACTGTTCGTTTTGGCATTGTTTTTGATTACTGGTAATTGATTCTTAAGACAATGCTAATTTTTCTTATTTGATTTTTAAAATAAATTTAATGCAGTACCACTGTTTAATAAGGAAAGGTACATCTATTTAAAATTATATATTCAACTTGTCATAACTTTGACAAAGATAATCCTTTCAGGTGGAAAATTTCCATGAGCATCACCATAAGTGAAGATATTTGGAGGTTAGCTGCTATGTTACCAGTGCAAAAATGGGAAAAGCAACACTTGAGAAGTTCTCATTGCTTTTACCTTTTCTCAACTGCTCTGTTTTAACATATATTTAAACACTGTTTGGTGGAAATGCTCATCAGTCTTCAGTAAGTATGGCTTTTCAGATACTAAATGTGTTGCACTGACTTGAGCTACATTTGCTAAAAGCTGGTTTCTGCAAATAAGACCTGCAGTTCTGACTTTGAGACGTTATATCCTGTGACGTTTATAAATACATAATGTTACGACCATCTTTTGAAACATGTTTAAACATGTTTTCCTGAAATTTTATAGTGATGACAAATATAAATATTGGGCCTCATTTTAAGTAGACTTTTTAAATAACAGTTTATTGATCTTCCATTATTTATTTGCTCAGCTAATGAAAAATGATATACATTAAAACTCTGTTTCATGAATCTGTCTAGATTTGATTCTCAGCTTCATTGTGCATCATTAGCAATTTGCTTAGTGTAGATATGCATTTTGATCACCTTAGAACTAATTCTACCACACTCCTACCAGAGTATGACTGGCGTCAGTTGTCGCTTGAGCGACCACCTAACTGAAGCAAAAGGAGGGCTCCTCCAAGGAAGAAGTCCACCTGAAAAGCAAAGCAAGCAACAAGACCCCACCGATGCTTACCACTTACTGCCTGTCCTGTCCTCAGCTTCCGATCATACGATTTAGGCCTAGACAAGCTGGTGTGTAAAAACACAATCCAACCATAAGGTTTTATGAATCTGTGAATGTGCTCAGGGTTTTTTGTTTTTATTTCTTGTATGTTATATATCTAGCAGTTTCCCAGAAGCAATATTGAGAAAGAGGCTCTTAGAAGAAGCTGTAAAAAGTAGCGGTGTCTAAACACTTAACATAAAACAGCCAGTTAGGAAAACACAACTCTTTAAACTAAGATGCTCTAAGTTAGAAGAAATACTAACTCAAATAACATATTTTTTTAGACTATTATAAAAAATACTAAAATGATTTTATATTTTCCTTTACAAGATGGATATAAATAACAATCTAAGTTGTATTAAAATGTTATTGTTGGAGGTACAAATCATATGTTATGGATACAGGGATAATTCATTTAATGAAAAATTAACTTAAATGGTTAGTGGAATTATTACTCCTCTGAATCTGAAGTGTATCTTTATTTTTTAGTATGTTTTTATATCTTTAAAATGGGATTATTTTTTTGGAAACTCTGACTGAAGTAAAATACTGTGGAAATATCAAAATTTCAAATAATATATATGGAAGTTCTTCTATTAGTTAAATCTGAGTCAAATCTTTATTTCAGAAATAAACCATTCCAAGGCTTCAAATAAAGCCAACTGTACACTTTGGATTATGGTTTCCATAAAGTCTAATTACTTTTCCTATTGTGAAGAAATATATATCAAATTATATAGCTTTCTGTCATTATCAGTGATAGTATGCCAGGTGTTTACAGTTTATCACTGTCATGACATTTCAAAGAACTATGTGAAATTGTGCATAGTAAAGAATTGTCTAATTTTTTAAATTTTAACTCTTATTTTTTCATTCTTACATATGCACACTTGTGTGTGGGTTGGTGGGTGTGGGTGTGTGTTTCAATATTGTGTCAAGAAATATATCGATGAGAATTTTAATGTCAGGAGAAAATTATAAGTATAGACAATGATTTATTTGGCCATGATGTAGCAAGTATGTATTTATAATTATGGTTTTATAAGACTTCTGGTATACTTTTTTTCAGTTTAATATCTAAGGAAGGATGCAGGATTTAAAGGTTTGGTAAACACAATGGAAAGTATTTGTGCATCTTGATATTTTTTCATCATTTTCCTTATTTTTAATATTCAACAAATTCAATAAATGGCACTGTTTTTAAATTTCTGTTCAAAGCATTTGCTGAATGTGTGTGTGTATGTGTAAGTGTAAATACATCTAGATCAAATTTTAAAAGTCATGGACTTAGCAAAATCATTCAAGGGAAATGTGCACTCAGAGTCCATGACCAAGACAAAAGAACAGCTCTTTTAATAGTGATAAAATTTAATGGTATTGGGTAACAGCAGCTCTTGAAAAGGCTCATGGGAGGACCTTACTCAATCAGATTTGGATTCCTAGGGCTCTGTGGCTCAGGTTTGGGTTGGAACAGATTCTGCACAGATGAGGAAACACAAAATAAAAGGAATCCTGAATCTGATTGTGATGCCAGTTCCCTCATTCTTTCCTGTTATTTTTTGTGCATATCTATCCTGCTTTAATAAAGCTATCTTTATAAAATTCTTAAGGAGCCACGAAGTAAATAAGCACTTACCATTTTCTCAGTATATGAGTACTGAGAATCACCACTCCTGAGCACATAAGACATGGAACATCAGAATAAACCATTAGGAATACATTTAATTATATTCTACATATTACCAACATTAAAATTCTGGCCAATATAATAGGAATACAAAGGGGAAATCACAGTACTTTGTTCCCTAAAATATTACAATATAATGTGTGGACAATTATGCTTTTCTAATGGAATAAAATTGTGATATTTATTTTATCATGAAAGCCATAGCTCCAAGATTTTTCTAAGATAGTATATATACCATGTTTTCTGCATTATCTACCCCATCATTTTATTTGTATCCTCTATACCTCATATCTTATTTTATTTTAGAACAGTATGCGCATATATATGCTCGCTACTGGAAATAGAAAAAATGGGCTATGGGTAATTTGAGAAAGGGCCTATTAAATCCTGATGGGGGTAGCGAGGACCTGGGAAAGCTCCTTGAAGGAAGTAAAGTTCATTGTTCGAAGGCAGCCTAATTAAATAGAGGTGTATTTTCATGTTTGCATTAGAGAACTTAAAATCCCAGCTACCCTCGTGTGGTTCGATTGTTGATGATGATTTTTTAATAGAAGCCACAACCTAGCTGATGCTACTCGAGTTTTGTTTAGCCCACATAGTGTTTAAATATTTAGATTCACCTACTATGAAAAACAGAACATTTAAAAAGCTGAAATTCCAGCTTCTCTTAAAGATCAGAGGATGTGGTGACACCACTTGGTGACATTTGGCTGAAGCACGTCAGTTTTCATCTGCCCACCTGGGCCACACCACTCACTTCACACACCTGATTGGGCAAGACAGTCATATGAACTTTTACCCTGATTCAGAAATATAGAAAGAAGTGTTCGCCTTTCTCATTCCATATAAAGAGTTATATTATCATATGAAAAGAGGAAAATGCTTCCAGGAAAAAAAGAAAAAAGAAAAAGTAGAAATAGTCTTATCCATTCAAACTGTCAAAGGATAGAGGTAATCTACTTATCTGTACTTTCTAAATCTTTAAACTAAGATTCCCATAAGGTGACCCTAAGCAGCTTAGCAGAGGTAGGCAGAATCTCCTTGCAAACATTAAATAATCTGTTTAAAGGGAAATAAGTAAACCTGTGATGTCTATTACAATCAAGTAACACAGGCATATTTGTCAGTGAAGTTATAATATGATTGACATAAACTCATATGCCTACAGTATAAGTAGAAAGCAAACCCAATTATTTTCAGCTACCAGTATATTGTTTGCTGGAGGTAAGGTGTAAAAGAAATGTAAATGAGACAGAAGATTTTTAAAACACTAACAATTCATTTCATCTTAATCTTCGTGGTGTGGAGGTCATGTGTCTAAACTATAGATTTCCTATTTTTGATCTTTTAAAGCTTCTATTAACCATGGGCATTTAGTTTTTCTTCTACACTCCACCCCTCAAATCATCGAAATGTTTTTTCTTGTTTGTTTGTTTGTTTGTTTTTAGCACATCGTCCTGACAAAACTTCCTTCCAGCAAATACACAGTGGACTCCCTTCCCTTGTTTCTTCTCTGGCTAGTCCAGAGTTAATCCCCATAGCCCAACGAGCCATTTACATCAGTACCCAGGAAACTGCCTCAGCATTTTCTCTAATATTATACAGTATTTATTCTCAAGAACATGACTCTATTTTAAAATGTATCTTTTTCAATATATGATAGTAATTTCATAATTTCCAAAAAGGTATCTGATGTACCAGTTAACAGATGTGAACTATAAAGAGATATGAGAATTGCAGAGGTACTGCTCATCAGTTCAAGGAAGCTCAAAGCCCAAACCTGTGTCTGACATTTTTCTACTATGAGAAAACAAGTCTGAATTTAGACTTAGACTTATAAAATACATGTTTGCTTTAAGATTATTTTTACTTTTTATTTCTTTAATAAATTCACATTTAAGTTTAAATGTTTCTGCAAACAAAATACTTAGGAGAGGATCTAAATTAGTATTTCTTAAAATATTGTCCTGGCAAAGTGGTTATGAAAATAATAATTTTTACTCCACAAATAGAGTTTTTCTCATAAAAATAAACAGCTCTGCCAACTATTCTTTTTTTTTTTACTTTTTCAAAAAATTATTTTTTTAATTTTATTTTTTTTACATTCAATATTATTTTATATTACTTTTAGGTGTATAGTATAGCAGATAGACATTTGTGTAATTTACAAAGTGATCCACCTTTAAGTCTAGTACCCACCTGCCAATCAGCTATTTCTTATCCTAAATACAAAATGATGAAGCAGAAATGATCATTTTCTCAATTATTTAATTCAAATAAAAAGAAAGTTTTATTACATGTATATATGTTCATTGGAATTTCTTTCCTAGCCTCTCTAAAGCCTACCTGATCGCATTGTTAAGTGAACTCAAGTCATTTTCATCATATTTATAATATAAGTCAAATGTATTTATTTAGCGTAAAGAATGAAGGGATTTAATAAAGGGGACATTTGAAAAAACTAAAATGCCAGACCACTCCACAGCACTCTCTATTACAGTCCAAACGCAGAGAAGCACCACATAACTGAGTATTCTAACATAGAGAATTATCTCCTCACTTTCTGAAGTTACAACACTGCATCACTTGCATATTAAACCACAAACAGAGCACATTTGGGTACTGAAACATGACACACAGAGTATATGGCCTTTTTAAAAAGTTGATATATTAAATATATGTTTGGAAAAAATAAAGAAGTGTATAGTCTGGGTTTTCTTATTAGGATTAAGGAGAAATATAACTAACACATATTTTCTACCTTTATTACAGTTTGCACTTTTTACTTCCTCCATTATTCCGTTAGTCCAGATAGGTATCTAAACATAGGGAAGGTGGGCTATTTGCACAGCTGCTCTGACAAGTCCGACCTATGCACTCCAGACCACACACGGGGAGCACAGTCGCTCGACTGTTCAAGCCATTCCAAGAGGTGGCTCATGCAAAGTCAGGTTTCCGCACATCTATTTAATTGTCCTGCTCAATGATCAATTCTGCATGCATATACTTATTAGTATGGGAAAATATCAGTAAGGGGAATTTTGGAAAATTCTCCTTATTTTGGAAAATTGTGGTTTGTAATAACATGGAAGTGAGGAGCATTGTAAATAAAACAAACTCCTGTGATCTTAGAAGTATAAAGACAATTGATGATGTCCATTGTGCCCATAACATGTCCAGCACACACTTCAGGATAAGAAAGAAAAAAATGTAAGTAGAAGCAATAATGTCATCATGTAAGATTATATCCTGCTTGCTGAAGTAATTTCTCAGTGAATTCACGTGAATTCCACTATTTTCTTGTTTATTATTCAGCTCAGATTATCACCTCCATTACATATACACACACTCATATGACATCCCTCATAACCAAAAATCTGTCATCTGTCAATAGGGCAAAGTGAAACAGAAGGAAAAGAACCACGTAAATATGGAACCTAATGCCCTAGTATCTTGAGCACCTTTAAAGTCAATATCCACTCCATGATCAACAGCATCTCTAACACATAGTCAGCCTCAGAATCAATATTCCTCTATCTTCAAGAACAAGATGAAAAGCAGGCAGGTAAAAGTGTTATGAGGTATATTCTATACTTCTTGTTAGCTTTTAAGAAGACGAAGATGAGGATTTTATACTTCAATATGCTGTTTGCCTTATTAAAAGCTATCTTTAAAATGGCTTTTAAAAAGAAAAGATCAATCGATTCATAGCTATGAAATTCTAAAGCAAAAAATAACACTTTGATTTCTAGTTCACTGCTTTACTGAGCATTCAGACTGGCTTATAGGTTTAATTCCCCATAGAAGTGAGGCCAAACCATTGAAAAGAAAAATATCAGCTTACCAGTTAATGACAGCTTGCTTCCAATAACTCCCAAGGGAAACCTGTACTAGAATTGTGCAGTCAGACTCCCTTGCATTTTTAATAAGTGGCCCACAGAAGTTCCCAGGTCCTAGCCAACCTCAACAACCTAACGTGTCTTAGAAAATCAGCTTCGCTATTTGGACTAGGTCCCCACCTGCAGCTGTGTGTATCTATATACTTTTAAGATGCCTGATGATGATGATGATGATGTCTATTTATAATAAAAGTAACTGCTGCCTTTTTTTTACCCTTTTTCCAAGCATTGTAAATGTACTAACACATTTAATTTGCAAAACTACACTATGAAATGTTTTAAAATAATGATAATTTAAAACTAAGAAAACTGATTCAAAGAGAGTTAGGTTCTTTCCAAAAGTCATATATCCAGTAGAGTGACAGTGGCAGGGTGAGAATCTGAACTCCAGCACCTGGCCTCTGAGCCTGTCCTCATAAACACCATATTCATCTGCCTCTCTGCTCAGTCCATGGCCACTCTGCCCTTCAAAACTCTAACAAATAACAGTGACTAGCGTCTACAAAGAAGCATGTTCAGTCCATCTGTATCCTGAACATCTAAATGTGCATAGTTTTATTTTAAGAAATGAAATATTCTGGTGTATGCCTGATAATAATATGAAAGATTAGGTTAACCAATGGCTAGGAGCAACATGCTAAGTCTCTAAACATCTGAATCTAGGAGACTTGGCCAAAACTTATGAGCAATTATTTATAAGCAAAGCAAGAACTGGTAGAAGTGAAATAAGAAAAAAAAACTAGGTAAAAATATAAACATTCCCCTAAAACCGATTTATATGACACTATTAACATTTTTCAGCCCTCACAACTGTGTAATGATAACTATTTTGAATGACACATATAGTGAGCATGGTGTCATAGTTTTTTAACTTCATTCTCAAACATACTATCAGTTGAGCCTCATAGTTCAATGAGATGAGAAGATGATCAGCCTTCTTAGAAAAGTAAAAAAAATGAATATAAATATTATGGTCCAGTAGCTCCTTGGTGATATATTTGAAATCTTTTAGTATTCATTACTCTTAAGTAAAAATACTTTTTGAAAATAAAACCTAATAAACTTTAAGAAAATATACAAAATACTGAACACAATTGGGAAAAATAAATAGAGCTGCAACCACAAACTTCATTTCGTTTTGCATCAGCACAAAAATGTTTGGATTCTTCTACTTCAGGAATACACAGTATTTTCCCAAAGTCAACTTTCATCAATATTTAATTGTAACTTTATCTCTAGCGTCTCCTCCTACTCTTTCATCTTTGTTTAATGTAGGTAAGTCCTTCCAACCAAAATTAACTTTATGCAAAGACTTCTATCTTTAGAGTTGCAAACATCAATATATTTGTTGGTCTAAAAGAAAACATCTGCATGTTTGATTTTTCAGTTTTTGTTTGGATGTTTAGTGTCATATAGACATAGCTGTATTCCAAAGACATGACAATACTTTTTAATTTTAAATATTTGATTGTTTTGGCCAATTTTTTAATTCTTAAGGGGTCTTTTTTAAAGACATATTTTCCCTCTTTGGCTAAATTCAAAGGAGGTTTATATTTCCACTAAACCAAAGCAGATTTTAATTGCAAAAGGTGTTTTTCATTTATTTTGGACATGTCAAGAGTTCCTTGTGGGTGTCATGCAAGTGAAAATGTGCAGAGTTAGTGCTTTCTTTTGCAGTTGAGGTTTTTTTTAAATTGAGATAAAATTTACCTAGAGTGAAAAGCAGAAATATTAAATGTGCATTTTGATGAATTTTGATACATATGTATACCCAAGTAACTAATCCACTGTTTAAGATATAAAACATATTACATTTCTTTTCCCCATCGTTAATCTCCAACACCCATTGGCAAACACAATTCTGATTTCCATCACCATATATTTCTAACTATTCTCAAACAATATAATTGATCTTTTTCAAATTAGTGTTTATGCATGATATGAAGTAAGAGTAGAGTATTACTTTGCCCCATTCATTTTTCCACTTTTTAAAGAACTATATTTAAAAAAAAATAAAATTTTATTTCTCCACTGAATTGACTTGGTATTTAGGCTAAAAATTCATCATGGAAGTACACAGTTATGAACTCTCTATTTCATTAATCTATTTGTGTACTTTTATGCCAAAAGTACACTCTATTCATTATTGTAGCTTTATAGTAATTACTGAAATCTGGTTATGTAATTCCTCCAATATTGTTTTTCTATTTTATGATTATTTGAACTATTGTAGGTACTATGCCTAGATACATCATTTTTGAATAAGCTTGAAAATTTTTATTGGAATTTTTATTGGATGACTTTGAATCTTACATAAACTTGGTGAAACTTAAGTTAATATCAGTACAGAATCTTCCAGTCTACGTACTCACTATTAACTTGTCATCTTTAATTTCTCTTACCAATTCTTTTTATTTTCAGTGTACAGCTTGTATACATATTACTTAAATTTTACCTAAATATTTTATCTTTTCATATACTTTAAAATATTACCTTAAAAATTCTATTTCTATTTGTTCTTTTCTGTAATACAGAAATAAAATTAATTTTTGCTTGTTTACCTTTTATCCTATGAACTTGCCAAATTTACTTATTTCTCCCCATCTTTGTGTCTTTATTTCATTATTTATTTTACTAACCTGTAAAGGTCACTGAGTAGGTTTAGCAGAATGGTAAGAACAAACACTCTTCACAGGAAGCATTCACCATCTCATTCTTATGATAATGCTGCTGTTGGCTTTTCAATGATGTACTTTATCACATTGAGGACATGACTTCTATTATCAATTTGCTGAGTTTATCAAGAATGTGTGTTGAATGCTGTCAAATGCTTTTGTTTACATCTATTGAGGTAATATTTTTTTTCTCATTTAAACATTTACTTTGATTTTTTTAATGGAAGACCAGCATTGCATTTCTGAGATAAACCTAAATTTGTTATAATAAAAATCTTAAAATTGCATTAAAGATTTCTGTGCCTATATTTAGGAGGGATGTTAATTTCTCATTTTATGACATCATTTCAGGTCATGGGTATTCTTTTTTCTCTCAGATATAAAAGTATATATGAGACATATATGTGTATGTATATAGTTATGTACATTTTTGTTTTGTGATTTGCTAGACTGTCAAGTTTAATACGTTGATGAGTCTAATTATAAGGTGGCTCTAACAGTCACAGAATCACAGAGTCTGATAAATATTAAAAAAACAGCTTTAAAGCTGACCCGGGACTTTGCAAGACTAAGGAGAGAAGCAAATGGTCAAACTCTGCCAAAGAAAGGGTTCAGGTTCTATTTGAATCTTGATGACAATGGAGAAAAAAGGTAGTGCAAATAAATTAAGTCACAACAGCCTGCGGGTTCCAAATATTCCTGGATCAAAGCTGACGCTTTACCATCAGGAGAGATGTCCCTTCCTTCTTCGGGAGGAAAATGTGATAGAGGGTACAAAATCCGGTCTCAGGGACAGTAACCAATAACTTACGTTCCATCTTCAAAGGTGCCAGGCCGAAAAGGTTTGGGAATCTCCAGGCAAAATATGGCTCACCAATCTTTTATAAATATATAGGTAAAAACTGTCATACATTCACATTTCAGTGTTCCTTATATGCAACGGCATCACTATAAAGCTGTGTCTGTCAGATTTATATTTAAGGTGTGTGGACTTTACTCTAGGGGACACCCTGTGAACAAGAAAGCTTCACACTGAGGTGGATTTGCTTTTGCTGTCATTTGTTTACTTAGCCTAGGACCCAGATGAGGAATTGAGAGCCCCAGAAGCAATTTAGGAAGGCTGATGGGTTTTCTGTTATTTGCATCTGAATGAATCTTGACAAATTCCCATTGTTAATGTAAATCTGTGAAACAAGAGCTCTCTGAATGAGCAGGCAGCTTCGCCCCCTTGGTACCTGTAAATCTGGGAGCAGTAACCTGGAGGGCTCAGTGTGAATGCACCAGGGTGAATGAACACCAACTGCTAGAAATGCCTTTTGCGTCGAGACAACCATCTTCCTGCCCAGAGCCTCCCCTTGACCTGTGCTGTAAAACTCCCACTTTAAAAAGTAAAACACATCTTTTCTCTTCACTATTCAGTAGGCAATTATTTGAAAACTATTTTTTATTTATCTTTTCAGAATACTTATAGAAAGAGAAAGTCATTTTTTCTTCTTGTGTGCCTTACTCCTACACAAATATTTTTTTCTTGACCCTTATTTGAACTGGAAAAATAACAAGAATGCCATAAATATTCTCAAAGCATAGGGTCTGATTAATTTTTTGTGTGTATCATTCTGACCTTAAGCTGTCGCTATTGCACCTGTTAGAATATTTTGCACACTCATTATAGATTTTACATTTTGAAGATAGCTGCTGTCAATAAAAATTACGGATACTTATTTTAAGTATTATGGCTGGAAATCATCCAGCAGATCCTGGAGGAAGCTGGAGCAGAAGAAAGGAAAAAGCATCCATCACATATTCCTTTTCCATATGGTGTCAGAGGCCTAAGTAATACCTAAGTGTGTTGTTAGCATTATTACTTAATGAAGTAAAGTTAGCCATACAAAAATATTTATAATGGCATAAGTTAATTTTAAAATAATATAGTTAAAGAATATTTTCCATAAATTTCTCCATCACAGATATTTATAATATAAGAGAGGCCATAATTCATTGAATACTGTCAATTTTATATTCTCTCATTCCTTTTACTTTGTTTTAAATATAATGACTGCTCCTATTTAAAAAAAATAGTGAAAAGAGTATAAATTTTCTCAAGCTTAAGCTAACATTGTCATTCCCATAACTGACTGAATTGGTGCTCTTGTACACTTTTACACATGCATTCTCAATTGACATAATTAATCACAGAGTAATGCTATTATTACACTTATTTTTCCATTTACTATTTACTTAATCACATTTTAAACTCTTTTCCATGTAAATGTAAATGAGTCTACTTCACTTTTTTTAATTATGGGGAAACTCACAAAATTTATCATCTTAATCATTTTATGTGTGCAGTTTATTATTAAGTATATCCACGTTGTCTTACAACTAATCTCCAGAACTTCTACTTCACTTTTTAAATGCGCAGTATTTTTATATAACTTATTAATCAATTTTACTTTTGATGAACATAATTATAGCCATGCTCAATGAATAATGAAATCAGTGTATACATATATTATATATACATACACACACATATATATACACACATATGTATAATCTTTGTGTATTTACGCAATTTTATCTTAATTGAATAAACTATAAGTGGGATTTCTGTATCAAATTCTAAATGCAATCACATTTTGATTTCAAAATGGGAATTTTCCTGTAACCATTATTTATTTATTTATTGTTGGACTTTTTACAGAAAGAGCAAAACCTTCTCTTGTGGCCCCTAATCTCCACTCAAACACTTTAGCCAAGTGCACTCTTCACAAAACCGCGGAAGAGGCAGCTGTCCTCCTTTACCCTTATCACCTGGAGCACGACCACCTGTCTCAGTCTTTGTCAGTGTAGTAGAAGAATATTTAATTGAATTGATTTTCTTATTCTTAATTAGGTTTGAAACTGATCATCTTATATATGCAATTGGACCTTGAATACCAGGTTTGAACTGCGTGGGCCCATTCGTACAAGGATTCTCTTCAGTAAATACTAACTAGTCCTGTTTTCCATCCCTGGTTTGGTGTGCACAGATGCAGAGGGCGAGCTGTGCACATTGATCTGTACCATTCTACACTGAGGACCTGCGCAGACCCAGATTTCAGTATCCTCGAGAGTTCCTGGAATCAATCGCTTGTAGACACTGAAGGAAAATTAAGTTTTGGGGAAGTCAAAAGTTACACCCAGATTTTCGACTACGCAGGAATTGGGACCATTAACCCCTGCATTGTTCAAGGGTCAACTGTATTTTCCATTTGTTTCTTTTTTTCTTCTGGGAATGAGTCACATTTTTAACCCATTTTTATTGCGATTTTTTATCTTTTTACTGATTCACAGAAGCTCCTCATAATTAAAGAAACTAGTTTACCTTGGTTTATATTACCCTCAAGTACTGTTTTTGTATTTTGCTAAGACTTACCAACGTCAATGATCTTTTCCAAGAATCACCTTTTAGTTTTTTTGATTGACTATATTTCCTTTCTATTTTCAGTCTCAATAATTTGAGCTCTCATTTCATTGTTTTCTTTCTTAGGCTTGCTGTGGCTTACACTGCTCTTCCCACACTAACTCTTTGGGTAGAAACTTTGGCTATTGAATTTAGATCTTCCTTATTTTCTTATATGTGTATTTAAATTTCCCTCTAAATACTGGTTTCGCTGGATCTAAATTTTAATTAATAACATTTTCAGTTCCCCCATTCCACTTTTTCTGATTTGTCTGGACAGAAGGTTTAGGCCAAACTATCTACTTATTCATTTTTGGATAATCCATTCTTCTCAATTTACTAGGACTATGACCATTCTTATTTTCAAGTTGAAGTTTAAAGTAACTATGCCATTAAGATTAGGTACATATAGAGTTGTTCACATAGAAATATCACCAATAAATAATAATTGTTAGATTTTTTAATTTCTACATTGCTCTTTCTATAAAATAAGTTAAAATGTATGTTTCCAAAAAACTTTGTACCGTCAAAGAAATATTATTTTTTATAAATTAAATTATTGTATGGAACTTTATAAATCACCTTAGAAAAGTGAGGATTATTATATAGAAATACTCATTCTACCTTATACATGGCCAGATTAACTTCATACCACATAGAGTTCATTCAAAACGTGAAGTTTTTAGGAAAAAAAATTAAGTAATGTTTAGAATAGTGCACTTGTTCAGAAAATTCCTTAAAACTCACCAAATCAACCCCAAAAAAACTAAAATTAAAGAAGTCAATGTGATGTTACCTGGGGAAGTGGAAGGAATAAACCAAACTGGAGGACTGTACCCTAGGATTAACTGATAGTTTCACTACTGGAGAACTGTGTATATTATGTTGAATTTAAGTTTTTTTTTTTTTAATAGATTCATGCTAAACATCCTTATAAGAGAGGTGTGTGGTTAGAGACATGGCAGATATTTAAAGAACTAAGGATTGACTTTCTAAAAGCCTATGTTACCAGTGAGTTTTAGGGTGTTAATTAAGTGTGAAAACGAGGTAACAGAATAATAAGAGCCATTTTCCTGATCTGCACTCAGCTTCTAGAAGAATCAAGTCCAGAATAAAGATTCAGGGAAAAGAAATAAACTCACGATTTAGAAGTATTTTTAATTTTGATAATAAAATTTAGATATTCAGAGAAAACTGTATGCTTTAATTTAATTACGTTTTACCAACATAAATTCTGCCATAGTAGCTGGCTCATCCCAAAGTAGTGGAATAAGACAAAAACTAATAGTTACTCCCAAGCAACTCCCATAACAGCTTTATCTGAGCTGATCCCTAGGACAAAGGTTTTCACTGTTTTGGAGGCTGCACATATGGCAGAAACTCTCTCAAAATGCCTCCCCAACTGGTCTTAAGCCCTTGAATTTATGTCCCCCAGGCAGCTGAATAACTGAAAAATTAGAGAACACAAAAATTTCAAATTCAAGCAAAGGTACACTATTCAGTCAAAACTTATATTAAAAGTCTCAAGAATGAAGGAGATTCTACTTGTT
Source organism: Macroglossus sobrinus (assembly GCA_004027375.1). Classification (NCBI taxonomy): domain Eukaryota; kingdom Metazoa; phylum Chordata; class Mammalia; order Chiroptera; family Pteropodidae; genus Macroglossus; species Macroglossus sobrinus. Next base: position 334,684 of record PVKZ01001254.1, read on the forward strand.
ATTTTGGACTGGTAGCGGGTTTAAACAGAATTGTCCCAATTTAAAATATAAATGACAAGAGGGAAAATCTGATCCAAGTCAAGAGAAAAACTATCCAGTACAAAAGTTAGGAAGAAACATAAGTAGAGGATATATTATAACCCCCTTTGGTGAAAAATATTTATTCCAGGTAATAAAATAAAATTTAATTGACAACTTGTTTTTAGTGTCAAATAAGTTAATAGGCCAAAAAAAAGATTTCAGAGCAATGCAAATAAAGAAAAAAATGAAATCACATAATCAGAGTCTAATAAGAATATCTCACCAGTTTTAGAATTCAGGCTTCAGAAATAACACAGATTGATACAGAAACAGAGGGAAATGAAAGGTGAAAAAGCCAAGAGTGGCAGGTGTGAGGGTCAGTTTTATGTGTCACCTTGGTTATGCTATAACACCTGCTTACGTGATTAAACACCCTTCTAGGTCTTGCTGTGAAGGGCTTCTGTGGACATGGTTAACATCTACAGTCAGCTATCAGTGTTAAGTACAGAAGATTATCTTCCTCCACAATGTTAGAATCCAATCAAGCAAACTAGAGTTTCACTGAAGGAAAATTCTGCCTCAAGACTGCAACATCAGTCCTACTAGAGACTTTTCAAAATGCTGGTCTGCCCTGTGGATTTGTGACTTACCAGCCCCACAATCCTGTAGGCCAACTCCTTGAAATAAATCTCTTTGATAGGTAAATAGGTAGGTAGGTAGTAGGCAGGCAGGTAATAGGTAGGAAGAAAGGTAGGTAGATGACAGATGATAGATAGACAGAGACAGACAACTAATGATTTTTTCTTAAGAACATTGATTGATACAGTAGATATTTAAAAAAGACAATTAACTAAGAGCTAGAATATTGATCAGCATATCTGAAAAAAATATAATCAGAAATTCAATAAATAACTTTTTTCTAAATTGATGGGATATATGTATTTTCAGACTAATATATCTGTGGGTCAGGAAAAGTAATCAAAGGCAGTCAATTAAGAGAGATAAACTTACATAGTTATTCATCAATAAATTTAAATAATGCAGTATTTTGGCAGACTGATCGGATCATCCACAAAGAAAAGAAAATAAGGATAATCACCTCCCTTGAACAACATGAGAGAGCAGAGAAAATGAGCTAACATCTATAGAGTTTTGATAGAAGTAAAACAAGGATATGAAAACTTTTTCCCACTAAACAGAACAGAAATATATTATTGTGTAAGGAAGGAAAAGTATGTTATTCATATACCTTTCCTAAACTATGAAATCAGAGGAAAATCTAGAATTCAGTGTCTTCAGTCAACTTTTGTCTTTCTAATACGTAGAACACCTAAAAACAACCTGTTTGGGCTAGAAAAAATAGCTCTGGGAAGCCCTACATTATAAATTAATTTTAGAAAATATTAAGATAAATATTAATAAAAACCTAAAGTAATGAATTGGTTAAAAAGAGAGAGAGAGAGAGAGTATAAAACATGGCAAGTATTTTCATTGGAAAACAGGCAAAAGATAGACTTCACAAAAAGAAATAGAAATGAACTTCACATAAAATAACTTCTTTAAAACTCAAAAATAAATCCAAGGAAATGACCATATATGTTTCTTTTGCCTATTAAACTAAACACCATGAAATGTTTGCCAACTTCACTGTTGATCAGGTTGTGAAATCACTGATAGAAATACAAACAAATACAGCCCATTTGAAGACACTTTTTGTGATATATATGTGTTACTTAAGTTTAAAATGTGGACATGCTTTCCCTCAGCAGCTCCAATATCAAGAATGTATGCCATGGTAGACAATTTAATATATTGTAAGAAAAGGCATGTGCGTAGTTATTCTGCATTGTGCTATTTAAAATAATGAAAAATTATAAATATTTGCTGTTAATCAGTTAAATAAATCATAACAGATCCATAGACTATAACATGATGTAGGCATTACAATTATGATGAATATCTATATCTGTTTATGGAAATAACCACAGATACAGAATTGAGCTGAAAAAAAAATTATGAAGAAGCATCAGTAGAAAAAATTAATATTTCCTAAAAATATAAAGTACAGTGATATCTAAAATATTGGTCACCTATCTTTCTTCTATATAGTTTTTATATTGTTTGCGTTTTCTATAATCCATATGTATGCTTTTTTACATTCCATTTAAATAAACCCTATAAATATTGTTAGAAAATGGAGTACTATGATCTCAATAAGATAATTATATGTAGATTACATTTTATAATATAAAATATGTTTTCTAAATCTAGTCTTGGTGTGAGAGTCCATTAAATTGTAAAGTATTCTTTTGGAAGGAGCTGTACAAAACAATGTACAAAACATATGTATCATGTTTATTATTGTGATTACAATGATGTTAATAAAGATTTCTAAATTTTAATGGAAAAATTCCCCAAAAGCTTTCACGAAAATCTGAAATGATGAAGAGCAATTATATAGAACTAGTACAAAACATATAAATACTGAGAGAACAAAGGCTTTTAAAAGTTAATCATAAATATTGTAGAAAGCAAAAAAATACAACTTGAGAGGACATCACTGGGACTTCGTATTTAGTAACTAATTTTACAGAGAGCTCACCGTCACCTATAATTTGTTCCATCTTTTTGAAAAAGATGCCAATTAAATGAAAATGACATTAAAATCCAGTCTATCTGCAGAGGTGGTATTCTTAGCTCTTACAGTCTTATCAACTTATATTCACCAAAGCTCAATATTAAAAGAGAGTCAAACTGGAATATAATTAAAAAGGCAAAATCTATATAATATTATTACATGCTCATTGGAAGAATTAAAATGATAATTCTAAGTCACCAAACCAAGAAAATGTACAGTATTATTCAAGAGTAAGGGACAAAATAGACATGAACTTTCTAGTTACTGAAGAAACAAGTTTACTGTGAGGAAGGAATGATTCATCTGACCCCATCACACTATAATTGAAATATCACTCAAACATATTCCTTTGTTACATATTGACATCTCAATAAAATGTACTGCCTAACAGAATTTATACCACACTTAATGGCCTAGAGCTTGAAAAGTCTCAATAATTTCACTCATATTTTCAGTAATTGCTTCATTAATACTTCTCAGGGGACAAGTGATATTTGTAAGTTGGTGGGGGTGGGTGTGTCATGACTAGTAAGCACATAAACCACTGATACCAAGTTGTCAAGATCAAGAAACGGACTCACCATGATAGCTTTATAATGACACAAAGCAATTCAGTTCAACCAGATTCTATTATTTCACAAGGACTGGCCACATAAATGCTAGTGTGTCTATTAACATACCTGGCCCAACATTGTAAGTCAAAGAAGTCAAAGTCAAATGTGATGCACACCCCCCTGGCCCTGCAATTTACAGGCTCCTTATAAAAGAGGACAAAAAGAAAGGTGGAAGCAAGTGGTGCAGTTAGTGAGTGTGAAGGTGGCTTCTGGCAGAGCAGGTGATCAGCCAGCAGTCTGGAATCTATGCTTTAACTGTGAAGCAGCCTTTTCGCTGAGCCTCAAGGTCATTTTATAGGCGTTCTATAAAGACTTTACAGCTATTCTCTGGCTGTACCTTTTTTAATGACTGGTCATCTCATCCCTCCTAGAAATGTAGACCAGCAAGGGGCGTGGTGATGGCCAGTCATGGAGATGAGAATGGACTGCTTTCTTCACCCACTCACCTTTCACCTACTGTTTAATGACCCCCCCCCACCCCCGCAACTATCCCCAGCACACTGAAGGTCATTTGGCAGGAGAAGATCTAAAAGGACACACTGGAGTAAATGTAGACCTGAAGACTGCCCCATGGACACTCTGTGGATGACCCATCCAACTGTGCTTCTTTGAATACAGGCATGGTTGTAGTTAATACAGAAAAATTACAACAGAATCTGATGTGGAAAGAACCATGGAAGGTACCAAAGTCTGGGTAAAGCTCCCTCCCTTGTCACTGATATAAGTAGAATTCTTTGCATAGTTCCTACACCATGGTTAGGAAAAGTTTCAGTGCCCAAAGCACAATTTTGAGAGTATCTGTCAAGTCAACTTATGCTACAGAAGCAAAAATAATATTTAAACTTCAAGACTTTTCTTACAATATCAAGGATTTTTAGTTTCTTTCAAGTCTGAAGTATTTGAAATTTTACTGAAAATACAGGAAATATGTAATGTGGATAAAAATGCACAGGAAGAAGAAATACTTGGGTATTGAGATGGTTAGTCTTATGTGTCAACTTGACTAGGCTATAGTACCCAGTTATTTAATCAACCATTAATCTTGGCTAATGTTTACAATCAATTGACTTTAAGTAGAGGAGCAATAATGTGGATGAGCCTCATTCGGTCAGTTGAAAGACCTGAGAGCAAAAATTAGATTTCCCAGAGAAGAAATTTTGCCTTAAGGCTTCAGCATAACATCCACCTGGGTTTCTAGACTGTAGATTGCCCTTCAGGTTTCAGAACTGTCAGCCTCTACAGCTATACGAGTCAGTTCCTTAAAACAAATCTCTTTATGACTATCTAGCTATCCATCTATGTACCAATTCTATTGTTTCTGTTTCTCTAAAGAAGCATGACTAATGTTTTTTAAAAGACATACATAAATTTATCTAAGGTATACAAAGTATGTATATAGAAAATTCTGAGGAATCCATACACATTTAAAAATAAAAACTATTAGAGCTAAGATCTAAGTTCAGCAAGGATGCAGAATACAAGATAAATATAAGAAAATCAATTATATGCTATATACTAGCGATCAATTTGATCAATTTGAAAATGAAATTTAAAAAACAATTTCACTTACAACAGCACTGAAAATAATAAAATACTTTATAACAAACTTAACAAGGAAGCACAAAATTTATACATCAAAAACTATAAAACGTTTTTGGAAGAAATTAAAAACCTAAAGAAATGAAATGATATCTCATGTTCATGAATTAGAAAACTGAATATTGCTTAGGTGTCAATACTTCCCAAATTGATTTATATATTAAAAAATATCATCATCAAAATTCCAGTCTATTTTTCCATAGAATTTATGAACTGATCCTGAAATTCATATGAAGAAATCCAGAATAACAAAAAGGACAAAATGGAAGAACTCACACTGTCCCATTTCAAATTTTAAGACAAAGCTACAGTAATCAAGACTTTATATGCCTTCATAAAAGAAAAAATAAAGGTAAATATGAGAGATGACAGATGTACTGATTAACTCAACGGGGGGAATCCTTTCGCAACATGTGTATATCTGTATCGAATTATCATGTCATACACTTTAAATATGTTACACCTTTATTTGTCAATTGTACCTCAATAAGGCTGAAGGGAAAAAAAGGCAGTTTTAACAAAAAATATTTTAAAAAAAACATTGTAAAGACAGATACCATAAATCAATAGACTTGAGACTCCAGAAATGAATCTTCATATATATGATCAATTGTTTCCAATAAAGATGCCAAGACAATTCAGTGAAGAAGGAACAGTCTTTTCAACAAATGGCTCTGGGAAACAGAATGTCCAAATGCAAAAGAATGAAGCTGCCCCCTATCACATGCTATGTTCAAAATTTAACTAAAAATGGAACAAAGGTCTAGATTTAAAAGCTTCTCCTCTAAAGCTCTTAGAAGAATACACATGTGTAAACGTCCATGCCCTTGGACTTGGCAATGCTCATTTTAGACATGACACCAAAGCATAAGTAACAAAAGAAAATCTGATAAATTAAACTTGATCAAACAATGTTTAAATGTTGCTTCAATGAATAGCATCAAGAAGGTGAAAGACAACTTATTAAATGGATGGAAATATGTTCAAAGCATCTATCTGAAAAGGCACCAGTATCCAGAATATAAAAAAGAGAAATTACCAAATTAAAAAATTGTCAAAGGAGATGAACAGATATTTCTCCAAAGTACAATTAGCTAATGAGGCATGCACATCAAAATCACAATGAGATTATCTTTACTCACACTTCATTTAATTAAAAAGACACATAATTGTCCAAAATATGGATAAATACAAGTACTGCAAGAATGCAGAGAAATTTGAACCTTCTTACATCACTATTAGAAATAGAAAGTGATGTACACCTGCTTTGGAAAAGAGTTTGACAATTCCTCAAAACGTTAAACGTAGAGTTACTGTGTGGACCAGCAATTCTACCCCTAAGTACATACTCGCGAGAAATGGAACCATATGTCTGCTCAAAAATCTGTACACAGATGCTCACAGCAGAATTATTGGTAATAGCCAAAAGGGGAAAACAACTCAGATTCCCATCTCTCAGGAAATGGGTCAATAAAATAAGCATAACCATACAATGGACTATTATTTAGCAATAAACGGGGATGAAATACTAATACATGCTACAACACTGATAAATCTTGAAAACATTATGTTAAGTTAAAAATACAAACACAAAAGGACACATTTTCCCTTTATATGAAATATCTAGAGTAGACACGTCCCTACAATCAGAAGTAGGTCGGTGGTTACCAGGAGCTGGGGTAGAGAGGGGGAGAGAGGAATGTCTTCCTTTTGTCTGTGTCAGTAGTGTCTATTTGTGTGAAAATGACAGTAAAAACAATGATATGACTTTGAGCACGTCCCCCATTCTGAGATATCCTGAATGTCTCTGTAAATTAGTTTAGTTATATAACAAAAACAAATTTAGTCATCTTTCCTATTCTTTACTTTTTGAGGTAATCTCTTGAAGGGATGGCCATGATATGTCTCTTATTTACACAGCTTGGCTTCACTGAAATTGTATGCTATAATTTTTCTCCTCTCCTGCACACTTCCAATTCCACCGCAAAAATTCCTCATAACACACCCCAGTAACAGCACTTCCCAACACTAACTGAGAGTAGTCGTAACACACGGACCTGGGCGAAATGCTTGTCACCTGTTCCAGGCCACTCCCTTTCCTAGAAGGGTCCCCAGACCTTTTTGAAAATAAGAGAATGAAGAAAGGTGACACCAGAAAATAATAGAATTATATCTAATACTTTCAATATGAGAAAGTATGAGTTAGTAGTAGTTTTTCATCACAAATACTGCTGGCAACTCTTGCAACATGGTTAAAGGTTATCGTCTCATATTTACAAACCTTCTGCCTATGGAACAAACCGCCTTCTGCCCATAGCCAGCCATGTGTTTCATTGGTAAGAATCTGTCTATCTCTGTGTCTCTCTCTTTCTAGTCTCACTTTCTATTGTCTCTTCTTTCCTCATTCTCGTATACTAAAAATGGTGAGAGAGAGGGAGGGAACGAGGGAGGAGGGGGAGGGAGAGAGAGGGAGGGAGGGAGAGAGAGAGAGAATATGAAGAAGGGATATTATAAAAGATACAACACTGATGCCTACCTTAAAGTGAGAATACTAACAAAAATACCACTACTTTGTTTGGTACTTTATACTTCAAAGCACGCTTCTCAGGAGCGGAATGCTCCTTCTCTGGTCTACCCTCTGTTTTCCACCTGAGGCTCAGCAGGGGCTCTTTGGGGTGGTTTCTCCATGGTCACGTTCTCTTCATCCTGGGGCTAAACTCAGGCCTGCGGTTTCCAAGTCTAATGCTGTTTTCATCCAACATATGGGAATGATAGAAATGCTTTTCTTTCTCACCAACTCCCAAATTTAATTGAGTTTATTTGTTGCAAAGCATGTAACAGAATGTTTTTCTTTTCATCTTCTATTATAAAATGGAGAATTTTATAGATTAAAAATCTCCAAGTGACTTTTGGGTATTATTCTTTGTCCCTAAGTATCAGTTTTCAAGGTGTCGCTCCACTCTAAAAATGGAGGTTTTATTATTGTTCAAGCCTGGTGGAGCTAGAGCAGGAAGGGGTGGCCACCAGAACGACAGGTCACTCTCACCGTTCCTAAGGGGAGGAAGGAAACGGCCAGACAGGCCACCGGATTTGCTCACAAAATGACAGGCCAAATGAGAGTTTAGGAAGATTTGAAAGATTAATAAAATATCATGTGACTGACAACTCCCTGCTTCCCTGGAGAAGCTGGAACATGCCCTGGGTGGGGGGGCGGGGGGAGCCAGAAAAAACTGGTGGGTTTTAGGGAGGGAACTAGGGAGGTGAGGCAAGCAGGGTCAGGCCTAGTCCGGATGGCCTCGGCAGACTCTGGGGCCCGGGTGCTGTCCCTGGTCGCCTGGCCTGTGACCCTGAAGTGATGAGGGCAGGGGAACAGTGACCCAGAGTGACAAGAGCCCTGTGGAAGAAGTGTGGGTGGGGTGGGGTGGGGTGGAGGGCGTGAACTTTGAAACGCTTAGTCTGCACACATGTGGTGTCGTCCCTGTCCAGGCCATCGCTGTCTCCTGGGACTGCCGACCCCTGGGAGGGGAGTCTCTTCAGGGACCACAAGACCCAGATGTGAGAACGTTAGAATGAAAAGGCACGCTTCCATGCATCCCTTTTGCTTTCTTTACTTCCAAATGTGCGCCCTAATGCTTTCGCTCTCATGCCCCCACCTCGGGGGGGAGAGCACGGATGGGACTCAGCCCTCAAGTGAGTTCAACACACACAACAACACAGGCCACTGACCACCTGGGAGGGCGAGGCACTTTCCGCATCTCCAACCGGGAGGGCAGTGGGCACGACGTGAAGCCCACTGCAAAGACTGCTCTGTCGTGTCACTTGCTCGGGACTCTTCTTTGCGACAGTTAAACGGCCTTGTCAATGAGAATCTAAGCCACAGTCAAACCTGTGTTCTCAGATAAATACGCAAACAATAACACTAGTTTTACCATTGCTAGGCAACCACCAAGCAAATGTTTTAAGCTGTCTAGGTGATATCCTCAAACACAAAACTTTAGAGAACCAAAAAAATCTCCCGAGGCTTCTGACTCTTCTCGCTTTTCTTTTAAAATGTTTGTTATCTTTGCCTTTTTGGTTGGGAACACATTTTAAAAAACTTTTCCTTTAGACTCTTTGTAAGAACTTATAGCTATAGGGATCCCACTGAAATTTTTCTGCCCATTATTTTCATGTTCATTATAGTTAAATTTAAAGAAACTAATCAAAAACAGACTCACAAATATAGAGGACAATCTGGTGATGGCCAGAGGGGAGGGGTGTGGGGAGGGCTGGGAGAATGGGGTGAAGGGTTAAAGAAGTACTAATTAGTAGTTGATAGATGGTCACAGGGATGGGGAGCACGGCATAGGGAATGCAGTTAACATTAATATATTGGCTGCGTGGAGGGCCAGGAGAGAGAAGAAACAATTAGGGGGATCATTTTATAAACTATATAAATGTCTAACCAATGTACTGTATATTTGAAACTAATAAAATAAAATTTTAAAAAATAAGAAAATAATCAACCCAATAAAATGTGGCATACTGTACTAAAGCATAATTGAAAAAATAAAGCAGATTTGCTTATAGAATTCAAGCCAGATGAGACTTTAAGAAGATTTAAAGGTCAAATAAAAATTACCGTTTCAATATAAGACTAACGTTTCTCCCCGTTCGAAATAAAAAATTCCTCTCTCTCTCTCTCTCTCTCTCTCTCTCTCTATATATATATATATATATATATATATATATATATATATATATGCACACCATGGTAAAACTGTGCATTCTTGTCTAGCCACTGTTTTAATTCTCAAATATAAGATTTTTCTTTTTAATTGTCCACTCATAAAGTTTTAATCAGCCAAATTTCTAAAGCATGACAATCACGCTGCTGAAAATCAGCCACAGTTTTGATTTACAGGTCTGCAAAGAATTACTTGGTAGCAATCAGAATGAATTGCACAGCTTATGTCCAAAGCTTTCTCATATGGCATAAACATAAGCAAATGGTATGGTAATTCTCCTTGATTGCACTAGTTGGGGGAATTTAGTAGAAGCAGCCAAAAGCTAGCTAAAGGTCTGCTATCCACTGGGCTGCATGTTATAAATGGCTAAGATTTATACTGTGAAAAAAAAAAATATATATATATATATACACACACACACATACACATACACACACACACACATACACACATACACACACACACATATATTCCGTTAAATGTAGAGTTTATTTCTCAGTTATGTCACTGAGAAACAAGTGCTATTATGAATAGATAGCCATCTGGAACACAGATACTGCTTTTTGGGATGTGTTTGAACTAAGGTGGAATTCAGTACATTTAGCAAAGCTTTCCAATTCTCTCATGATGCTATTCTTCATGTGATTTTTTTTGTTATTAATAAATATTGTAGATATTTAAGGACAATAGAGGAAAAATAAAATTATTGCTCCATTTTAAATGTTAACATGTTTTTATAGCCATATTTTATCATTTTTACAGCAAATCAAACTTCAAAAGAGAATCCCAAGGTGCCAGTAGATCACAGTCACTATGTAAAAAATTAATCCCTCTAATAATACCAGCACTGATATTTTTTTCTTGAAGCATAAACACCATGAACACAATACCATGTTGCTTAGGTTCAAAGTAGAATTTAAACTTTAAAAACATCTCATATTCATCAGCTAGAGTCTAAAGTATCAGGTCATTGATTCCAGGATGTCCTTAAGAGGGTAAAAATAATTTTTAAGTATGAGGATTTTTATATTAGGTCAAAAAAAGAGTGTGATATGTAATATATTATGATATATATATGACAAAAAAGACTTCAGATGAAGTTTCCATCTCTTGCTGGAACTAAGGCCACCCCATGGATTCTGTAATGCAGAGGTGTGGGAGTCTCATCCGGGAAGGAAAAAGCTCGTCCAAAGAGTTAGAAAAGAGTGATGATGAATCCCACACTCCCATAGAAGATTAAAAATGACACCAACAATAAAAAAATATAAGATTACTCTCAAATGGGTAGCATAAAAAAATAATTTTAAATTAGCATTTTAATTAAAATTGACATTTTAATGCTGAAAATCAACTACTTTTTATTTTTAGCCCTCATGTTGGAGAGAAAAGATGATACTCCAAATTCCTAATATTTAATGTACACATATGATGTACTAGGCTTTGTGCTAAGAGTAATAAACATTATTTCATTATCCCTAGAACCCTAAATCATAAAAACTATGAATGACCCCGTTTTGCAAATGAAGAAATGAAATCTTAGAAGTGTAAGTGACTCCCCCACGTGCAACCTGCTCAGTGACTGAGCAGGAAAGTAAAGGGCTAAAAATCATCACCTAAGGGTGATATTTAAAAACATTCTAATGTCCTTGCTAATTAACAGTTTACTAAGAATAAATCACAGAGTGTGTCTGAAAGGTCTTTTTATATTATTAAATTTTACAAAAAAAAAAAAAGACTACCAGTAGAATTTAATTTCATCAAATGGTATGTAAATAACCATGGTGAGATGAACCCTCATCACACAGCTAAAATTATAAGAAGGTATCTTCAACAGTTTTTTTTTTTTTTTTAAAGAGGTGGTTCATTTATGATCAGCAGCTCCTGAGTCAGTTCACATCCGGAAAGATGTGGGAGTGACTAGTGGATTATTTTTCCAGCGGGAGAAGTTGCAGACGGGAAAGGAAACAATAGAAGTTGGAAAGGTTTAACCATGATGCCGGTTAATGCCTTATATGGCAAATCTCTCTTTACAGTGATGAATGTGGACCAGGGTCAGTGGAAAATAACTTTGAATCTTCAGAAAATTGCAGGGTTTATCTTACACTCTTGGAAGGCACATCTTTCAGGACACTCAATCAAGCCATCATGTTATTACTATTTCTTTAAAAATGCCAAGTAAATAATTATACAGAGGTTACATCAAGGAGAAGTTGCTATCCAAAAGCTCAATACAGAATGAAAACCGTGTGGAACTTTCCACGAGGCAGATGTGGTTTTTCTGCTCTGGTGGCCGACTTGACGATGGAAGGGAAGGGATGAAGGGAAGGTGGGAGGAAGGTACACTTTAGCTCTCTCAGTGATGCTTAAATATAATCCTTAGGCAAGATCTTATTTAATCTGTGTGCACATTAGTGTCCTCATCTATAAAAAAAAAAGGGTACACAATATTAATGCTTATGTAAAAAACTATGTATATTAAAATTACACACATTAATAATGTCCTTAAATGGGAGTCTACTGACATGAGGATAAATGAACATTCCCTAAACGACTTTAATCCTGTTATCTTTTTCATTTTTTCTTGCAGGGTATTAATTGAACTCTGAGAAGATACCATTTGTAATGAGCATATGTTACTTTTTCCCAGTTGTCTTTCTGCAATAACCAGCAGAACGATCAGAAATTGAATCAATGCTTCAGTGCACACTGGCAGAAAGTAGGGAATTATACAGGCACAGTCATTTGGAAGACTTAAATTGACACAGAAGATCCTTAGTAGTCTTTGAGAATGAAACTGGGTTAAGCTTTCAAACATTTGAATTTCGTAATAAAGAAAAAGCTTAGGAAATTCCCCTTTCCTTTCCATTAATTCATATAGTCACTTCTGACAGATATTCAAATAACAGAAGTGCTAAAAGCCAGATTTCTTGCTCATGAGCTTGAAGAGATTTCAGAGTTAAATAAAAGATAAAATCCCAAGGATAAAAGGGCAGAAAAGCTCATTATCTCTATCCTGTTTATTCACCTGTAAGAACATCCTTTGATATCAGCAAACTCTAGCCCCAGGGCAGGCGGAGGGGAGAAAGAAAAAACTAGCTGTTTTATTCTTAATGGGTAATTACTACATGAACTAAAAGAAGAAAATAAAACTTCTAGTAGAAGATTGGGGGAAGAGCATTTACTCTAAAGCATATATTGATTCTTTTTTTTTGAGTGTCTGGTATTATTCTAGGTGCTAGATATAAAACAGTTATAAAAAACTAAAGCTTTTTTACATGCTTATTAATATCTGCTTATTTTCCTTAGAAATCGAAGGTGTGAGAGGAAATGAATAGAAAGATGATACTTGAGAAGAGAAAGTAGAAAGGAAAGGGTCCTGAGCTGTCAATCACTTGTGTGGTCCTTCACTCACAGGTGCTTTGCGCGGTGTCAGCTGTTGCTGAGAACTCACGGGGAAGCAGGACACATGTGAGAATACCGAGGACAGCATTTAGTCGTGTGGTGGCCCAGAGACCATTATGCAGCAGGTTGAAAAACAAGTGTTAGATGAAGAGATGGACACGCTAATTACGAATGTCTCATTTGAGGGGTTTGGCTCTGAAGGCAGGAGGAAAGTAGGCCAGTAACCAGTGTGTTCATTTTATTTTATTTGGATAAATGAGAGTGTTTGATAGAGAAATATGAGACTTAAAAAGTAAGTGCAGAGAACTGTAGCTGAGAGAGAAACTGAATACACTGAGAAGCGAAGGAACGACGTCACAGTACATTTCTGAGAAATTAGAAGAAAAAAGAAACATGCCTTAAACAGGCAAAGGGACTGCTTTCAGAGGAGAGAAAGGAATGATCTGTGTCTTCGTCATTTCAATGTGTCTCTAACACACCCAAAAATCAACCAGGGGATGTGCTGAGCACAGATTCCTAGCACTCCGCCAGGCGATGCCCATGGCGCTGGTGAGCAGAGCACGTGGGGAGTCGGTAGCAAGACTGTGTCTGTGCGCTTGGTGTTGACACATGACGAGCTCCCAGCATCTGGCTATAATTTTCTATTAATTAGAAACGGTCATCAAAACTGAAAGAAGAGCAAGGGTAGGCAGAGCAACCGTGGGTAGAGTGTTGACATAACTTTCCAGAGAATGAGTGAGCTGATCTAACCTGAGGAACATGGTGAGAATTATGGGCAGTCTATTGAGTTGGTGGTCACCAGTTTATCACAGAACTTGTCTCTGCTACTGTGCCTCTTCTCAGGGCCAGAGAAAATGCGTGTTCGGGGTCCTCCAAGAGTAGGGTTGTGTGGGAAGCTATGATATGAAAACGACAGACAGGGAAGAGTGTCTTCTTACTGAAGTGGTGTTCTATCCAGACAAAGCTGGTTAAAGAGGGTCGTTAAGACGAGACACTAACATACCGAGATAGTGTGCATAGGCATTACTAACGTCAGGATCTTTTTCTTTTTTGGTTTCATACTTTACTCTTGACATGTATTTATACATCGCTACTTAAGATAAGCTGAATAGAGGCTGATTCAATCAGCAGACATTGATTAAGAAGCATAATGCTGGGAAATCCCCATTTCTGTTATGCTTACTTAGTGAAGATCCCTAACCTGAGGACCCGGATTCTGATGTTTTCATGCTCCTGTTCGGAATGGATGCAGTCACACCCCACACGAAGGTCAGTGCATTTAGCATTCTGATCAGAGATCTAAGATATCAGCTAAATGACTACACATATAATATTGAGAAAAAGAGGAAACTGATAATAAAAAATGATTGTTGTCAGAATCACATAAGAGTGTTTACTAATATTAATCAGTGAAACAGGCCTCAGAGTTCTTAGTACAGAAAAGGCTCATCACCTGGAGGTTTAAACTGCGTGTCGTGTTACAGCCGGGATTACAGATCAGGCTACAGGTCAGCAGACCAAGTGCAAAGGTCTCTCCAGACCACCAAGGAAGCCTCTGGCCTTCTCTTCTGAGAAGCGCTGACCCATGAAAATCACGTGTGAGTCAGGCCAGACTGGCGAGCAAACAAAACTGAACATCTAAGGAAAAAGAGTAACACTCGAAACATTCTCAAACAAAAGTCCTCTCAGTGATGATCTATTGCTAATATCTGAACGCCGAGATCCTCTTTGTGGACAGTGAGCCACCTGGGATTTACTGGTCTCTTTTCTCTTCTTTGAAGAACGCTTTCTCTAAAATAGACACAGTTCATCTCTCACAGAAGAGTAGACACAATTGAACATCAAAATATTTTGCTAACTCATAGAAATTTCAAGATATCACAAAATAATTTGGTAGCCAAAAGGTAGAATCTTTGTATTCTTAAATTAAGTTGGTTTGAAAGAGAATGTTTTCTCTTGAAATTATGAATATTTCCCTCATGGATTTGAAACATATAATTTATGAGAACTTTGGCAAAAAATGGAGCCTTTCCTGCTCTGTGTCAAAGAGTCTTAAGACTCTGTCCTCAGGATCTGTGTTCCCCACTGTAAGTTAAATAAAATCTGTCTTCAAAGCCCCACAGATACCAAGTCTGTCCTAATAGAAATACACCTTTCATTCAGAAACACCTTAAACCATGTTGTATTCCAACACCCCACACAAGTTTCTTGATTTGTCTCTGATGTTTTTATTTTCTTGATTCTTCATCAACACTTATGAATCTCAAACTCATGTGAATGATAGTTTTGAACTGGGTTAGGAGAAGAGAGAGCAGAACCGGGCAATCTAGGTTTGAACCTTGGCTCTGCTCCTTCCTGGCGAGGTTAACCTTGAACAACTGGCTTACTCACTCTGGGTCCAGCAACTTTTCCATTAAAAGTGAAGTTCAAAACAGTGTCTGTTTTATCCAGTTCTGGTTTTCCCAGACTTGGCAGGCTGTGAGTGCTCTGTAAGTTTTGTCAAAACAACAACCCCCAAAAATGTATTAGATAAGGTTAAACAACTAAACTAAAAGTGAGAGTGTTTAGGTGCTGAGGTGAGCTACTAAAAACATAGCGGGGGACTTCAGTGGGGAGACTGGTGACAGAGCTGAGGAGGTACCCTGCATTTGTACTTTTCCCACAGTGACTGGGCCACCTTTCCTTGCTAGTCGAAGTTCGCCTGCCACCTTCCCACCCGGAGACGGAGCGCCAACGGCTCTGCCTTCCTCCGTGGCTACATTTGAGTGGCACAGCTCCCCAGTCCTTGAGGGTGATATTCCTGCATTGTAAAACCGGCAAGAGGCATTTGAGAAGATTTATGTTTCAAAGGGGTAAAGACAGAATTTAAAATTATGAGTTTTCTTACGGAAAGGGAATCACAGGAAAAAGCTTGTTTAAAGTCCGGCCAGACTGAAGGCAACCCCAAGGCCATCTTGGCCAGTGTTTGTTGCTGCTTTAATTATGATCATTGCTGTCCATTGAAAGTTTAAACCTTCTCCACCTGGTGTACGGCCATACCACCCTGAACAAGCCTGATCCAGTCTGATCTCGGAAGCTAAGCAGGGTTGGGGCCTGGCTAGTACTTGAATGAGAGACCACTTAGGAAGACCAGGTGCTGTAGGCAAAAAAAAAAAACAAAAAACAAAAAAAAACAAAATAAGAGATTGTAAGCTGACAATATTTTTGCAGTCTGTGAGGTCAACCAAGGGTTGCCTTGCCTAAAATTAAATAAATAAATAAATAAATAAATAAATAACTTTTCCACCTGGTTGGTGAATGCACAAAAACAGATTTTAAAAATATTCCCGGGATGCTATCAAATTAATTAAGATAATATTGTTTTCAGCAAGCCCAGAAATGTCTAAATTTAGCCTAAAACACTTATCTTTACTCTAATTTTCCAAAATATGACATAGGCATGAGATTCAATGGCAAACAGAAACCAGCATGTCACAAATCTAGGACAAACAAACATCCCAGTGAAGAAAACTGATAAAGCAGATGGGGTGTTGCGGAGGGTCCCCGTTTCCCAAACCATTAAACCCACACAGAGCCTCATCAGGCAGACTACGCAGCCTGAGCACCACTCTGCCCTTTTCAGCTGAATCCCATTTACCTTTGTCATGGCAGACACTTTTCATATTATTGGACAAACTGAAGTGTTTTGCAGTATGATTCTCCTCAGCAAGAGGCTCCAGTACTATTATTCTATTATTACCCCAAATTAGACCCCTGTTGTACAGGAACACATGTAACAGGTTAGACTGTTCTTGATTCTCCCAGTGATGAAGCTCAGAGAAGGATGAGAACAGCTCCTTACATTTCAGGAGGAAAACAGTCTCGTGTTAGGTCATACATGTGGCAAGTTATTGTTTCATTAAGAATCCACTTAACAAACTCATTTTCATTTGCAAATAAGGTTAAGAGGATAGCATTTATTTTCTGAATTTTGGGTCCTGTGACTATAAAAGAAGAAGGTAACAGAGACACCAATAGGATGGCTCTGTGGCAAATAGGACTGCTCTCTTAAAATTACAGGGTCAGGTATGTCTTAGCTTCTAAGGATGGCATGTTCATATGACAATCCAAGGACAAAAGCTAGAATTCAAATTCTCCATGTGCACAGCTAGCCTTGGTACCTCTATCTAGTGAGTAAAGTATAAAAGCTAAACCCTACTTTCTGTTAGCAAACAATGTACTGTGTCACTTCCTTGGTGATGTCACTTTCTGATTTTGGTTTGTGAGCCAGCTGTCCCCAAGCTAAAATTTAGCTCATTCTCAATAAGGAGGGTAAGTACTGCCTCATGGCCTGACTTGTAATGGCTAGCTCACTGTCTGTTTACTAAAACACGCAATAGCCATCTCAACATGGGTCTCAAGCAGAAGATGGTGCTAGTGAATCCTTGGGGAGAGACTTCCTGTACCTGAATGTGAATGAGTAACCTTCATTAAGGATTGTGTCATTACGGTAATGACCCAGTTTACTGTTTGAAAGTTAGGCTAACACAGGAAAAGAGAAATCTCTCTTTTTCTTCCATCCTGGGCATCAGTAGTTTTCAGAATATTGCACACAGCCCGAAAGTGATTAAAAGATGCCTCAGGGGCTGCTGTGGAAATAAAACAGCCATCAAAGAGGTGAAGTTCCCACTCTCTCCATCCCACACACTTCAGTCCCAAAATCCTTTTACTATCTGCTTCATCTGTGCAGATTTGTTTAAATAGAAGATGCCATTGATTACTAAAGAAAAAGTGAAAACCACTGTTCTGTTTAATCAACTAAAATTATATTTTGTTATAAATTATCTGGATGATCACAATTGTGCAGACCTCATTTTATGCATAAACGATGGGTTTGGAAAGGTTTGTCTGAAACCATAACAACAAAACAAAACAGCATTGTTGTTGTCCCTAAGTTGCCAAAGATGACAGACTATGCCTGTTGGGAACATGCTGTATGCATATGTGTGAATGCCTCATACTTTACAACTGTGAGAATGAGAGTCTGCACGTAAAATAATGCATAATAGCAAATTATGCACTAACGTTTCTAAATGTGTCAGCAGAGCCAGTAGTGTCCGATAAAGCTTAACAGTTGTTGTCTTCTGGGAAGTATGATGGAGATCGGTGATGACACATAGATTTTGTAATTTTCACTTTTTAGTTCTATCAAAGGTATTTTTAGGGAGCCTCTGAGTGAGTTTAACATGTGAGCGCAATCTCTCGCAATTGAGAACGAGGCATATTGTATGAGAACTTTTCTGAATCTTTCCCAAGTTGTTGTCCAGATTTTGTGGGGTCTTGGAAGACGTACGCTCCGAAATCAATTTGATGTTGATTGCTAGTGTTTGCTTTTCAGCTTTAACGCTAAACATGTGTATGCACACATGGCCACTTAGCCTCGGGTCTTCACATTTGTGCAGGCTGGAGAACCACACTGAATTCCCCGAAGGGGTCATTTCTGTGACCTGGCTGTTTCATCTTCACGAAATTGAGATGATGGAATTTGAGTAAGCTGTATGACTGGATTTAAGAGACCCCTCTTCGAGGTGTTCAGTTGGAAAATCTTTTGAGGACAGGATGAATTCAGTCTTCAGCCTGCACTGATACGTGTTAGTGAAGAAAGTTTGTCAAAGGCTACATGATCTATCTCACATCTGATTATTTAGATTGGTTCTTTACTCAGATAAGATTTATCAGTAGTGATAAATGCATTGTGCTATACCCAGAGTAAACATCTTTAACTAAAATGGCATCACCTTATAAAACTGCTTCGCATTTTAAAAGAAGATGCATTTTTAGAGTGTTTAATTTAAAACAATCAAATAGGACTTGCATGTATCTTCCACATTTTCATCTTCTCTCATTTCTCTTTTGGCCAATAATACTGAGGACTTTTTGTTATGAGAATAGTGTATAGATATTGGCCTGCATATGATCAATTATGGTTTTTTTTTTCCTTGTGGTTTTAAGAACTATTATGAGTTGTTTTACCACAGGATTAGAGATAAAGTTAAACTGCCTTACATTGAATCATCTGTGGTATTCTGAATTTTCATTCCCATTATGTGGGCTATAATTATACCTGCCTAAATAGACATTTTTCTATTCACCAGAAATAGAAATAACACAGAAGCATGAAGGGAATCAAAGTTCGTAATTGCTTATTCTTGCAAATTGTTATTTAGGATCATGTACAACTAAATCCGAAAATTCAACCAAGAACTTGATGTCTGGATAATTCAACGATAAAATGTTTATTTTTAAAACTCCACATTAAGATAAGGTCTACAAAGAAATATTAAGGAAGAGAAACTTCTTTTTTTTCATCGTATTCACAAGTAAAATAAAATTAATCATATGGCTATTAAAGTCCCTAATCATTTATAAAATTTTGTGAAATATTTTGTTTTATCTAATGTAAACTTTTTTCCAACTAGAATCAGACACTCTTATCAAGAATGTTTATTACATTGGCTAAAGTTCCAAGTAATTTATAATTTAGTGCAGTTGGATAAAGACAAGTCCAAAATGCAGCTTCTAAAATGCATGCTTCAAATATATATTTTCCAAAATGCATGGCTCTGTTCTCTTCCTAATTTTTCAGTTCTATCAGCCCCAAACTCCTTTGGCTAATTTTTTTTTTCATTTTCCCCTTTACTATCTTAAAATGAAATTTGGAGTTGAAATAAGCCTTTATAAATCCTATGATATGACTATTGTAGGATATGTAACAAAATAGTCAAATGCTTTCACCAATTTATAATGAATATGTTTTCATTTAAGTGACAAAGCCCACAAGTTATTCTACATATTAAATAATGAAATTAAAAGGCAAAGTTAGATGGACATTAAATATAAACTTTTATTAGGACAAATAATGATAATCTAATCTTACTGTATATGATGAGAGGAAAATTTATATAGATATTATACATACACACACACACACACACATATATATATATATATATATATATATATATATATATATATATATATATATATATGTCAAGTCAAAACACCATGATTCTAGGACTGCAAAAATTTTAATATTTATAAACTAATTATATATATGAAAAATATATCTATAAAGAAAAAGGCACAAAAATCACATATCACATAAATAGCATTCTTAGAGGGACAGAAAAGTTCCTCCAAAGATTACCACTCTGTCCTTGTACTAAACTCTTCCTTTCCTTTGTCCAAGAGTTTGACTTCATATCAGCCTTCCTTCACTCAGTTTCTTTTCCTTGGCACTTTCTAGTCTTTTCTTTAACCAGTACTTCTCTGCCAAAGACCAGACTATGTGCATGGCGACCTCCTAACAGTCATTCAGCTGCCATCTCACACTCACCTCCTCATGGAGGGCTATCTGCCTTCAGGAGCCATCCCGGCTCATCCGTGTCGCTTCCCCCACCAGCCAACAGTCACGCTCTGCCTCATCACTGTTCTATTTCTGTTGCAGCATCTGCAACGCCTTGTTCTTTCCTCACTAGAATATGAGGAGAGCAATGTCCTTTGTTGTTAAAAACTGTGCCCTGGGCGCCCAGAATAATGACTGGCAATGGTACAGTGATAGGAATCTATGGGAATGAGCCCATCTCCTACCCCCACCCCCAGGATCCATCATCACTAAGCACCCTAACCACAGACTTCCACTTGTTTGTACCGTCTAGGATGGATGCTTGCCTTTCACACAGATCTGACAGCTACAATGTGAGGAAGGGGGTCTTGTCACAACCTCCAAATCTATTTTAAAGGATAATGTTGACATTCATTTCTAATGCAGTCCCTTTACCCTCCTCCAAATATTTGTCTTATATCTCACTAAAATATACAGCTTTTAACTATTTAACTATTTTATGTCTGAAGCCATTCAAAATATGCTGATGTGACTTATTCCCATTTTTTTCACTTACTATTGGTTCTCTTAAATCTCATTTTAGTTTTAAATAATTTCCCCCAAATAAAATAGAAATGTCACCATTCCTGGTAGTTGAGTGATTTTATCACATTAGTTTTCCTTTCCAGATGCCACAGTTTTACGTAGTGTAAATGATCCCTTGTTACCAGCTGGTAAGAGAAAGGGGGAGCTTCGGTGGGGTGTACGGTACACAAGCCTGGACATTAAGTAGCTATAAAACAGCGAAGCTTTGTAAACTAGCCAGTAAAGCATCTGAACTAGGCAGTGTGGACTGGGGAATGCAAACACTGAACTTCCCATCTGGCCAGATGTGGACACTCCTAATGGATGCTGAGTTCAGTCAACCAATAAAATACTTTCAACTTAAAACTTGAAGTGGTGATTATAATGCTCGTGTTCTTTGCCTAGAAAGTACAACTGAAGCAGAGAGAGATACAAAAAAGAAAAGCAAGTTCCTGCAACCCAAATACAGTATGTACCAGACTAAGTCTTCATTTAGCCTATTTTTAGAATTCCACAATGTACAATATGCAAGATATAAAGGGAGTACATAAAAATGAAGATAACTGCTGATTATATTTTTTAATCATCCCCAAACTAATCGGAATCACTAGTTTCATTGTGGTCATTCTAAATATGATTGTTGTAGAGGCATTTATCACATAATTGCTTCTTAAGATGATGACCCAAATATTTACTCCCTCCTGATTTGAGACATTTATACTGAATTTTCAACTATTAACACCGACTTAACACCTCTCCAAATAGATCTTCTTGCTGATTCTTCTGTTCATTCAACTATCGCCACGGATACAAACTCACAAAATAGTGTCACTCTTTGACTCCAATGCTCCCAGCCTATGTCTTACTTTCATCAGTGGGTTCATTATTCTTGCCCTTTTTCCAGTCTCACTGTTTTGTATGTCTGTCACCTTTTCCACTCCCAGTCACCTGGGGACAACCTCTTCAGTAAATCTCTGAACTCCAGAACAGATTTCAGATTTTCAACTTTCCAGTGAAGCACACGGTAAACCTGCCTCTGAAGGCAGTGTCATCATTATTCTCTGCAAGAACAGTAGTATCTCCTTTTCCCTGCCGAGCTGAGTCAAACTCACCGAGATGGTCGGGATTCACCGTGATCCCTGATTCAGCTTTACGCATTCAACCTTGTTTTCACTAAACATCAGTGTGGATTTTCTTCTTCAGTTCATTTCCTCCATTACAAGAAGAGCAGTGCGATATCACAGCTCCCCCTTTGCCTTGACTGCCAGGTATCTGAAAGCTTATCCATAGCAAGTCTATTTTGATAACAAGCTTTAATGGGATACATGGGTTACTGTTGGCCTTTATCCTGAGGAAGTTTCCACAAACCCATCTGGGAGCATGGCAGAAATAAAGTACAAAACAAACAAACCTGAAAACAAATTAAACACACACACACACGTTGTACAGTAAATGCCTTTTTATTACATATGGAGGCTACGTGAAAATGATGCTACTTGCCTGACTGTATTTACAATAAAGCAAACAAGTTACTGATTTTTTTTTCTTCCCACAGGTTTGTAGTTCTTGTTTTATTAACAATCAAGCTGCATTTCGAGATAACTTAATATCATTAAGTTAGTTTGTGGATGAAGAGACAGAGCAGGGAGTTACATGCTCTGATGAAGGTCTCTGGCAGGAAAAGGCAGGCCAGGTGCAGGGGCCTCCTGGGTCAGTGTTAAGTCCTCTCTGATGGAGGATTTTTATTGCATCCTTCACTTAGTGTTTTGTTATAACAATTTAAAAGTTTTAGCGAAAACTTTAAATGAAACCTTTAAATGAAAACAAAATTATCACTCTATAGCCAACTGTAATTTATAAAGCAACTTCAAAATTAAATTTAGTTTACTGTCATAGTCTATTCTCAAAACGATACTCCAAATGCTATATCTACAAAAATTTAGGTTTTATTTTTAATATATCTTATATGTTACTTTACATTTTACATACATACAAAACTGTTCAAACATTTAAACATTTCCCTTGATTCTAAAGATGGTATATGTTCTTAAAGCTCACTAGCATATAAGCTTTATTTATTTATTTTTTAATTCTAGGGGGAAAATAGCCAATTAGCCCTGTATCAGAAATTAAAATTCTATTTGCACAGGAAATTTTAAGTAAATATATTTATGAATAAACTAGTCATATTTTCCTTAGAGTTTTACTGCATGCCTTTTAATCAGTATTTCTTTTGTACTAGTAATTTTCAGATACCTTTTTCTAAATTGACAAAATCTCTATTAACCTTATGTGAAAGGTTAATTAAGAGAAGACTATCTATTCATAATAATATTCACTTGAGTTAAGAAATTTGAAAGAAGAAAATGACATTAATGAGTAATGTGCTTTGAAGCAAAATAACTTCATAAAGTCTGTGTTGCATTTGATCGCAATTGGATTAATAGGGACTCAGCGGTGATTTCCTGAGTTCAAAATCCAAAGGAGTCTTTCTCTTGACTAATATAGCATATAAAAAAAAAAAACTGTCAGTTTTCAGGAATGGAGGGAAGAGAGGACAAGGAAGCCTAAAGTAGAATTCCAATTCAAAGCGAATGGACATGAGCTCTGGTTGAGAACATATGTGCACAAAGCTATCCTGTATTTGAAGATTCAGGTTTACACACACTTTGAAGACCAATTTGTTGACATCTAATGTTTACATAAAGTGTTTGTAAGAATCTGACTTGTTGCTATATGACACAAGCTTGCCACAACAGCACAGTGTGTCCATATACAGCTGCCGCAATTGTTTAGGTAGGTTTATTTTTCTTTTAGAACCTAATATTTAAAAGTTTTCTTCTCTTACTCCGTTCCTCCCTCCTTCTTCCTCTCTCTGCTCTTTCTCTCTTGGGTGCATTTTTTAAATGGTCCAAGTAGATGACACAGTGCAAATTTTAAAGCATAGTAACATATAACCAAGGCAAGGAGAAGAACCCAGTATTTTACTCAGTATATATATGTTGCTGTTGAAAGATAATTTTTAAAAATATCCAACACACATAATCAACTAAAGATCTACTAAAGATTTGCTAATTTATTCTTTTCTGTTAATTCCATATAGTCCAAAGGTTTCCAACTATTTTTAAAACATCGAATCATTTAAGTACAATAATAATTACTCTTGACTGAGTATGTGCAATGTATTAGACTTTAAGTAAATCACATATATTCACTTATTTTACTCAAAACAGATCTAAAACACAGGTAATTTTAGGTTTCCATTTTAAAGATGAGTAAACTGCAATACACAGAAAACTACATGATTTTCTCAAGGACACACAGTGAGTAAAAGACCATATCTACATACAAATCCCTGAAATCTAGATAAAACTTGTTCTTTTCACTTGCCCACATAGCTTTCTTGATTATCAGAAGTTTCTGGCTCATCTGATATTTTACTTTATTGATACCAGTTGTCAAACATCACCCTGAGATGAAGAACTAAAAGAGCTAAAATTTTGAGATGCTTTTATCTACCTGAGTGATCTTCATTCTAGGTAGAGTTAGAAAAACATTAGTGCTATTGTGTAAAATGTGTTCAAATGATAGTCTAAAATAGATTTTTTAAAAATCAGGCAACAAAAAGAACAGTTTATAAGATTATGTTTGTGTATGTGACTTCTATAGAAAAATAAAGATCCTAAATTAATAATATGTAAGAATAATATTTAAATTGAGGTAGGGCTGATCAAACATATGTGAATGAAGCAGCAGACAGATCCTGGAAAGTGAGACATGGGATGCTCTCACACAATAAAGGATAGCTCAGAAGAAAAACAAACAAACAAACAAACAAAAAACACTGGTTCTTAAAAAAGCGAACAAATGCAAAAGGAAGGAGAGAATACTAAAAAATGCCAACTCCATCTTGTTTAGGATGTGTCTTAGAATCCCTGATTGTAATACGTATTTTCCTCTCCTAGTTTTACAAATATTTTCTGTATCCTTGCTTATTTATTACAGGTATTACAGAAAGGTGAGAGCAATCCTGAAGCAAAAGGACCACTAGAAGAATTTATGAAATACTTTAAAAATGTGTATAAACTTGGAACCAGATGAGTAAGGTGTTTTTCAAGCCTAAAATCAAGGCTCATCCTGAGATAAAATGAAATGACGCTACAAATTCTAAGAGTTATAAAAAAATTGTTAATAACACTCATGAAAAAAGAATGCCACCTCCCCTACAACATGACCAACCAAAGATACAAAACAACTTTGCTAAGAAAGAAGGAAGTAGAAGAGGAATACACAGAGATATGAACTTGTACCATTGTTTTCAGTTCCAGATCACGCCCCTACATAAGAATGAACTTGAAGTTTCATCTACCTTCAAGGCGGGACAGAATTAAGAAATTCTCTCCAGGAATGATGTGTTTTAGGAGTATATGTGTGGGGGGAGGGGGACATGAGGGATTAGTCTTTTCAAAAGAGAATGTCTGAACACAGGAAAAGCATAAAAACCCATGGTAATTCAGGTATTTCATTTGACATGGTCCTGGGAACCAATAAATTCATCAACACACAACACCAGAATTATGTACTAAGGATTTCCTAGAAGTCATTTAAGAGATAATCTTGACATCTGGTCCACATCCCATTCCCACACATACTTAGTTTTCCAACCGAGTAAATAAAGCAAATAAAGCTTGGGAGAACTGTCTGCGATCACACAAACGATCGGCTGCACAGCTGCCCTCGAAGCCACTTCTGCTGCCCAGGCAGTTCCTTAGAGGACAGCCGATCTCTGAAAAGCCCTATTAGAATTCCGTTCACTTGGGAATTTTTTCGGACCCTGAAACCAACCCTGATCTGACTGTCTTCAAAGTGATCAACAATCAGCAGATTCCCCAGCAGTCTGCAAAGCACCCAAGAGATCCAGAGTGTCGCACAATCACATAAGTGGTGTGGAAATGTTTTTTAATGAGGTGCTTGTCCCGAGGGAGAAAGAAAAGCTTGACTCTAATGAAAGCTGAAGCCAAAGTTCAGAACTTTTTTGCAGTTCCATTTAAAGATGATTTGGGAAGGGCTTTCCCATTATAAAAGCTGTGTGATTCTGCATATAGACACACCAGGCAGAATTTGCAGTATTGTTGATAGAGATCCACACACATGTTAAGGAAATTTACATTTCACTTAATGAGGATAGTGTTCTCAAACAAAAAAGTTTTAGTGTTGGCAGAAACATGGATTCCAAATTTATCAAATGACTAGAATTTGAGTTTTAATAGTCCAAGCCGCCGAGTTTCTGTAATGGCTGAGAAGTGAGAGCTAATGAGCTCGTCTTAGGATGCCTCCTCCATGAAGTGTAAGCTTGAGCTGTGCAAATGTACAAAAATATTTATTTGAATCTTTTGCCCTGCTTCTAAATTTACCCTAAAAATGGCTCTCAGATAGTTATATCATATGCCAGGGCTAAAGGCGATTTTGAGATAATGACTTCGAAAGTGTTAAGCTCATTTCTAACTTTAGAAGCTGTTATGCTTATACTGTTAGTAAAATATTTTTCTTCGGAACAAGCAGTCCTGCTTTCACAGTCATTAACTTTAGTGATTACTGAAATGATTCTACTCTAGCAAATGCGGGTCTTTGGTTATATCTCCCTTACATCATGACATTCATTTTCAATTTTATTACTGAAACAAAAAAGAAGAAAGAAGAAAAAGCTCAAGAGAATAATGAATTATCATACAGGTAATTTTACTAGATTAATGACAGTCCCATGCTAGTTCTGTGATTCTTAACTCCGTATAAGTATCTAGGCCAATTGTAACACTTCTCTAGGTACCACTATTAACTATCCAACAAAAATGGACATATGTGTATTTGTAAAGATTTAATGAAATGACGGGTCTCTCAAGATGTAATTCATTACAAACTTATAGCATGAGTGCTGCTGATTGCATATTTACCAAGCACTAAGCAGCCAACTCTGTGCCAGTCCCTGGACATTTAAAAGTTTCTATGACTCAGTTCTCCTCAAAAAAGTTTACAGCCTAGTGAGGGATATAGGCTTATATACAAATAATTCCAATATTTTATTAAATTAGCTATTATAATCCTTGAAGGTCCCAACAAGATATTTACAAACCATAATAATGGGTATTAGGGAAATCTTCTTTTTTGAGAAACCTCCAGACTGTTTTCCATAGTGGCTTGTACCAGTCTGCAATCCCACCACCAGTGTATGAGAGTTCCCTTTTCTCCACATCCTCGCCCACACTTGCTGTTCTTTGATTTACCGTTGACAGCCATTCTGACAGGTATGAGGTCGTATCTCATTGTGGTTTAAATTTGCGTTTCTCTGATGATTAGTGACTTTGAGCATCTTTTCATATGTCTTTTAGCCATCTATATTTCCTCTTTAGAGAAATATCTGTTCAAGTCTTCTGCCTGTTTTTTAATTGGAGTGTTTGTTTTTTTGTTGTTGAGTTGTATGAGTTCTTTGTATATTTTGAATATTACTCTCTTATCACATTTTAAATGTAGTAGTGCTTATTTTAAAGGTACAATTAAATATGTAAACGTTTACATTATAATATTTATATTTATTTAAAATAAATTCTAAAAAATTAAGTTATGAAAAAATAATAAAATTTTAAAGACTAGGCTGATTTTTATAAATGAAGAAAAATTAACTAGAAATTTTTAAACAATGATGTCGCCGAGTATATTAGTTAAGTCTTAATCATTAGAGGAACTTTGACTAACGGACTGATTATAGGAAATACATCTTGTACAAACACGGGAGGTATTAGGGAAGTGAAAGCCTGAAAGTTGATGTATACTGAGAGAAGTGATTGTTGATCTAGCTGCCTGAAGCACGAGCATGGGTGGAGAAGCAGGAGGTTACAGGTGAACTAAACACACAAAGAACATCCAGGCCCTAGAACAAAGAGGCAAAATGGGAGATCACAGAGAGCCTATAGGTGCGCAGTCAAGCATCTGGTGGTGGCCCCTGGGCCAGTAGTGGCAGGGCCAGCCTTTGGGAAAACAGCCTGGACCATGAACAGAAGGCATACTGAGACCCACTGACAACCTATGTGTCTGTCTCAGATTTATATGATCTCACAACCTTTTGAGAACTCACTGCTTTTTTTCCACCTTCCAATGTTCATGCCTGTTTCTCTTTTGGTCATTAATCCATACATCCTACAATCTAGCTATGCCAACTTGGTATTTTTATAATCACCTTTTAAGCATTCTCCAAAAAAAAAGATATCAAAACTATGCTCTCACTTTTCTTTGTGCAGCTCTGTCTTACAGACAAGAATATGCTAATACTTAGGCAAAAGTCACTCCATAGAGTCTTTTATCACTCTGTGCGTGAGGCAAATTTTCTTCTAGCTGAGTTACACTCCTTTGACTTTTTATACCACAAATACTGAGATATGAGGTTAACTGCTCTTAACACATCTTATGTAGATAGTGGAAGAATGAGAGGGAAAAAAAATGAAAAGAAAAAGGACTGGGTAATACACACCCACACCCACAGACGGGCATTCACATCAAAGTAAAGAATAAATATAACTACTAACGTCTTTTTTCCTACAACTGGCCACATGCCCATAGCTGCTTTTAAAAACATCCTTCTTCCCTTTGCCCTCAGCAAGCACCTCGTCTGCTCACGATTCTTTGCGTGGTGCATTTATTCAAACCTTCATTCCTGAAGAGTCTGTGCCAGAAACGGTCTTGTCTATCTAGGTGTTTTACTTTCCTATTGAAACTAATAACATGACATAGATGTACAAGGAAGCCCCCTCTTAACAGCTAATTGGTGTAGTGGCATGATAAACCCAAAGTGGCCAGGTGGCAGTTTCAACTTTTAATTTAGTAGAACCATTGCTTTATCCCTTTGTAAACACAGTTCTCTTTCGCAAACTAAGACCTATAAACTAGCAGAGCCCAAAGGCACGAGCAAAATGTTTTTAGAAAATCTTTTGAAGTAATTTGGGAGAAGCCCTTCCTGTGCCTGATATTATAAGTATGCTTATAAATAAGCAGTAGGAGTTTAAAATAACTGTACAAACACATAAAAAATTACAATATAGGTTCATTACAATGGGATAAATTATAGGTGATTTTAAAATAGGCATAAATTATTACCTTCTCTGAAAAAAAAAAAACTTGAGAGAGTTTAACTAGAGAAAAATGACATCAAAATTTTAATTGCTTCATATATGTTGTATGTAGTCCATAGGGAAAGCAACAGAGAATCTTTCATGTGTATTCTAATTTTTTTTTTTGCTCTGCATGCTTTTTATAAAGATTCTATTTTAAGTGTTATTTATGTTGTAATATTAGGCATATTAGGTAATTCCAAAGCTATTTACAGCCATGAGGATGATTTTCTATAGCTTCTACAATACTGTACAATGTGTTTGTGAGAATACCAAAAAAAAAAATCAATTATTTTTTCTTTTCTACAAGACATACATTAACATTCCATACATATTGGTACTGGAAAGCATATCATTATCATTAACAATACTCCAATGCTGAAACCATTCTGCTATTTCTCACTTTGACTCATTCTCAGTATTAAAGTTTAGTGACCCCAAGGAGTGGTCCTCTCAGTTTTATATCCTCATTTTAAACTCAGTCATTAAACCCAGAATATTAAGACCATGGCATTCAGAAAACAATTCCTTCGGAAGTATCACCCATAACAAAAAATTTAACAAGATAAATTCAAACGAAAAACTAAATGAATAATAAAATAGGTTAAAAGGATAAATGGATATTTGATAAATAAAGCTAAATATATAGTATTCACTAGCAATTGCCACAGGGAAAATATTGAAAAAAATTTCATTAGAAATAGCAAGCAGTAATCTTCTACTGAGATATAAACTTCATGAGAACTTGGAGTAGAACAAATAAAGTTATAAATTCTCATGGAAAAATTTAAAATAAAATGTCAATAAGTGGATTGACCTACTTTGTTCTTAGCTAGAAATACTAACTGTTATAGAAATATCCATTCTTGCCAATTTATAAATTTAACATATTTCAAATTAAAATCTCAATAGAATTACATAAAATATTCCTAAAATTCATGAGGAGATATAAACAGGTAAGAATATTGAGTTTTATTCTGAAGACAAATGAAACTTAGGCTGGAGGTAAAAAGAGTGATGAACTGAATAAGGCCTGCCTCATGCTATGATCCACTGAAGATATTTAAAACCAAGCCAAACCAAAGCAACAGAGAAACAGATGCAAACAGAGAACAACTGTGAGTTTATGAACAGACCCAATTTTTTGACATTTTTTATGAAGTAGAACAATTGTAAGTTTATGAACAGATTCTATTTTTTGACAATTTTTATGAAGTCATGATTATATTTGAAAAAATAACAAAGAAGTAAATTGTGAAGAGTCGAAATTTATAAATCCCATTAGAAAATCCAAATAGTGATATGAGAAGGAAAACACACATATTAAACTATAAATACTTGTAAAAAGGTGATGGATATTTTAAATATTTAAAAACTCAAATTAAAGAAGTAAAGAAGTTATAATATTTCTTACCTTACTGAAGAAACAAAATTTCTCTTCATGAAGCCAAGTGAAATAATAATAACTGATTGAAGAGCATCCGATGTATATTTTTGAACTTCCTTAAAATAAAAAAGAACATGTCAGCCTGACCACAGCCTTGGGAGTATATATTTATACATGTTAATATATATATGGAATATATAATTATATGTTATATATTATATTAATAAACCACTCAGGAAGGCGAAAATAACAGTAAATGCCACCTCACAAATTTTCCCACACAAAATATCAAATATTAAAATAATAAAAAGTTTATTTAAAAAAGTATTTTTGTTTTAAATAACTATAAGACCACTTTCCAACGTCTAAAAACTTTTTGAGGGAAACATAGCTCTGGCAAAGTCCTCCATGAGCCATTGTACTGAAATAATAATGAGCAGATGGCTTGATAAAGCTAGCGAAAGCCAAGTCTAAGACAAATGCTGTCTGTGGGTGAAATTTTATGTAATGATTAGATGAATTAGGAGAGGTCAACATTGGGATGCCAGTGGAAAAGCATGTCTAACTCAGGAACGTGATGTGTGAGAATCGGGCAGCTGTACGACAATGAGTGCAATATGTCTCAATATGTCCATCCTTTATTCTATAAAGCATAACCATTATGAAATTGTGAAACATGTTAAATGTTGTGCATCACACAGTACATCTTTAATTGTACAAATGTATAAACAGTTCTCCGTTAAGGAACCTATGATGGACGTTTTTATTTCTACATTTTCCAAACTAGATCAACTGCCATTTCGAACTTTGCATTTCCTGACTTTCACATGCTTCATTTCTCAACACTCATGTTCCGGTACCAGATCTGAATAACTACATATCATGCATATTTCTATCTGCTCATGATGTTTCTAGAATGTAAGCATTAACCTTTTAAAAAATATATTTGAGAGGGAAGAGGCAAAAAAGCAGAAAAGATGAAAGTCTGTTCTGCTGATTAGTAGCAGATCTCTTTATTAGCAGTTGGATGAGAATGTGAAAAGGACTAAACAGTAGTGACAGAAGGTGGAGAAATGACAGAAAATTAATGATCATATGTGTAAAATATGTGGGAAAAAAAAACTCAGATTGTGGGAGAAATGTCCAAATGATCGAGCTTAATAATCAGTATCTAGATAAAAATACAGAATGTTACATTAATAACATTTCACTGATTTAAACTAAAAAAAAAAAAAAATCCCATTACAGATCATTGATTGCACCCAGATAACTGCCGGGGTGAAGTGTGTTGCTGATGACCGGTACCCAGGACCTTTTGGAACACCACTGCGCCCACTCCACAAAGCTTTTGGAGTAAGTAACTACACATGAAGGTGCCTCCGTGTGGACAGACTCTGCTTGTTTTCTGCCTAATTGTTTAAAACTAGCAAGTGGTAGAGGGGACTGCGTCATTATGGTTTGTCATGTTTACTGGGGAACCTCATGTCTGGAGACTGCGGAGACTCATCGGAAATGACATGTTTTTTTAACAAGCTCCTAAGAGTCCACTGTGACCCTCATCAGGCCCTTGGAGAGATTCTAGAACAAATCTGCCTGAGAATGACACCATTTACGCAGGCCAGAGATGCCGGCGGGGGCTCCCTGAGTCTCACGTGGCACACTGCTGGCCCGACGACTAGACCCAGCCCCCTGCGCCCCAACCCTGCGGTCAACACGCACATGTCCTTCTCGCTTCTGATCACTGTGCTAGCGGCTGGGAGAAGATGAACAGGCTCTCAACACAAAGAACGTATGTGCTAGGATCAGTTTCCAAAAATTGTTGATGCGGTGGAAAACAGTTATTCTTAAAGATTATTCATATATTTTTTTTACTTTTAAATTATTTATTTATTTATTTATTTACTTTTCCTTCAGCCTCTTTCCTGAGTTTAACATGGGTAGAATCTGTAATGAATTTTTAATGAAAGTGTGTGTGTGCCCTGCATTCCAGTGCATTAAATGAAGTTTTAAGTGCTGAAAACTTTTGACAATAAATTCTAATGAGGAACTTCAGAATCTGATTTATCAAGCAGAATAAATAATTGCTGAGTTTTATCACCAAAACTGGCCCAGGCACCAAAAGGAAAGTGTCAATTTAAAAATATCTTATTGTAGTCATTGCCACCATATAAGTATTTATTGAAGAGCCACTGGGCTCACGAAATATAAACAGAAATACATGCTGACATACTTTGTCGCTATAGACCTAAATCACCGAAGGAAAAACTGTAGAATGCATTAACGTATTGGTAATTAAATGTCTATTCTGTCCAAACAAAATATTGAGGCAGGCAACGCATGGTTTTTGTGTGTCCTCCCCACTCTCTGCAGATGTCACGTTTCCCATCAGATGCGACAGACTCCGGGTCGCCTCGTGCACTGCTCCCTCCCTCAGACGCCGAGCCTTCCCCGTTTGCTTCTGTGGCTCCGCAGATTATGCTTCAGACCTTGCACTGTTCCCTTCTCCTCTAATTACATCAAATCATCAAATATTAATCAAATAGTCTACGCTGTACTGCAATGACTGAGAAAGAATTGAAAATTTGAAGAAAAAAATCACAATCATCACCCCCAGAATTTTAAATTCAGTAGAAAAGGAAAATTTATGTATGCAAATAACTGTAACAAGTTAGAAAATAAGATCAATGACATTGTTGGAAACTGAAGGACAAGGAAGGACAAATGAACCGAAGACAAGGAAAGTTATGCTAAAAGCAGTAAAAGCAAAATAAAATATTTAGAGGCAGAGAGATTCAAGATATACATGGAGGATAACCATTGTGTTGGTCCAGAATGGTGTTTGAAGGAAAATAGTCAGAGCTTATCCATTAGAGCACTCCGATTCTAAATCATAGAAGGCCCTGAATATTATGGTGAGGAATGCAGGCTTTCTCTAGGAGCAAAGATAATCAAAGATTTTTAAGCAAGGGATAAACATGATTAAATTTATGGTTTAGTAAAATTATTCTGGAAAACACTGGGAATTAACTGAGCAAATACACACACTATAACTGTTATTAAAATATTTTATAACAATTTTAGTAACAGTTCAAGTGAAGGTCTGAACTAAGTTACTAGTGGTAAAAAAAAAAAAAATGTATGAGATAAATGTGAGAAAAATTCAAGAGGCAAATCCAAAGTCAGAAGTACAGGAGAGACTAATGAACCCCCAGAATCCCCTGAGCTCTCTGTGGGACTTCCACTGAAACCAGTGAGTCTACTGGAAAAGTACATGGCACACAGTAGGTAATCAGTAAAACACTGTGGAATTAATTACTCTAAGCTATCTAATACCAATGAAGGTTACATACTAAATATCTACGTCTCATTCATACTCTTAGTCAAATAATTCAAATAAATTAATGATTGTCAAAAACGGATATTGCATATAAGGTACTATTTTAAGCACTATGGGACAAAGATAGGCTTTTGTCTATGTTTTTATTGTTCTTTAGCTTGCAGAAAAATTGCATAATATTTGGTGAGTCAAGTAAAAAAGAATATTTACAGTAATTTAAAAAGTAAAAGTATTAAGGATAAATACTATTTAGAATTTGAAGAAATACTTGATGAGTTCCATAAAGAAATACAGGATAAGTTCAAAGACAGGGGTATTTGAATTCTGTCAGCACAACTAAATGTCATTTACTCCCATCTTTTCCAGAAGACTTTCCCTAAGAGAGATCATGAATCAACACTCTTCCCGAACTAAAAGCTATAATACTCATGCCTATGAAACCGTATTCTGCTTAATAAGACTTTTATAAAGCCTGTACTCAAAACTTTGGGCAGTTGTAAGAAATTTAAGAGACACATAAATTGTCAAGGGAGTCAAAGTGTTTCAAAACTTAATCGCTTGGAGACAAACATAAACGACCGGACAGATATCCATGACCCAAAATCAGCTCTGGGAGACCTCTAGAATCCCCTTAGGAAGGTTTAGAAACACTAAATACACACACACACACACACACACACACACACACACACACACACACACACACACCAAACAAACAAGCAAAATGTGAGAATAACTACCCAGAAGAGAAGGAAGGCAACTTCATTTTGCCTGCATCATTTCAACCCCCACTGGCATTGTTCAGCACCCAGAAGAAACTTGTCAGCTAGAAAGAGTTTCTGTCACCAGGAAAAGAGCATAATGAGCAACCAGCTTCTCCACCCTTAGTGAGACATGAAAAAAAGGTCTCACCTTGAACTGCTCTGCAGACAACCTCAGTGGATTCCACCACTAATGAAGCCAACAGCTAGCCCCTGGCACCTGGGCACTGTAAGCCAACCAGCTTTTACCCCACAGGTATTCACCATGCCTAACACCCGCTGCCTGAGCCCCTGTCCACCCCTGCCACATGTGGGGAGACACCCTCACGGCTGACTCGGGATTCTGCAGTTACACGAGTGCAAGGCATCAGCCTGGGCTATCCCAGCTGACCTGCACCAGCATGCCCACATTTGAGGCCAGCTCCTCCAGCTGTGCAGCTGCACGCCGCTGGTCTGATGCCTGTCGTCAGCCTCCCCTGTAGCACACGTGCACAGGGCAGAATGCAGCCATGGGCACCCACACCGATAGCTGGAGTCCTGTAAGTACTTGCAGACCAGATCAGACTACGCCTGTCACCATCCAGCACTATCACGTCAACCCGTAGCTGGTCCCTCCAACTGTGCACTGCCAGCCTGGCCCAGCCTAACCCTCCGCAGTGTGCACACCAGGAGAGGGTGTTCAGCCAGAAGAGGGCACACTGACAGCCAAGGCCGCTGCAGCGGCCAGCGAGCCCGCAGCTGGCCCTGGCCCTTGTCCCCATCACTGTAAATGTCTCTGATCCTTTTGATTGGGCACCTGATTCAATCAAAAGGATCAAAAAGAAACAAGAATAAAGGAATTAAGAAAGCCTACAGGACTTAGGAGATATCCCCCAAAAATATAATGACTGTATCATTAGAGTCCGAGAAGCTAAAGAAAGGGGTAAAGAGGTAGAAAGCTTATTTAAAGAAACAAATGGCCGAAAACATCCCAAACCTGGAAAGAGATTTCAATGTCCAAGGTTAACTTAGCTAGCTCAACTAAGAAAAAAAAAGATCGAAGACTCAAATAAAAGCAGAAATACAAAGGATCATGAGAGACTACTATGAATTATCTGCCAACAAACTGAATTATCTAGAAGAAATGGATAAATTCCTAGAAATATACAATCTATCCAGCCTGAATCATGAAGAAATAGAAAATCCAAACTGATGACAGTGAGGAGACTGAATCAGTAATCCCAAAACAGAAGAATGCAGGACCTGAGTGTTTCACTCGTGAATTCTACCAAACATTTAAAAAATAACTAATACTAATTCTTCACAAACTCTTACAAAAAATTTAAGAGAAGGGAATATTCCTAAACTCATTTTATATGGTCAGCATTACCCTGAAACCATGTGTGACATGGTGATTATAGCTAATAATATGTATTATATACTTAAAGGTTGCTAAGAGAGTAGATCTTATATATTATCATCATGTAAAAGAAATGTTGATATGTGACAGGATGGAGGTCTTAGCTGATGCTATGATAGTAATCATTTTGCAATATACAAATTTATTAAATCAACATGTTTTACACCTTAAATGTATAATAATGTTATATGTCAATTATATCTCAATAAAGTTGGCTTGGGGAATATATCTTTCCAGCTAGTAATCTTAAGATATTTTTCTTTCTATTTTTTCTGGTTTTATGATCAATTTCTCTGAAAAATTTTAGTAAGATATTAAGAGTAAAATCTACCACTGTTAAAAAGAAAGAAAGAAAAAAAACATTAATCTCTTTCGCTCGGTCTTTTATTCTTTGGCAAACCAATGTAAAAAAAAAATCATAGCATATTTTACAATCTAGTGGACTTGACAAAAATAATGGCTGCTCACTGGTGCCTGCATGGAGTTCAGGTTATATCGGCCCATCAGAACACAATGGAGTAGCTCGTCAAACCTCAGCAGATGTTCACCTCCCCAAAGCTATGATCCTCACTTAGTGGGAGCTGCGATTTCAGTGTCTGTGCCTCTCCACTTCCATCCATATAATCACTCACTCACTCATCATGTGTCAGCATGGCAGATGCTGAGGACATGTTAAACAGAGCAGGATCTCTGCCTTCAAAGGGTTTAGAGTTCAAATCAAGGTTGCTTCCCCAAAGATTTTTCCAAGTAACTTCAAACACTAAAGAACATACAGTTCATAGTCAATATGATTTCCAAATTTCTCACAGCTAATTTTATTGAAACAAAAATTCAGTCTCTGAGACTAGCCCATACTAAAGACCACACCTGATTCCACAGGTAGTCTATTCCACAGAAGTTCTGCTACCTTCTGGAACTACACAGATTAAAGCAACATTTTAAAAAGATAATGAATCTCAGCAAATAAAAAGAGCAAATGAATGAGAATGATCTGACATTCCTTTAGCATAATTCCAGAACTAAAATGACATTTGGTCCCTTATGAAGAATTAAAAACAAAATTATATAGTACAAAAGATATTAGAATGCCAGTAGATTCCAAGCTTGTATCTTGGATACAAGCTATTTAAATCTGACAAGAAAATTTTAAATTTGTATACCTTATAAAATTATTGAATAGTTTCAATAACCATCATTAACTAAAAGATATACAATACATACTATAGGTTTATGTGTTTGTTATATAATAGATGCTTTACATATTTTTTTATATATTAGAAAAATATGTAGATCAAGAAAGAGTGTTATGAGCAACAGAAGAAATAACGTATATTAAATCTATTGTGTATTTCCCATAAGTGAATTGTGAGGAATTTCGCTCTTCTGATATAGTCTGCCTCGCGATGTTTCTGGACTTTCTCAAAAGAAGCCTTAGAAAACCCTGCAATATTGTTGATGTGCAGTGAAGCAACTGTATGAATTTTTATTTGTTGTTGCTCCCAAGACACAAATTGACAAGTGCCTTACTGGAGAAGATACCTAGTATCTCTCTGTATAACCATCTTCAGATGTGTACAAAGCACCAATCCTAGGAAAGGATGACAGCAGAATACATCCGGAGATGCGAACAGGTGGAGGAGCTTCTAAGAGAGTCTGAAGTCCCATGAAAGACAGAATTCACATTGACTTTAACCACTGCCCAATCCTTTTCAACACACATCCTCACAACCTGATCCTGCACACTTTTGCCTATTACATCACTCTGCAGTCGTGTTTTATGTCTGCGTCCACTAAAAGAGATGCCTCAATTTATCTTCCAAGTTAGAAAACGTCCTGGGCCCTATAGATTATTTGCTGGAATGTGGCAAAGGTCTGGAATATTTATATTTCTCCAGTACTATGAGACATTTAACCACCCGAACCTCTCTTCCTTTGTGGCTCCAAGTGTAATACCTTTCACCGTACACATCACTAGCTACTAGCAATCTGGTTTCCTTTTTTCTTAGCATTTCTCCTACACTTCAGAACTTGGTTTGCTTGTGAGCCACAGGCTGGCTCATCTCCACATGTTAACGGATACACTGACTGCCCCACTCAGGAGGAAGATTTAAATTTGGGAAGTTCAGGACTGACAAGGGGACGGAACAGAGCATTTCCGATGGCCTATACTTCTCTAGCTAGGAAAACCTGGAGCCATGTCTAAAATTGTGTGTGGAAAAGGATGGTTTTTTGCAAGATGTTTGCTTGGCATACAGAAGAAATATCATTTAAAAAAAAATAAGTAACTGTTTCAGACATTTAAAAGATATGAATTTTGATTTAACCTTTCTAACACACTCTCTAAAGGCAAAACTTTGTTGAACTTGACTTGTTTTATGCACATTTCAAGTCATAAAAAAACTGAAAACTACTAGTTTCATATCAAGACTATGAAAATAAACCTATGAAAATGAAACGCTTAACTAAATTTGGACCGAGTTTGATGAAAGCTTTCCAAACATGAGCGAAACGTTTTACAATCTTCCTCACATGTGGGATCGGCAGTAAATCCAGATACCAGGGACAGCTTTTCAAATAGATTTCAAAAATAACAAGACCCGTCAGTACTGCGTTTGAATCATTAACCGTGCGTACCCTTTCCACGTTCACCAAGGGCTTCCTCTCACGCTTGCGGTCACTCCATCACCTCCAGCTGCTAAACGCATTCCCACCCCAACATGCCCATCTGCCTATCATAAAATACTCTGAGCTCGCTGAGAAATGAATTTTAAAAAATTAGATTAAGAACATTTTTGCCTGTTGATAGTATGCTATTTTTGTTCACATGTAATTATTTTTTCCAGGTATAAGAATAGAATTTTCTGGGTATAGAATAGAAAGAATATGGAATTCAGATCAGAAAGCCTGTAGACTATAAAAAATGAATAAATAGATCACTTAAACATAATAATGACTATACATAACTCTGTGACATGGAGAGTGTCAAATAAGAGCCTCAAACATTCAATATCATGTTTTGTAAATAGAAAGAGATCAACAGAAAATCAGGAATAAAAAAATAAGTTTAATTTTGAGCAGTGACTTTAATCAATAGATTGTACATGTCTGAGGCTATGGTATGAGACAGATTCTAAAAACAAATACATCTGGGCTCGGGAGCAGAGTCCCCAACTCACTATGAATCAATGTCATGGGCATGGGCTTGTGATGCCCATGGCAACTGTGCCGTGTAGTGGCCATCTCTGCCTAAGATAATAATTTATAAGTTTGTTTCTAGCTCTAAGAGCCTATGATTCACTTATTCCTCTATCCTAAATTACTTGTATAGCCCAAGGAAACAAGTCTCTTCTTATTTTCACAGCTGGAGAAATTACTGTTAAAGTGTATTTTGAAAGTTATAAAGTATTCTTTGTATCCCTTATTAAATGGACTTCTAGTGATTACGTTTTTACTCAAAAGTAAAAGAGCAAACTGGTTATGAAAAACATTGGTTATAACAGAAGAAAGGCTTCTCCAAGTACAAGTGCTCAGATATTACTTACAATTTCCATAATAAAAGGTAAGTTTTTCCCACAACAATTTAAACATGGCTCTGCCAAACAAAACTACATTCATCTCGCTGGAGCAGGTAGCTTTGCTTAAGCAACAAAAGTGGAAAAGTTTGATGAAAATAACTCATTCTGAAAACATCTGTATCTTTTACAAAAGTTTTAATCTTGACTAATATGTGGATATTTATTAAAGGAAAATAATTTTGGCAGACTCCTAATAATATGGAGTCCTCAAACCGCTCTTTGGAAAAGATTGATATAAGCAAAACTTTATTCCATGAAAATCATTTTAATCCCAACGTTCATTCTGATACTAATAGTAACACTAGCAAGAGCTCATATTTGCCACTTACTTCGCACTACTGTGCTGAAAGGTTTGTATATATAAATTCATTTAATCCTCACAATAGCATTCATGTTTTGTTATCATAATTTAAGATGAAGAGGGAGTAAATAATTTATCTAAGATCATTCAACTGAATTCATGATTCAGATACATGAATCTGACCCTATGATATCTTTGACTGGAAGGACAAAAAGAAGTCACAGCAAAAGAAAGGTATATTTATATCTGGCAAGATATTTATTATTGGAATAAATTGTAAAATTGTGAAACTTGTGGATCTTGGTTGATTCATTCTTTCAAGAATTTTCTTCTGAGTGCCTATATATGCTAGACACTAAAATAGTTGCTCAAAATACAACATGGGAAAAGATGCAAGATTCCACATGGCACAGCATCTAGCTTCTTGTCTATTTCTGAAATAAATGTTAAACTGAGACCTGTGCTATGCAGATAAGGAGCATTATATTTGCTAAAATATGGTACAGTGAAGTGAACCAATACACAGTAAATGAAACACAGGCATATCTAAACTACACAGAAATTACAGTTTAATGACTTTATGTTAATAGAGAAAAGAATGCACAAAAGCCACAAGAGCTTTTACTTGCACAGCTGACTAATGTTTTCCAATTGCAAGCCATGTCAGGGGACCAGAAAGAAGGAACTGGGATTCTGTTTAACAAAGCATAAGTGAGGGGCACCCAGAAATGCAGACAGCAGAAAGAGAGTGCGGGCTGTTGGTTCCCCTCAGCCAAACGCCTGGAGTAAGGGCTGATCCTCTTGTAAAAGCCGAGAATGTGACAGAGCCAGAGAGTTCTTAATCTCTCACTTCATTAGATTCTGTTGTACATAATGATGGTAAAACTGCCACATCGCAATACTTGGTTTACTTCGTTCTCCTAAACTACCTCCAGGTATGGAGTTTTCTATACACACACAATTTGATCACGAATTGCACTTACTAAAGAGAAGAAAATGGGATTTCTGCTCTTGCAGCTTAAATAACATCATTTGGGGAGCATTGCACAGCCATTCCTCCATGAAAGGATTATATATTCTAATTAGTTGTAATGCTGTGGTATTACCAACACATTGCAAATATTGACTTTACCAACGTCACTCATATTGAAGTAAAAATGTGCACACAATTTCCCAATTGCTGTAAATTCTCCTAGTTTTCATTAATGAATACATTCTTACAGGACAGGCCCCAAAATGGTGACGATAAAAATGTGCTTCGACGCCTGTCTAGCGTTCTCCTTTCAAAAGGATTTGAGTTAGGAAATTATATATAGCAAGGACTAGATGTAGTTTTTCTCTTTTGATACACACTGATTGGACTGTCAATTAGCTTTCCTTTTTAGCTCGTCATCATCACTCCTGACGTGCCATTCGCTAGCACCGTGGCACTCTACTGTTGTCAATGACCCACAACTAACCCTTCCCATAGAGGCTCTTTTCCCTTTGTGAAAACTGGAGGTCAGCTGAGAGGCTGCTTTGGGAGGAAGGGTTAAACCTCCACAAGCTTAATCTCCTGGGGGAATTATGTACCTCGAACCAAAGGGAGTTAAATGCTCAGTTTAGCAAAGTGTGCAGAAAGAGAGAAAAGCATCCGTCCAGAAAGAACCCCATCCCAGTGATGGGCAATCGAGATCACTTTCTCCTCCTGTGCTGAGTGCCTGACTGTCACTTCTGACCTGCAGAGGCTGGGGAGCAGCCTTGCTCTTCAGATGCCAGTCGCACAAACGGAACGGGAAAGCCTGCCGAGGCGGAGTGGAAATCTCCACTGCAGCCCACAAAGACGGCACCGTGCCTTCAGCCAAGTCTCAGAACCCCAAGCAGACCCGGGAGACGGGTAGAAATAGAAACCGAAGCTCCTTCATGTTGAAGCTCTTTCCTCTATGGCCCCTATTCCCACACATGGATTAAATTTTTACTATTGGAGAAGAACATTCTTTCTCAGAAACAGACTCACGTAACAAAGTTCAAGTCCTATTTTCCTTCATTTGCTTGTCGGGGTCTCTACTGTTATCAGCGCCCTCGCTGACCGTGAACTTAGCAGATTTGTTCACCAGGGGAAGCGTGGGGTCCAGGAACACTAGGGGGCTCTTCAGCCTGGTGTTTACCTTTAAGGTCAGAGCTATGGAAAGCCCGTTACACAGCTTCTTCCTCAACATGTTGGCTCATTTATTTCAAGGGGTCCATATTCCCTGGGAAGTTGCTCTTTCCAAAGTCAATTTGAAGGTTAAGCAAATATTAGTGCATCTAGCTGTATGTGCCGTGTGCTGCCTTTGATTTCTTTTACATGCAAAATCCTAAAACGATGTCATGCGATCTTTAGAGGAAAGTTGCTCTGCACTACTAACAAGCCAACTTTCCTTTTAGATATACTTGTCTACGAGCCAAGGTTAATGGGTCTGAAGCTGCATTCAGAAAAAAAGCCACTGATGACAATACAATCCTATATTTGTTGTATCCCTAGGAAACACTAATATAGGACTGGACATCCTAAATCTCTCAAGCTCTCAGTTTCTATTACACGCATTCAAAAAAAACAATTGTAATTGATCGCAAAGGCAGATTGAATCCTATCAAGTCTCTACAGTACTTCATTCTATGAACTTGGCTTTGCCTGAACTCTAACCTGCATTTTGGACAGCTAAATCCAGTTTGTTTCAGGCAACAATAATAGCTAGATTTCCTTACTTACAAAAAAAGGGGTTTTGCTTACTAAAAGCTAGTTAATGCTCTACTTTAAAATATTATCATAAGATTATTATATCTTAAATTAAGGTTTCTAGAGAAATGATTATATGCAGAATAGTAATTATTGATTCTAAACCATAAAGAAGGCTGCTTATAACAGTGCAGACTCTACTTCTTAAAATAAACAGCTTTCGCACTAGATTACATATTTCTATATACACATATAGATGTGCACTAGATTATACATTTCTATATACACATATAGATACATACACACATATATGTACATATAATGTATGTGTATAAAACTATCTCCATATACATGTATATCTGTACTATTAAAGGTCACATTTCTATTACTTTAATTTATACTTTGATAAACATGCTTATTATTAGATGAATTTATGCTA
The DNA here is from genome assembly GCA_004027375.1 of Macroglossus sobrinus. Taxonomy (NCBI): domain Eukaryota; kingdom Metazoa; phylum Chordata; class Mammalia; order Chiroptera; family Pteropodidae; genus Macroglossus; species Macroglossus sobrinus. The sequence continues at coordinate 377,689 of PVKZ01001254.1, forward strand.
AATATTATTTTAGTACGATATATTTTTCATTATACATATTTCATTCACAGTAGACTATTCAAAATCAAATGATTTTAATATTTAAAGTTAGCTGACTAGTTGCAGGTTTTATACTGCTATTTATTGATGTCCCCTTGGCATTCCTGAGCCTCGTTTATTAACACTGCATTTTGAAATGCTGTCACTATTATCTCCTGTAGATTAAAAAGGTACCTGCCTTGCATGTTTGCTGAAGGCCCCAAATTACATACTGCTTGGGAAAGGAATTAGTAAATGGTCACGCTCAAAATGACCTTACGTAACTGAGTCACATACAATATTTAGCAAGCATATATCATTTTTAATTTTTAAATTATGCTTATTTATTTTTCTCATTATTCCTTGAATCATTTTTTCATAATAGCTATTTCTTAAGTGTTGAAACAATTGCAAAGCAGTTTTATTCATATTTTTTACAGCTAAGATGTTAGCTTGACCATATTTTATACGAAGGAACAAAACACACTTATTAATACTAATACATAAATTGTGTTTTGGAGATCTTAGAGGAAAAGGAAAGAAAACTTACAGAAAGAGCTTACTGACCCACGGACCTGAGTGGAAAAGACTTCCTGGGGCCCTCATAGGCTTTCCTACTGAACAAGAAATGTATTTCTTAGATAAATCCACTCTTCTGACAATTCATCTCTTAGTTTCCCTGAAAGTCGCACTGCAGAAGACAGGCATGGGCGGTCTGGGAGGCAGCCATGCTCCCATAATTCATCTGTCAGTACAGGAGTTTGCGGGGGATAAAATCAAGCTGGACTTTGCTTATGTTTTGAGAACAGGAATAAAATTCCTCTGCTACTATCAGCAGTAAACCAAGCATCGGCTTTCTTTATATTTTCCGCCCATATTCCTCAGGCCAGTCCATGTTTTCACCATTTCCTCTTTCAGTAAGCACTGCTGTGCCATGCCCAAACATACAGATGAGAAGCAAACTGATTAATCTGTTATGTTTCCTCGGGTTTTCCCTGTGGTCAATGACTCCATTTCGTTCCACGCACAATGGAACTAAATCAATCATGTCCCTTTTCGGTTTTACTTCTTTCTGTTTCAAAGCAAAATATTAAATATTGAGATCCTTACGTGAGTGTAGTAAGAGATTTTATGACACCATAAGTGAGGAAATTCAAATTTATGATTCCTTCAGCAATTACTAGCTGGCTGTATTCGGACAATCCACACAAATCAGAATAGTTTCTGAATAAAGAGGCTTTGGAGACTCACTTTTCTGTACTTTGGAAAATACTAGAATGAACCCCTGTGCTAAAATGGTAGCCACAATTTTTATTTTAATCATCATCATCAACAAACTATTGTTCACTCTCTGAAATATTTGGAATGCGATCCATTTCAGATTCAAGGTCAAGGCTGAGGGCTGTGATGATGAAAGGAGCTTCTTAGTGGTATTAGGTCATTTCATCTGGGGTGGTGACGAGTGTGTTAACCTGGATCTGTCATTACCTGAACAAATCTCAAAAGCAGAGAAGCAATGTGATGGTGTTGCCCGTGAAGAGTCGTTACTCACTCGTGTTCTGGCCTTGGACATAAAGCCTCACAAAGTGTGTGTCCTCTGACGATTTTTGGTGAGATACACAGAATAAATGATTTCTCAGCTTCCTTCCTTCTTCCTCTAATCAGGTGATTATTGTGGAGGTTTGCATCCTGTATGGGAGGGAGTCTATTACAACACTTTCTATTTTGGATGCTGCCTGTTGCACAAGGGACCAACTTGACCTGCTGCATGTCATACTTTATGGATTGGCAGCTATGAAGGACTGGTGTTCTGGTTAGGCTCACCTCGGTGTCTCGGACACTGTGAACAGGGAGCTTATCACTCACAGCAAACACACGAAGATGGGATCGTCATAAAATCACCTTTCCAAGTCTTCTGAGTCTATCCCTCCCCTTCCTTCTCTGCACTCACACTGCCCTGTTTGGTGCTCATCCCTCAAAGCACATTTTCATAAACAGATCTGGTTAACTCATCACATTGTGATTTATGAAGCTCAGTGTGCTGTCAGCCCCAGGTGCATTTGAATTTTAACCCCATACAAGGGGCCTTAAATCAAAGCAATGACTACTGTAATTAACTTTAATAATTTATGGTCTCTGCGAGCAGGTGAGAGATGAATTTAAGAAGTCAGGGAGTAGATTTCTCTTGACCCCTGAACCCACAGGTTAATAGATGCTTACCCCGGCACTGTGGTAATGCCCATTTCAGCATCAAATCATTCATGTCTTTTTCTACCTCTGTTATGGGCAGAGAAACATCTTTGTCTAGGATCTCAAAAGAGGTTATAATAGGAATTAAAGATTTTTATATAACGGTCAAGTTAGAGAGAGTGGAAAGGCTGTCTCTCAAATTTGAATCTGTGCCTAATGCCTTGGAGTTTCAAAACTCATATGCTTTCAAAAATTCCTAGATGTCTATGCTCCTTATTCTCCAATGTCCCCCATTAATACAAAATAGAAAGACATAAAACTGAAGGTGGCAATCTTGACATCCATTCCCAGGGAGGCCCCCTGCTGGATTTGTTTTCTGCTTGGATGACAAAGTAGAATAACACAGAAGGGGATCTCTTTAAATTGGATGTTTGAGAGAGTTACAGAGTCTAGGTATTAATTTGTCGCTCTTTCAATGTGTCAGTCTCTGAGAAGGCTGAATAAAGAGATCACAGGGCCTTCGCCACACACACGCTGAGTGCTGCCTAACCCTGTTTATAAACCTGCTGAGAACGAGGTGCTCCTCCGAGTCAGACATCCTGGGGCTGTGAGAAGCAACAGTGCTGTCTGTGGCAAAGAACAGCGGAACAGGGACTCGCATCTTAGGAAGAGCAAACTGACACGAGGCCATTCTCATGTGAACACCTAATTCCAGAGGTAAAAGTGGGATCTAATTCCTACAGAACAAGACTGAGTGTGTAAATAGAAAAGCCCAGGGTTCTCAGTATAGGGGCATTGTCTAGTGCAGGGATTTCTGAATTAATAGCACCTCATCCCCAAATAAGCAATGTTAAATAAAACCAGCCCTCACTATTGACAGGCTCAGTGGCCAGGAGGTAGCTATGTAATAGCCTAGAGACTTAGCTTTCTTTCTCCACTACAAAATGGTGATAACTGTGATTTTTACCCACCTGATGGGGTGGCTGTGAAGTACATATTTGGAAATTTCCTTGATGCATTTTAATGTTTAACAGTATTGTTGCTGGTGTTGATATTTTCCAATCCTTATCACCGAAGGTAATAAATTGGCAACAAGCATCACTTACCAACTATCTTGAGGGGAGAGAAAAGGGATTGAAACTCTTTTGTTCTGTCAGCACAAGGTCAGCAGAACGCTGCGTCATTCGTTCAAGCTGAAGCTCAGACTGCCCCACGTTTCCACACATCCAAACGCTGAAACGGTGCTTGACTTTGGCACCAGGCAGCGTCATTTAATACACTCATGCAGGCCCGCATGCCGTTAAGCACGCACTGTGTATTATTTTATGCTGTTTGAGTTGGACTCACCCTTTCTGGGTGCATGCATTTATGTTTTTTCAGATTCTCGTGAAAAGCTGGAGGAACCTGTTTCCAATTTCATGACCGTTTATTACTAATCCGAGATGACTGCAGCATTACCTGCAGACTTACTCACAGGAAGCTCTGAGAATTGGATCCATCGTATATTTGCCCAGAAGCTCTGTTAAACCAGTATTACACTTACACAGATGAAGGTGACAGTGTGTGGGAAAGCAGACAGAATTATCCTGAGCTACAGAATGGAGAAACATCTTAACTTACTGAATGCAAGAGAAGATAAAGGAGCAAGAGAAGATAAAGGAACAATGATGTTGGCGCTTCAGTAGTTGCTTAATCATTTGAATGCTTACTGTCTCCTTAAGTTTCTAATATTCTCCTTATAATCACGCTCAGCTGTGGTGTTCATTCATGAGCAGATTTCACAGAAAGAAAGCCAAACTACAGTTTTCGCTTGGGACAGTTCTCTTAATCAGACATAAAATGCACTTTTCCTGGAAAATCTTCAAAGAAGTTTGCAAATATTGCAGCTGTGAAATAATTAAGGTATTGGGAGTTTCTCAAGCAATTCGTGTGAATATAATCACAAATGCCATCACGTTAAGGTACACTTCATGCTTAAAAACAGCTTGCAGCATCCTGAAAGATAGCTGCATAAAAACAAATGTGAACGATCTGTGATGGAAATTCTGACTTCATTCACTCATTCACAGACATTTGACACAAATCTACATAAATAGTGCTTTATTTCAAGCTCCTTATTTCAAAAAAGTTTAATTACTCCCTGTTTGACTGTATTCTTCATTAACATTTTACAAGCAACTTTGTCTTTAAACTCTCAATTTCCAAATGTGGAAAAGGCTTTTGGACAAACATGTTCATAATAGCATTATGTGAACTGGCTAATGTGGAAAGAATTAAGTGAAACTTTAGAAAATAGTTGAGAAAAGCCATAGCGCATACATTCATTGGAATACTAGGCACTTAGTAAAAGGTTACATAAACAAATTAAAAGGAAAAAATACTTATCCTATAAGGGCAATTGAAAACAAAGTTTACACATTTTACTCCATATTATGATAAATCTTTGCATTAAAAAAATTATAAGTGCTGCGTTCAAATACTAGTTTTGAGGCGGAACTATAAGCCCTATTTGAAATGCTTCAATGATATTCTCTTTCTCCTAAAACAAAGTCTGTATCACTAATTACTTTTCACTCGTTCTCTAAATTCTCATCACATTGATCGCCTTTGAAAGGCTCCTTTTTGCTTCAGCACTCTACTCCTCCGTTCCTCCCATGTGGAATGCTGCCCCCACTCCAGCGGACCCCAACTTCCTGGAACAGTTAACTCCTAAGAACTCTCAAAATTTACTAAACTCTTCCTTCCTCTGGAAGCCTTTTCTCATTCAGCTTGGGAGATACAGTTTCCCTAGTGTACAGTCTCATGCCCCTTTCAAATGTACTCTCACACCCTCTTCGGCAATTCCAATTAATTATTTGGGTAATTCTTGAATGCTTCTCTCCCACAGTAGAACGTACATCCGATTATGTCAGAGATAATATCAATTGTTGCCACTTAGAGGACCTGACACACACATGGTACTCAGCAATCACGTGGTTCGAATACAAGTTGTACTTCTGGTAATGACGGAGGAGCTCATATCAAACAAACCTTCCCATAGACAACAATAATAGAAACACTGAGCACCATAGATATTTATATAGATGTGTATGCATGCACACGCACATGTACATACATGTACACACACACACACACACACACACACACACCCCAGAGACAAGCAAGGTTCTCACTTTAACAATTTTTCTCCTGAGGGAAGTTTCAGTATCCGCTATGAAGGCAAATCTTTGCTGGAAGCCTGACCCCTTACTGTCTTGAGGCCTCAGAGAGCAACGGGGGCTGAGCCCACATTCTGAGCCTGTCCCTGCCCTGGGCAGAACAGGGACAGCCCCAGGGAGGTGAAAGAAGGCAGATGCATTTTAGCTGCTGCCCAGTACAGAAGGGCATAATTTGAAAGTTAAGTTCAGCCAAGTTAACTGTTTATCTGTGAAAACAAACAAACAAACAAACAAAACAAATCAGGCCTGTGATTTCTATTCAATACAAGAATATCCCTGAAGCAGCAGCACTTATGTTGATGGCCGAAGGATGTATAAGACTTAGGAGGAGAATAAAATAGAAAGGTTTCTTTCAGAGTGGAGAAATCCACCTGGGAATGTCCAATACTGAGAAAACCTGGCACATTTTGAGACGTAAGAAACTGCAACGTGGCTGATGCATCTGGGGCGGGGGGAGGGGCAAGGGGGAGAGTGGTGTGTGACAAGGTTCTAGTGTTAAGCAAGTGTAAAAATGTCAGGTCTTCTTGGTCATGCTACTTATTCTCACTTTATTCTAAGCACTTTTAAAGACTTCAGAGGGTTTTAAATAGTGTATTGGCATAATCAGATTTTGTTTTTAAAAGATCGTTCTGGCTACAATATGGAAAAACACTGTTGGAGGGTAGAGGTGGATGAAGACACACCAGAATCTCTGCATACTTTTCAGCTACAACTGGATGTGAGGTGAGAGCAGGGTAGAGCAGAACATAAACACGAGCAGTTAGATACTGGCTTGAACACTAGCAACGTTGGTCATCAAGACACACAGAACTGGAGGTGGAGAAAACTCGGAAAAGATTAACTGAATAATTAGCATGTCAATGATGCAACTTAAACACAGTGGTCTTTAGGTCATAATGAGATTATAGCTAACAATATAAATTTGAAAGTCATCAATATAGAAATGGTATCTGAAGCCACGAAAATGGAAGAGAGCATAATGCAAAATGGTGAGGCGAGACATGCAGTGGACCCAATAACCATCCCGGAGCAGCTTCAGTACTGACAGTGTGGGCGGAGAAGGATGAGCCAGCAGCAGTGGACACTCAGCATCAGGGGCTGGCAGGGAGGGAAGAGGGTGGCTGGTAGCATGTGGTGCCACAAAATCCAGAAGACAGGGTTTCAGGAAGGAGAGAGAAGCAAGGACCGAGTGGCTGGCTGAACGCCCTCTCCTGCAGATGACCAGTATAAATTATGGACACTATTTTTATAATGGGAGGAGCTGGAGAGCAGCCGGCACAGGCGTTCACTGGGGGAGCCCATCTCTAACCAGCAGGAGCTGAACCTGGGCATGGCTCCTGACGGGCTGCTATGCTCTGGTTACTTCGTCTATTGGACATTTTCAGTAGTACATATATTTGTATTTACACATATTCTTTTCAAAGATGTGATTCTCTCAAGCATGTTTGAAAGCTGACTGACTCAATCCCAGAGCACTGAGAGCTGAAGATGCAGGAGAAACATGAATCACAGATGCCCCTGGGTAGCAGGGATGCTGGCCACCTGGGCTTCATCGTGTGATGATCATGCAAGGCTTATTAAACCACTGCATTCCTATTCACACGAAATCTCCTAACTACAGAAGTCAACACATCAGGCCAGAATCCAAAGGAACCTATAAAATAGGGTTTAAAACAAGAATACTAAGGGTATTGGAGAGCTTAAGACAGTATACATTACTAACGGCGAAGTTTCAGAGATTTTTCATAATTCCTTCACAAAAAAAGTGTTTGTGCAAGACCATCATAATGTTAAAAAGCACAGACTCCAGAGTCAGGGGCTAAACCTGGCCCCCATGAGCCCTGCCAGAGAGTCACTTTGCTATTACTTAACCTCTTCAAGTCTCAATTAATCTCTAAAATGGTAATAATACTAGTGGGTCACCAGCCTCTCAAGGCTTTTTCAATCTGAAATTATCTAAATTCCTGACCATAGTGCTTAATAAATATTTCGATGGTGATGAACATGACAGGTAATGATAGCTTTGAGATAAAACTCAGCTACTAGGAGAAATATGTTTCAGAATGTACATACACACACACACACACACACACACACACACACACTCACACAGGAGATTGGAAGTGGGGAAGAAGTGATGTGCAACACTGAAATAATCCATTAAAGAAGCAATTATTTCCCTTTAAATTAAAAAAAAAACAGATAATAATGACTACTAAGTAAAAGCATTTTATGATTTGAATGGCATTTAATTTGAACTTGATGATCATAATAAGTGGGAGACAAGATTCCTGGCTTTAGCTCTCAGCCCTGCCACTTAAGCCTTGTAAAACTGGGACAGGTACAACACTCTGGGCCTCAGTGTCTCACCTGTAAAATAAAGACAGTGATAGTCCCTGTGTCGAGAGAACTAAACACGTAAACCCCAGTGTGGCACGGGCAGGCCAAACGTTCTCCAGCCCCGTTCTCTCTTCCTGGACTCTGAGCTTACACCTAGCGGCTCCCCCTCCACTTAGGCTGGGACCACAACCCCAGTGTTCCAGCCATAGAAGTGTAATGTAAAGTGACACCCCTTCTGGCTCTTGCCACAAAACATTTGGTGTGGTCTGTTTGCTCGGTTTGCTTGTTGACCGTTTCAAGCAGAGTTGGAAAGAACCAGAATCTTTGATCACCAGGTAGAAGGCTGCCACCTAAAAACCCAATTAAACTGTGACATAAATGAGAAACACACCTACACTTGAGCCATGAAGAGCTGGCAGGTGATCTTTTCAGCACTAGCAATAATTTCCCTAAGTACGACCACAGCACTTCAGGCAGTAGCTAGCTGGGACACAGTGAGTGTTCAGTATCTGCTGGCATCTACAATCTCGGTGGGCCTCCAGGGATCCAAAGGCCAGAAGATATGTTGCCTATAAAAATGATGCTCCAAATATCCAAAATAAGATTTCTTAGCTCTGAAAATAAAATTTGACCTTAAAGCCAAGCATGGAAAAATGTTCTGTGTCAACCTGTCATCTCAGTAGCAGAGTAGGTTCTTTAAAACAAGGTCCCAACCATCTTAGAGAGCTAAGCTAACAAGCTAGCACAGTTGGGTATGTAATTTTATTATTGCTAGCCATTTGATTCCATGCTCTGTGCCATTTCAGCTATTATATGAATTACACTTGATTCCAGGCCCCACATTTCTTCTAGATATTACCAATTCACTCCTATTTTCTCTTTCTTTGGGTAGAAGGAATATGGTTTCCATATATTTTTATAAACAATGAAAATAGTATTTCATGCATGTTAGATATATATGAAAATACATAGCAAAACACTGAAATATTCTCTTGCTTGTCTCATTTTTAAAGACTTCATATCATAGCAAAAAACCAGATATTTAAAAAATAAAAATAATTACTCTATTTGGTATCATCCGACATCTTCCAAAGCACCATGTCAATTTTAAATAAACTGATTGAACAGAAATTTTCAACTAGAATAGGGCTACACAAATACTTATATTTTTCCATATGGAAACAAATTATCTACATTACATCCATTTTACTGTTCGTTGCAGAGGATTATGTGAAGCAGAATGCATTGACATTTTTTTATTTCCTTTAGCAAACCAAACCTGGAGGGTTTTTCTTCTACAGACGCTACGTAGAGATTTAGCACTTTCAACGAAGCTTGTTACAGGAATTCTTTAACTGGAGCCAGTAACTGCGGGCCTCTCTTAATGGCTCACTAAATCCATGGTGTGTGCTAACAGGGTCACACGGAAGCCATAAAGGAAGTCGCCCCCAGCTGTCTATAACCTTGATGTTCAGTGTCCGTGTTTCCGAACCCTTTCCCAGAGCGGGGGGTCCATGAAAAAGCTTTCAGTGCTCATGTGTTTTTGTTCTTTTGCGTGAAAGCCTCCAAACCAGTAACAGAATCTTAAAGCGATGTGCAGGTAATCACTAACTTCCTCACTAAAAGGGATCCCTCCCAGCATTGTAAGTATTTCCACTCCATTTTAAGTCTTTTTCTCCCAGGTGAACATGTTGGAAGTATTCTAAGCACACAGGAAAAATGATCCCGGGTGATTCTACTTCAAAATCTCTCAGTTAACAATTTTTAATGACATCTCATTACCACAATGTTTTTTCCCCCAATTCTAAAGTAAAGGTTAACAGCAATAAGAAAAAAAAAAAAAAAACCTCAGGATCAGAACTAAATTTCTTTTATCTTTTTTGTCAAATATATGTCTTGTGGACAGTATCAAACTCCAAGCATCATTCATTTATTTACTCTCTTACTGAATATGAGTATCTCTTATTTGGGGGCACTATGGTGAGCACGAAAGCACAAACATGAAAGACAAAGCCTGACTGTCTTAGAGTTGACAACTGGATTAAGAAAAAAAAAAACAGATGAGGAAATCAGAGACTATTAATATTATTGATTAATAATATTGTTTTATGAGAGTTATAGTAAATGCATGTACATGTATACATATTTTAGCATCTAGTAAGAGGGGATGAGAGGTTAGATGACACTATGATTCTTGAAACCCTGGGATTAAAACTTAAGAGAACAGGAAGGCATTGTTATAGCTACAGGTGGACCTCCATGTGCAAACGCATGGCGACAGGGCCGGGGGCCACTCAGAAGGCTGAGATCAGGACAGCTGGGTAGAGCATACAGTGGGAGACAGGAAGGAGGTCCGGCATGGTATACAAGCATTCAGATTTAGACATAAAGAGATTCTCTTGCATGACTCCCATCCATCTTGCTTTTATGTGAAATACAAAACAAATAAATATAAATATACTCTATTTCTCTGGATAGAGTCTATTCTAGAAAAAGGTAGGGATGAAACAGAAACAGCAAATACTATGTTTAATGGAATGGTCCAAGGAGAAAGTATCAGACTAGCTATAACGGAAACAGCATTCATTCCTGAAAATAGTGAAAGAGACAAACCAGTATCTATTAAAGCTTCTTTGTATTCCTCTCTTTATTTTTCTGGGACTATGGGAGCATGAAGAGATCATTTGTGTACATCGCTTTTCACTCTTCATGCATAGGGTGTGGTCGTGGTTTATTTTCTCAAGTGACTTCTACTCTTTGGCTTGCCACTGATGGAATATACCTGTCTGAAAGGGCAAAGGAGCCAAAGCATCCCTGGTCCTTGCTCAAGTCCTTCTTTGGACTCCAAGGTGCACAAAGAAATATGGCCACCAGAACCTCCTCTTGCATATTCCATGCATTAACTTTAGTCTTTGTAAAATAAAGCAGCCTGGGATAAAAACGGTATTCTCACATGAATTTTACTACTATTTCTAGATGCTTATACTAGTTTGGCTTTATTTTATGATGAGAAAGAATGAAATAAAAATTAGGGTCACCATTAAATGCAGTCTCTGAAAAAGATTCCAAAGTGCCCTTCCACATCTCATCTTAACAAACCCTCCCATGCCATTCACTTCCAGCCACTTGGCAGCTTCCTCTGAGCCACCAACTCAAAAATCACAGTGCTCAGTTTCGGGGACAGTCACCGGCATAATACGGTCAGCAGCACAGCTGCAGAAACCACAGAATGTGCTGATAAAGGGAGCTATTTGCTCAGTAAGCTTTCAGAAGATAAATCTGGAACAGAAGACATAATATTCTATAAATACTATTTCCTTTATCCCATTATACAGGGTATCAGTACTTTGAGAATTTTAAAGAGTTTTATGAAAGATAACTTGTGAAAGAGGTATTGTTATATCAGTTTAGGGAAAAGGCTGAGCATGCTTCTCAAATATATGTAGGAATATAGTGCTGGGAAGGATGTGAAATGTACTGAATTCAACTTTCTTTTTCACATATGAGAACATTGGTCGTGAGAGTTGAATATAGCTTGTTGAAAGTCACAGATGAACAGGCAAACACACACACACACACACACACACACACACACACACACACACACACACACACACCCCTCTCTCTCCTCTCCCCAGCCCTGACTTTAGCTAGTCTGAACTATTTCCATACATAAAAGCATCTACTTTTTAGTCATGTGCCCCATATAGGCAGTTCCCAAAGTAGAATATTTCACATACTGAAGAAATAAATATACCTTCAGATAGTTTCATCTCCATAAATAGGAGAGGACCGACCACCTCCAAAACTGTTGAACAGAGACTGACTTTTGTTTCTTCTGATGACACAAAAGCAGTCCAAAATTTAGATTCTAGCATCGGAACATGGGATTGGAAAAAATAGTAGATTCCATGAAGCTAAGTCATTTCATTTTATATGTGAAAAAAAAATTAAAAAGGCAAAGTCATGAAAATTTAAGTGACGTGTGCATGGTCATACACTTAGTACCTAAGTTATACTGACAAATAATCCTCACAAAGTTTTCACGTAACACAGGCCTCTTGGACCGCGGTCCAATACTTACTCCTCCATGGAGTGGGTAAGCTGTTGTCCACTTTCCACTCCCACAGAGAAAACATGAGAATAAAAATCAATGTCATTATTCAAGTGGAATTCAATCAAACATAAATCAATTTTTAACTGAAGAAAATTACATAGTTTCAGACATTTGACCCTTGAGGCTTATTGTACCATGACTTTTCTGCATGTTTTGTTACATTTTCTAGATTCAGCATTTTTTTTTCCTGATAATCATCAGCACTTCTAGAATTCCCATCATGTATGACATTTTAGGAATGCATAAAACACACAATCATTGAACATGGCCGATCTTGTCTGATCTCTAAAGCTAAGCAGGGCCAGGCATTGTTAATACTTGGATGGGAGACCACCTAAGAAGACCAGGTACTGGTGCTGTAGGCTAAAAAATAAAACAAAACACAATCACACACAGACATATATATACAAACTTAAGGAACTGAAATTACACACACACACACACACACACACACACACACACACACAGCAATTTCAAAAACAGAATGTGATTATCTCCTAATTTGAGAGGTATATTAACCTCCTATAATAATAATAATAATAATAATAATAATAATAATAATAGAGAGAAGGAGAAGATGGTCAAAACATAACTCTAGAGTAGGGTAATTTGATTTTTACTAGTATTCCCAAAATTATTGAAATAAATAAGATCTGTTTATAATATCAATTACCTAAGATGTTCCTCGAAAAAATTCTGGCAAAATATGCTTCACGTTATATCAACTGTTTTAGAAATCCACAGTGAGTCTGAGTATCTGGAAAGTGTTTCATTAATAATAATGATGAGTAAAAATCGTGTTGAAGATTTTTTTTTTAGCTTTGTTTTTTGTTGTTTGTTTTTTAACTGTCTCTTCAAACTCATTTTACTACAGAACATTCTTTTCTTCTCCCTTAAACCTGGCACGAGACACCAATGTGCCGTGGAATCTATGACTGATAGAGTACGTGGCCAGTGCTACTCCATGCAATGTAAAACAAAAATCCTCCACGTAAATACTCAGAAAAAGATGAGATGAAATAAGCAAAGATGTGTATTTATTAATATTTAAATTTCATTTGATTATTAGCCTACTGTTTGAGTTATAGTGAATCACTGTTAAATGGAAGTCATATATATTCACATATCCTATGAATTTTAAGTCTTCTATGGTGAAAGATTAGAGGAAAACAATCTTAAAAAATCTTAAAAATAATAATGTGATACTCCTCAAATCAAATGTTTTTTTTAATTTTATAGTCACTTAAAACAAACTATCCCCAAGAAGGACGACTTATTCAGAACTTACTATATTCTGGGCAGTAGAGAAGGAAAGACACAAAGATGAAAAACACAGGATGTAACATAATACTCTAATTGGAAAGTTGAAAAACAGATTAATAAATACACTATGCAGCAAAATATAACAGAATTGTTAAAACAGCAATATATGTGCACAGAAATGGAAGTTGCTAACCTATACTAGGTAGGCAGAGGCACTGATGGGTGAAATGGGTTTGAAGGGGGAGGTTCTAAGTGAACGGGCACTTTCAAGTGGAGAGTTATTAGAAAGGAAATCAATGTAGAGAGAATGTCCTTCCAGGAAAGATGAAAACATAAGATCTACAGTAAATTCGGAGGACAGAAAGTGGCTGAGTGTGGCTGGGGCACATGGGTACCAGGGGATGAGGTTGCAAACACAACTTGGAATCAGACAAGAAAGAATCCTAAATGCTCCACTAAGGGTATTTATATAGAGAAGCTAGAGACACTTCTATACACTCCTTGAATGTTTCAGAGATCTAGGAAGTTCAGAGTTGGGTTGACGCTGCTTCCAAAATATCTTCTTCATTCTTCTTTCCCTTCTGTTGGTATCCAAAATCCATCATAGAGGAGATGGGATAGGTGTCACATCCTTTTAGTACTTTTCATCAGAAATGTCTTAATGTCACTTTGAATAGCATATTGAACTACTGCCTTCCCTAAAACATTATAAAATCTGAACTCTTTCATACAAATAAATATAATTGTCATAAGGGTTTAGTATTTGTGATAACACTTAAGAGTTTGTAGGAAAAAAAACAGATAATATCTTCATTCTAGAGAAGCAAAATGTTCTAAAACTATTTCATTTAGATTTTAGAGGTCAATTCTTCAGTTTTGGGAATGGAAAAGTTATCACATTTTATCAATATTATTTAAGGATCTTGAAAAAGCTACAGATGTTTTTAATTCTCCTGCAATTTTCTTAGTTAGCTGCAATAATATAGAGCCTTGAATTTTATATTTTAACTCTTGCCAGATCCCTCTTAATTCGTCCATCCTACTTTAAATTTTACCAAGTCTTTTGGGGCTCAATCTGGCTACAGTCTTGTAAAATATCTTTACATGTATTGCATTACCTTTCATAGATTTATATTAAATTTTCTTTCCCTTTAAGTTGGGGCAAAGAGACTGAATTCTGAGAAACAGGGGCAACTGTACAAATCTGGAATGATATTAATGAGAGTACTGAGCCAGTCATTCCATTAAGTGGCAGTATCTCTTCAGCTCAATGGCACAGGGCCTAGGTCTTTGCCTCAGAATTCTTTCCCATGTGTCAATAACTTAGGCATTCATGTGTGCACTTATTTTGATAAAACAGATAAAATTATAGGCAAAAAATAACTTTTTTTTTAATGAAAGAGCTTATAAAACATCCTAATCGTGGCATGTGATTATTGATACTGATATGTAAATTTTGTTTCATGTGGTATCCGGTTTTACATATATCACGGAGCTCAAATGCTATGTTTATTCTCTACAAATGCAGTCTACAATTACATAATAGGTTTTGCTTATTTTGAATTAACTAAAATTTTGCATTGATTATTTTAAAGAAATGGAAAAATTCAAAGCAAATAAAACTTAGAGGTTTTTTACTTTAGCATTTAGTCAGTCCCTATGATGAATGACTCATGACTCATGAGGTATTTTAAAACGCAAAATACTATAGTCCATCCTTGGTTGTTTCTCAGATCGCTATTCCTTTTTTATTAATGTGAAGATAATTTGGAAATCTTTCCAAAAATGCTTCAAATATTAAAAATATATACATATAATTATTCGGTGTTGATAACTAATCATCACACTATCATGCTGTAGTAATTGTCACTCCATCAGAGATGAAGTGAGACCTCAACAGCAATAAGCTCTGTATTCATATACAAAGTATTCATATATTTATGTATGTGTGTGTGTGTGTGTGTGTGTGTGTATACACACACATGCAGACAATCATATATATCATCTTCACAAACATAGGAGAGCCACTATGTATAGATATATCACACAGAGATATGTAGTATTTGCAGATCCTTTGGATTGTTTTTCTGAGACTGTTCTTTCTTTTACAAAGTTTGTTTACCTATCACTTCAGGCTGATGACATCCAGTGTCTGCATGGGACTATGAATGGGAGAGGGAGAGGGCTACGGAGGGGAAGTAGCCCGGCCTCCCCTGCATTCTCAGAGAGCGAGGTTCCTTCTGCCCGTTCACGACGGGGCCTGCTCTAGAGCCCGCAGACCTGTGCTGGAACACTGCTCTCCCACTGACAGACTGCATGAGCCTGGAGAAATCACTGGACCTCCTTGATCTTTATTTACTACTGTAAGAAATAAAGCATTTATGTAAAAGCATATTGGAAATTCAGCCTCCTAGTGCCGTATTATATTATTTTGATTACTGAAGTTTGGTACCATTTTCAGAGATGACAATTTCAGAGACAGCAGCTTTCTTAAAAATTCTTCTTAGTGAATTATCAAAAGGCAGAAATTCGCCAAAAGCTCATGCTCTGTTAGTCAGAAAAAATTTTCAGTCTATGACCTGTATATGAGTACACAGTTGAAGCTGAGTACAGTGTGAGGAGTTCCGTTTTCTGCTACTTGGGAGGCCATGCAATTCTAATTCAAGTGTTCTGGGTGGCCTTGTCTCATTCCATAGACTATGCAATTGACAGACATTTATTGAGTATTTAATATAAACAGAGCACCAACCTGAAGATTGAAATTTGCACAAGATCTACTAATATTCACTTGAGGAATTTACACTACGTCTAGTGGAACAATCTAAGGCAGCCTTCCATGCGTTCATTCATTGAATTATTTATTTGATCAGCAGACATTTCTTGAGAATCTTTCATATACAGGGCAGTTGGAAAATAAAAGTGAGAGAGATATGTCCTACTTCTCAATAACATGCAGGGTGATGGGGAAGCTGGCAGGTAAGGTAACGAATCCGGTATATAGGATGGTAAGTAGCATTTTTAAGGGAGTCATCATTTAGGACAGGGTTGGACCTACAAACTCTTCTCCAATTCTAACATAGTTTAATCTCTATTTCAATTATAGGTTTATGCTTTTTCAAAATGTTTCAATACAAATTCCAAATGAGGTGTATGGCAAACTGCTGTACTCCTTCCTCCCTACATGGATAAAAAGTAGCGACAACAAACAAGATGTTATTTTTAATTACTCTCATTTCTTGTGCCTTCAAGTATTAATTCTCTTTCTAATTTTAAAATTATATTCATTATTTTTCTGATTATGAAAGTAATACATAGACATAAATACACTGGAAAAGAAAAGCACATATTAAAACAGAAGTAACTATCACCCATATGTTCAGTACCTAGAATCACTGCACATATTTGATCACACACACACTCAAGACACACACACACTCCCATACTGCAGAACTGGAATGACATGTGATCTGCTCCAGCTAGACATGGGTGCGTGAGGGAGGGCAAAACTGTATGTTTATAATCAAATAATAATATAGTAAAATGTCTCTGTCCTTCCACCCCACACTGGCTGATTAATACTGTATTAAACAAACAAACAAAAATAAACAAGTGCCAATTTTTTCTCTCACTGACAACACGTATAAAAAGGAGGTGAGCTTCCCATGAATCTCTGGAGAACCACACTACGCATAACACTGTCCTGCTTCCTGGACAGCTGATCATAATTGTATCGGTTCCATTTTTTTTTTACTTTTAGTCCAACAGAAATTACAGAGGTTTCTGTCTAATATCTCTAGTGAGTAAATATATACATACAAAAATATTTTGTTTTATGATATGTAATAAGCATATTTGGCGCATTTATTAAGCATATAAACTATCATCCCTTTTGGAGAGAGTCTAGATTTAAACAAAAAGTCTCCAAGTAAACAATTAGAAACATACACCTCACCAGTCAGTGTCAATAAATAAAAGAATTTTCACTGATTTCTCAAAGCTGGCCTGACCAGTGATTGTGTCCACTCTTTCAAATCTATACTGAATAACTACAAGTGGCTCTACTATTGTCATTTGCTAGTGATACACAAATAAAGGAGAAAAAATAATGTCCTGTAAAAATTAAGTCTAAAAGCAACGTCAGCAGCATGCATTTAGCCTAAACACCCTGGAGGCAGGACAAGTACGAGAGGGAAGATGACAAGAATAAGAGATTATGACTGTCCAGATACTTTTTTCTAACCATAGGTACGCATTAAGACAGATAGGACAAGGACTTTATTTGCTATCAGCCCAAAATAAAATGGGGTAAAGTTTTCAAATAAAACATGTAAAACATTAAATATATATATATATATATATTTTCAAGGATATGTATTTTCAAGTATATATATTCTAGTGTGTGTGTGTATATATATATACACACACACACACACACTAGGATATATATATATATATACATATACACACACACACACACATATTTATGCACTATATATGTATATATACAAGCACATATATACATAAGTATGTATATATACAACACAAAAAAGATAAATTATAATCCTTTCATGCTATTTTGGAATAAACCATCAGATCAAAATATACTTTGGGAGTAGAATCAACTAGACAGTTATAATTATCAGGATTAGCACATATTAGGTATAAGACTAGACTAACCAACTTGTTACCAATGAGAGCAAAAGTTAATCTAACTGAATCAGCAGTAAACCAGATCTACCAGTACAAAGATAGGGCCTGGAAATACAAGATTTACCTGAGAGGAACCTGATCAAAAAGAAGGCACAGCATTGAGAACACAAGCAGAGCACAAATGAAGACAATTTAATTCCAGCACTGAGTACTGTAATGCACTGAAATCCAGAGGCCAAGGAATACCAGTAGGTAAGGAGTAGCAGATACGGTCGAAACTATTTTTGGTTTGAGTAAATAAATCTATGCTAAATTATGAGACACTGAGAAAAATCAAAGTTGGTTTGAAAATACTCATTCTGCGTTCAGGGATGAAATAAACTCAGGTTCCCAAAGAAGTCATTTGCAAGATGAGGTGGAAACACATAACCAAACACACAACCAATGGGGCTATCGAGTGTAGAGCTGCCTTTTAATGTTGAGGAAATAAGAACTAACAAATCTTACTTACTGTATTTGTGCCTAAACTAATTATTACATGCACACAATTTTTTTAAATTCTTTTTAAGTCAAGTTTGTTTGTAAGAAATGGGTTTCTATTGGCAATTATACATGCATAAATTATGCTTATTAAAGGATTAGATAACATTTTTAAATCTCTCTGTAAAATAAAAATTAATCACAAAATCACATTAAAAATCATTGAATGCAGATATATTTACATATATAGGTAGAGGTCATATTTACATTAAAAATATGCCTGTGTATTTTTTTTTTACTATGTTCCATCTTTAGATTTCATCTAGACAAGTTCTTAAAATAGTTTTAAGATACTAAAACTTCTCTCTTAATACCTTTAATTTTCCAACTCTTATCTGACTTTGTTCCTCAGACCTTTAAAATGTACCATCAGACATCCGAAATGGACAGATTACAGCGAATTAACCTTAGCATCATTCTTCAGTCTGGAAGGCTGAATACATCCTGACGTATTTCCAGACTGTTCTGCTAAAGAGCGGGGAACAGTCACAACACATAAAACTCAATCCTAAATGAGTTAGCAACTTAGTTTGCTTCAAAACGCTTCTCAGAAAGTCTGCAGTTGGTAATATATTCCCTAAATGACCTCTCTTGATTATGGGTTTTTAACTGTAATAGAATCTCCTATGTTAAAATGTGAGAAAAATAAACTTCAAAAGGCAAGGAACACAATGCACTACCTTGGAGATGTTAATGCACTTATGTTCCTTTATCTCTGATTATGACATTATCCAGAAGAATCGAGGATTATACAGATTGCCAGGTTTTGAGATGCTATGCCCTAGTGCAAAGGAAATGTGTTTTCCATACAGAACCACTACGTTCAGATACACTGAGCCACATTTCCAGGTACCCTTTACCAGCACTCCACTCTCACTTTGCGCTGAAACAAAATTTACTTAGCAGCCTCGCAAATGATAGCCCTCCAGTGTCCAATTATTGCTCCACAATTCAAGGAAATATCTACTTATGGAAAGGCACTGGGCCAATCCCAAGTCCAAGTAATAGCTTTTGAAAATTCAGTCCCCTATTTTGTTAGTTTTCCTACGAAAACATCCAGCAGGACACTATATATAGGTTAAAAAGTCACAGTGTTGTGTGCAAAAGGAAGTCAATAATGTTCAATGTTAATACTTCCAGTACATATGTGCATGCATACATAAATATGTATAATAGAGAGTGAGTTGTTGGGGGATATAAAAAACAAATGTATGGGAGTGGCTTCCAGTATCTGATAGAGAAGCACTTGAATTGCTGCCTCCCGCCTAAAAATCAATCACAGAAATGTCAGCAGCTAACAATCATGAAGGCAGCATGTATCTGAGGAACTAATAAGAAAAACTATGAGAAACGGAAGTCTAACTTAGACCTTGAGAGAAAGAATTTAGTGCCACTGATCAAAAATATGTAGTGTTAAAGAAGAAATAAATAAAAATAATAGCATTGACATTTAACATACTGCTCATCAAATTGTAGAATAAGCAGGCAATAAAGCAGTGAGTGTACAGGATAAATAGTATGATTAATACACTTTACCTAGTTGACAGACAAACAACCCAATAAGTGAAAAGTATATGTTCCTTTCAAAAGCATATAGATATATAAAAATTGAGTAAATGCTAAATCATAATGTTACTTTAAAAAAATCATTACACTTAAATCACACAGAATATGCTCTCAAACCACCATGGAAATAACTTGGAAACAAAAAGAGAAAATCAGCAAACCCTATACATTTGAAAAATAAGCAAGACAATTGTTAAAGTAGAAGCTTAAATTACTGATCTGAGGTTTTGTTCTACTTAAACTGCATCTCCCCAATTTTGGTATGTTGAATTTTCATTTTCATTTAGGCTAGAATGTTGTTGTTATTAATTTGCCTGAGGTTTCCACTTTGACTTATGTGGTATTTAGAAATATTTTATAATCTCCAAATATCAAGGGTTTTTTTTAGATATAATTCTATTACTAATTTCTAATCAAATTCAGCTTTCAACTCTTAAAAAATGCTTTATATGGTTTTCATTCTTTTCAATTCAAGATTTGTTTCATGTCCCAGAATATGATCTACCTTGGTGAAAGGTCCATGTGCATTTAAAAAGAGCATGTATTCTGTTTTGCTGGGAACGCAGTGTTCCATAAACATTAATTAGTTCAGTTGGCTGAGAGTACTGTTTGAGCCCTCTATATGCTTTCTATTTTCTATGTACTTATTCTATCAATCAGTGAGAGCGTAGTGTTGAAGTCTCCCACTACCATTGTACACTTTTCAATTTTTTTTTCAGTTCAATCTTTTCTTTTAATATATTTTGAAGCTCTGTTATTAAGACTGTCTTGTCTTTTAAAAAAAGACACCTTTATCATTATATAATGACCCTATTTATCTCTGACAATATTCTTTGTTGTGGAGTCCATTTTATCTGAAATCAATATAGATACTCTAGTTCAATTATGGTTAGGTCTTGCCTGACATCTCTTTTTCCAACCTTTTAAAACTTTTATTCTATTTTTATCTTCATATTTAAAGATAATTTATTATAGACATCATAAAGTATGATCTCTTACTTTAATGCAATCTGACAATATCTTTTAGTTGGTATATTTAGGCCATTAACATTTAATGTCATTATTGCTATGATTGGTTAGAATCTACCATCTAGATAGCTATTTGCTATTTGTTCCATCTGTCCTTCTTTTTTCTCCTACCTTTTTTTTTCTCTTTTTCTTTTGGATTAACTGAGCAATATTTATGATTCCATTTTCCCACCTCCATTGATTTCATTGACTTATCATTCATTCTCTTTAAGAAACTTTAGCACTTGATTTCAGACTTACAATATAGACATTTAATTAATCACAGTCTACCTCAAAGTAATATTAAACTGCTCCATATGTATGTGTAAGAACCTAAAGAAATTTTAAACCTTTCTTAGAGGGCATGCCTCTAGCAGTAAAGTCCTTCATTATCTGTTTGAAAATGCCCCCATCCCCATTTCTGAAAGATCTTTTCCCTGGGCATAGAATTTTAGGCTGGTGGTATTCATATACATATACATAATTGTATGTATTTTTTCAGCATTTTATAAATGTCACCTCATTAAATAAGATATAAATCAGTGGACTGAAGATTGAGTATTTAGTTGATGATGTATGAAAACTGGCTAATTCTTTTTGAAAAATAAAAGTGAATATCTATTCTACTGCATATAAAAAGGTATCTCAAAAGAATCAAAGGTTTAATTATGAAAGATCAATCTATAAACTTAACAGAGGTTAACAAAAGGTAACAGAAATGAATAGCACATCTAACAGAAGCTTTGTTCAGCAAAAGGACAAAGATATTAACCAGTTGTTTGTTACTCAAAGAAACACCTTCAAAATATAAAACCAACAAAAGTCTAATATATAGAATATACAAAGAACTTTCTAATCCACAATAAAAAAAAATACAGCAAATCGAAATAAGGAAAAAATAGGCAAAAGATGTGAACAAGCATTTCATGAAAGAGATGACAAAAAGGTCACTAAGACAAAGATATAATAATTTGTATTTAGAATAATAGGAAATAGTAGAATAGAGAAATATTATATATAAATAATGTGATTATTGTTGGAGAATTGGAGAAATGAAAACTTCTTGTAGAAATTTAAGTTGGTCAGGCCACTCTGAAGAGTAATGGGACAGTTTTAAGTTAAATTCAGTGTAGGTATATGCTGTGATCTAGATAAAGTTATATCTTAGATGCATATCCCAGAGCAATTCTTGCACAAGTATGAGAAACTATATATGACTGTTCATCCAAGTGTTGTTTTTAAAAAGAATGACTTGGATGTAATCCCCAAGTTCACCACTGAGAGGGATGAATGATAAAATAAGGTGCATTATACTATGAAATACCGGGCAGACTAAACATGGAGACATGCGAGTATCTTTAAAACATAGAGCTGGGTGGAGAAGAAACAGGATAAGTTTATAACATAGCATTTGTGTTAATTTAATGCATATACACATGAAACAAAAGCCCATGTAAATCAATTATGCATATCAAATGTATCAGAATGATTACTATGGAGACAGAAGAATGTAAGTGGAGAGGGGGTTAAAAGAGAAGAAGAAGGGAAGAATAGGTGATCTGAAGGAAGGTGGGAAACAGGGAAGAGCCTTGAATCAATCTCTAATGACAGTGTCCTAAGACCTGGGGACGATGATCAATAAAACATTCCTTCACAAGTCCAAAATAAGTTAATGGATGAATTAATAAATATTTATTTAAGTAAGTCTTTAGATAAACAAGGGGTATATTAATACATGTATTGGTAGGTAAGTAAGTTGAGAAAGAGAGAGAGGTGTGAATAAATGGATGGTAGATAAATTATACAGATACATGATAGATCAATGATAGGTAGGTAGATAGATAAGTAGATAGGCAAATAGACAGACAGACATTTATACAGGTAGATAAAAAGGAGACAAAACCTCCTTTGATATTAAATTAACTTAGAAGCTGAACAGTAAAACTTGATGAACTGTGACATTCCTTAATGACATTTTCTAAAATTTGAAAAATAAATTTATTTAGAACAATATGGGCTGGTTCTCCCATACAGATGTGTTTTTCCAGTAGAAAGGTAATTTTTTTCCTTTACAATTCTTGCATTCTACTCCATGTTTCATAAGCTAACTCCTGGGCCACTGGCTACAGCTTTTACAAGTTGCTGGCATAACCTCCTTCTAGGACAAATACCAATCATTTCAAAGGACAATCTGACAATGTATGGTTTGTAAAAATAAGAAAAATGAGAAATAATCCAATAACCATATCTATGAGTTGTTTCATTTGATCCTTACGTAGCCCACAGAAATGGAAAGGCTGTACTTTTTCATTATGAAAATACTGTTTATCACCAATTTATTTATTAAGACAGATCATCATGGTATTTATAAGAAATGACTACTTTCTTATACTGCCTTTATTAATCTTTCCCTCTGTGAAATATAAACATGATGAATACCTTATAAAGTTTCATCATATATGAATATAATATTCATATGGTGATATAAAAAATGCAGATTCGTTCAATAAAATTCCTTTCTTTCCTCATAGCAGAGTCTCAAGTTTAACCAAAAATGTTGGATTGTCCTGGTGATTCCGTTTCAACAATGACTATTCCAATTAATGATATGTGTAGTTTCTTTCAGTGTGTTTTGTTCCTCTCTCTTCCTGGGCTGAATAAAACAGAATGATCCAATTTGAGCTGCATGCCTGTTTGGCTAAATGAGATTATTCCACGGCCTAGTTAATCTTGAGCCATCACAAGGCCTCAAATAGAATGAGGTAATATATTCTACCCTCACTAGCTCAGTGTCTTTGATTTTTCTCCAGAGAAGAAAGGTTTACGTTGTGGGAGAGGCAGAAGGTCTCAGAGCATAACCACGAAGCACTGGGGTGACAGGGGACAGCAGCCCATCTGTATGTGTGAACACGCAATCTTATTTGTGCAGGTCACTGTCAGCAGCGACCGGGCCTGGGCCTGGAGTCTGCACAGGAACTTCACTTTTTACTTCATCCAAGAGGAGAAAAAAAAATAGTCATTATGACCAAAGCTACACATGAAATCTTTGCTGTTTCACAAATCTCTCCACTGTGCACAATCCGTGACCAGTCAACAGGCTTTCAATGGTCATGTATGTCCCTTCAAATCTCTTTCAAGGCATAAAGACATAGCCAGCACTCTGGCCCCTATCATCCCCGCAACCCCTTCCCATACTCTTATTCTTGATGAAAGCTACGTTAAGGCTTTCCTTAGTCAAGGGACAGTGCTTTCATGGGAGGTGGGGAACATTAGGCTGTATATGCATTTGATCAAAAACATTTGAAATGTGCACAAAAGCAGCCAAGTCAGAAAAAAGAAAAGGACAGCTGCATAAAGATGTCACAGCTATAAAAGAGCTAGTTGTAAAAGCTCTGGCTAACTAAATGGCTAAGCTAAACAAAGCACAAATACAACTATCCTATCCGCTTTCCCATTCCTTTCCGTCAATGCATATAAAACTCACTAATTAGGGTTGCATCATTGTCCTGAACTCTAATTTTACTTTATTTTCTGGACAGTCCTGCTTTCATGTCTGCCAATATAGGAGGAAAAAACTCATTTTTATGGAGTTCTTGCATTTTTCAGAGTATTTTACCCACTCTTCTTCCATCAGTGTATATTTTTACTACGAATAAATATAGAAAAACACACATTATGGGCCATACACAGTATTCTTTCTCAAATAATTCATTGAGTGTTTTAAAATTAGAAATATCCAAAGATAATCAGGGACTGCTCTGAATAACTTATAGACTTTTTACAAATTCTCATTTAGATATAAGCCTAAAGCAGCATTACTCACCATTCTCCAGGATAAAAACAATACAACAAAACAATAATGCATTTGTCCACAAAAAAACTCCTCAGATTACTTTAGGTTGCCTATCAGTGTATTCTTACTTATAGTAGTACTGTGCCATGTAGCGTGCCAGTCCCAAGGGAACCAGAAAGCACAAAAGTATGAGCAGAGTATCATCAATTAAATGCACTACAATCTAAGAGGGCAAATATCAGTGTGCAAGGCAAAATGTGATGTAATAAAGTAATACACACACTCATCACCAAGAAAATAAACCCGGGCCACCCATGATAGAACGCCAAAGCACAGAAGCCGCTTCATGAGACAACCTGGAGAACCAGTCACCTGGGTGTCGATATCTCAGTGGCTATTGAACCCTTCTCCCTCCTGGCATAAACAATTCTGAACGACTGTGACCTCAAGTCTCTGTGAGAACAAGGATGGATGGCTAGTGAGAAAGAGGTTTTGGAAAGCTATCTAGAGGAATTTCTCCAAAAAGAAGAATTAATCTTTTAGTGTGTTCTCTCATATCAGAATTGGAGAAATCTGAATACGCGGACATTTCACAAAGCCTGGCCATAAAGGAAACCTTTGAATAAAATCTGGGAATAAAGTAATTATATACTAAGATTATCTACCTACCTATGTATCTATGTATCTGTGTATCTATGTATCTATCTCAGCAAATTCAAGAAAAAAACAGCTCAAGAATACAAAATTACATGGCTGTGTTTTATTTTGTGATATTATTCATATCATTAACTCATGTCATTAAATAATTGAAAGACATATTGATACGAGTATACAAAAAAGGTTTCTCTTCTAGTTTTATTCATGAAGATTTCAATAGTCTCTAGCAAATCATCATGTGACATTTACGTGTATAACCATTTTTATATAGTTCTCATTATTGTTTTTAATATAGATTAATGAATAGTGTGACCAAGTGCATAGTTAAAATATATTAATGTTTGTTTTGTTCATTTGTGATAACAAATGTTAACACTTTTTAAATCAACATTTGTAAGCATTGTTTTTTCCCTCTTTATTCAATTTTGTATATGTATTTTTGTTTTGCTTTCAGGGAATGCAAGTTGTCTTATTTTTATTGCATTATTAAATATTAGACTAGTTGGACAATTGGCTAATTACTATGACTAATGTCAAAATTTTTTATTCTAAAAATATTAGATAAGACTTAATGCATTTATCTTCTGTAACTATAGAGAAATAATGCATCAATATTTTAATAATATTTAATTAAAATTCAAAAGGACTTGGATTATGCAAATTGTTCAAGGAATTAGGTTTTTAGATTAATCATTTACAATTTAAAATAATTTTTATTAAAATATCCTGAATCACAATTGCCTTCTCTCATATTTGAATAAGCTAAGTCCAGTAAGTCCTTAGGATCTTGGAAATTAGAATGAAGCTTTACCTCTCTCATCTCCCCCAAAACCCATAACCCAGTCGAATCATGAGAAAAACATCAGACAAATCCCAATTCAGGGATATCCTGAACACCACCTGGCCAATAATCCTCAACCTGTGACATATTTTTAAAGTTTCCTAATCTGGTTAATGAAAAACAATGATGTTTTACTAGCTCTACTTCTTAGAGTACATGAGATCTGAAAGTTGAATTAACGACACTCAAAGTACATTGTAGGAGCTGGAAATTGTTGAATGAATGAATAAATAAGCTGTTGCTTAATGCACCTTTATGAATCTGCGTCTAATGTTGATAATTTGTTATATTTCTGTTCTTGTGTGACACCTGAATATTTCTGGGCCCTTGAGGAAACAGTTAACGGTGGAGGGGATGCTACTCTCCATTCTAATGGCTGTAAACTTGGTCCCTTTTAATGGAAGCTGTGATATTTGGAATCTTTTTTTGCAAACATCAAGCTTTTTATATCTATTTGGATAGTTACAGACTGTTCTAAATAACAGAATGCAAAATACTTTGCTTAAAATCATGCACACACATTAAAAATCCTATAAACAGAAAATTCCAGTTTTAAACATAACATGACACAAACAATACCACATACGGGGAAATAATGGAAAGAGCTTTTGCCAATGCCTAGGGCTTTTGGCAATATTAATGCCTGGTCCAATCTTTTGAAGAATCTCAAAGCCTGTGACATACTGTTCCCATCCACATGTTACAGACAGAGACACAACTGTACTGTCACGATGGGTCCCTTGGAATATATGTTACTCTGAAAGCATGGCCAAGACCTGATTCTTCTCAGTCCCCTTCAGATTTGCTATGCGACTTGCCTTCTTCCCTTCTGTCTCCACTCAAAAGTCCTCTTAAGAAATGGATGTTATAAAGATGAGTGAAATCTTTTCTGCAAATCAAGCAGGCCCTGAAGAACTCCGTCACTTGGGCAGCTGTTAAGAGTTGCAGGTGGCTAACTTTCACTGGAACGCAACTAGAAATCTATTCATTAGTTATGCATTGTGTGTGAACCACCACCACCAAAACAAAAGCAAAAACAAAATTGAAAGTTTAATATGCCAGAGAGAATAATTTAAAGAGACAAAAGCTCTTTCCAATATTTTCAGGAGTTACGGTTCGACTTGATGGAGACATCGCTAATGGTTTTACGACGGTGTCCTGGTACTGTCACTCTGGCCGCAGTGGCCATGGCTTTCCACTACTCAGTGTCTCAGCATCTCTTCCTGGTTCCCTTAGTCCTTCCCAGACCTCTCTGGATAAGGCTCAATGTGCCTTTGGTTTCCTGCCAGGACCCTGACTAATAAACTCTTTTAGCCTAGTTTCATTTCATTCACATTTCTTCTACAACGACATAAGGAGAAACGTTAATGGGTCCTGAGACTGAGATAAAAGGCCACCAATGAGAGCTCCTCAATGTGCTCCTCCACGCCTTTGGCTCACGAGTGCTCTCCACGGAATTACTCCCCAAGGTTCACGGGCCCTGTGACTCGATTGGCTTCTCATTCTCAAAATCGGATGCTGCTCGCGAGGAAGGAAAACAGTTTTCCTTCCTTGTAGCTTCTCCTTTAACCTATCTTTCCTCCGTGAGCTGTATTCTCCCCTTTATGGCCCTAATTGGTGAGGGCCGTCTGTGGTGACTGCCTGGGCTTCCTGGTTCCCATCCCATGGGCAGCATAAATGTAGAAAAAAGCTGCTTTCAATTAGTAAAACTACTTTGGGCAGAGTCTCTTGGATGCAGCCCACCCTGGCCACAAGACCCACCACTCTTCTGATCCTAACAATCGCCTTTGAAAACTTTTTTTCTGGCTCAATTCACTGTTTGAAATTGTTTTTCTCCCCCTCACAGGTTCTACATGCTTGAACGACATTTCAGTCCTTTTTAAGTTAACAACCAGCACAAGTTGACTTCTTTGCCAACTGATGCATTGTACCTTGTGACAGTGCATTTGATTTGCATGTGGGCAAAGATTCGCTCATCAATTTGCAATATTACAAGATTTAGAGCAATCCAACTTTATGTTAACATTCCAGGTTGTCCAATGCAGGGGTGAGACTTTTGTTTATAGACAACCATCCTTGGATAAATTTATCTAACTACTTACTACGGGGCTCATTATTATACATTCAGATAGCACAGCTGAGTGTGAATGTTCTGATTGAAACACACACTTTTAACTTTAGCTCCCATCCTCTTATCTCCCCACTTCGAGGGCTCCTCTGGGGTGGGCACGCCCACAGTACTCTCCTCCCAGTGAGAGGTTATTCCTCTACCATACACCTGCACACCTTGGACTGACTCCTAGCCTTGGACATCATTCCAGTGAAATTTTGGTGACATGATACAGGGTATCTAGCTTGTTTCTACAGTGTAAGTTGATCGTGGAATGCCAGACAATAATACTAATGTTCAAAATCCTAAAAGATAGCCCTCACGAACACTATGTGCTATAAATTCTGGAAAGAGATATAGGTGCACCCCAGGAATGGGGTGGGGGGATCTTTACATGAGTGGATCACAAACACACACAGAATCAGAAGAAGGTCCAACATTTTCTTTCTTGTATACATTTTCGTTCCTGTATACATGGAAGTCTTAGGTTGACAGGCTAAAATATTTTCTGCCTTTGGTCTGTCTCCTTTTTATGCAGGGTTCAAATCCAAGCAGACACAAAACAGGCTTCATTCTGAGAACAACACAGTAGTGGAAAATCACAATAGGTTAAAGAACACACTATTTAGGTCTTCAGAAGGAAGAGCCAAAGACAAACTCTTCTTTCCATTGTATTAAAAGTTCTTGCTCATTCCAAAAAGCATAAAAAAAACAGAGGTGATCAAGAAAATCCATTCCTGCCACCTACTAATAGGGCAGAAATAATATGGTAAGGAATCAAAAGATAGGTAGTTATCATCCCACTAACATTAACTGTTGTTCTTAAAGTGAATATTTAGTATGTTGTTTGTTCTATCATACAATAAGGCAGCCAACCAAATGGATGAAAATATCTGCAAAGGATACCTCAGATAAGGGGCTGGTATCCAAAATATGTAAAGAATTCATACAAATCAACAACAACAAAATAATACAATTAAAAATGGGCTGATGATCTGAATAGACACTTTTCTAAGGAAGACGTACAGGTGGCCAACAGATGAGGGAAGATGCTTGCCATCACTAGTTATAAGAAAAGTACAAATCAAAAACACAATGAAGTACTGCATCACACCTGTTAGAATGGCTGTCATCAATAAGATAAGACATAACAAGTGTTGGAGAAGATACAGAGAAAAGGGAACCCTCACACACTGCTCGTGGGAATGTAAATGGGGGAAGCCACTGCGGAAAACAGTATGGAGGTTACTCAACAACTAAGAACAGAACTACCATATGACTCAGCAATCCCTCTTCTTAGTATCTACCTCAAAACTTGAAAACATTTATGTGTCCCTACATTCACTACAGCATATCAACAATAGCCAAGATATGGAAACGACTTAAGTGTACTTTAACAGATGACTGGATAATGAAGATGTGGTACATACACTGCAGTGCAGCATTATGGAATACTGCTCAGACACAAAAAGATGAAATATTGCCATTTGCAACATGATTGGATCTTGAGAAAATTATGCTAAATGAAATGAGTCAAATGGAAAAGAACAAGAACTATATGATTTTGCTAATGTATGGAGTATAAAACAAAAAGCAACAAAGAGCACATGAAATCTACATACAAAAAATTCACAGGTATAGACAACAGATTGGTGGTTACCAGAAGGAAAGAGGGGGTAGGAGGTAGATGAAGAGGGTAAAGAGGATCAAATATTTGGTGACGGAAGGAAACTCAGCTTCGGGTGGTAAGCACACAATAGAGTGCGCAGATGCTGTATTATAAAGTTGTACACCTGAAATTTACATAATATCATTAACCAGTGTTGTCTCTCCAATACATTTAATTTTAAAAAGTAGTATGTTGTTTGTTAATAAATCAAAGCTAAATTTAAAAAATTTAACAAATGATGAAAATTGAGCTAATCCTTCAAATGAACCATCAGTGACAATTTTTAATATTGTAACATTTAAATTTTAATATAAGTTTTGAGATTAAGGGTATCTAAGTGAATGTATAACCACATTGCCTACCCATATATCATTGTGTATAGCACTGAGAAATAAAGGTGTGAAGAATCAAAGTTTGCTAATATCGTTCTATAATTATTAACATATATCTTTCCTTCTGACTTCTGAAACAGATGGACCTGGTGTCCTCAGACTAACAATTATTCTAAATAAACCAAAAAATCTGGAACGATGCTTACATAGCTGTCTGAAAAATCATAGGAGATGTACCTAGACAGTAAGGTTTTGTGACATGAAGATCCAGAAAAGATGGAAAGCACAAAGAGCTGAGTCTTGTCTGGTGTCACCTTACCTCAAGAAATCTATTCCTTCCACGAGAGAGTCTAAGAAGGTAAAAACGGCCTCCAACAGATTCGCAGATCTCGAAAGATGAGATGCTGCCATAGAAAGGCTCTGGAACACATCTCGGGTTTCCAGCTAGAAGCCAGAAGTTCCGAAGTCCTGCGGGCAAACCAATATTTCCAGGGAACCTCCTCACGCAATGGGGCTTGAAGCCTGTGGGACACATAGGTCTTCCGCAATTTAAGTCAGTCTCTGGGAGACACTCTGCACAGTTTTCCTGAAGTCCCAGTGTCCATGTGGCTTCATAGTGAATTATACCCCTCAAAGAAGCAGCACCACCAATCTTACATACTTGCAGATTATTTTCTATGTAAAAATTATCAAGATTTACTTCTGAGTATTTATTTTTGTAATGCTATTTTTAACAGTTTAACTCAAAATTTTCTAAACTCTTGCATATATATATATATATGTTTTCTACACATCTAACCAATGTACTGTATACTTGAAACTAATAATAATAAAAACTAATAATTAAAAAAACAAATTACAGATATCTATAGATTGTCTAAATATAGTCATTATCTTTTAATATAGTTCATTCTTTCAGATCCTTATATCTTTAATTTATTTTTCTCCTCTTACTGCACTGTCTAGGAATTCCTATAAAGTGTAAAACAGATGTGGTGAGAGTAAACATCTTATCTCTTTAATATATTAAGAAAAAACACTTTAAATATTTAACCAATAAAAAGGAAGTTTCTATGGAATTTTTATTGATATTCCTGAGCAGATTAAAAAAGTTCTGTTCTATTTCCAGTGTAGGCGTTGCTGGTTTTTAATAAATTGTGAAGAGGGCTGACTTTATCCAATGCTTCTCAGCGATTACTGAAATAATTATATATATATATAATATATATATATAATATATATATATAATATATATGTAGAATATATATATATGTAGAATATATATATATATATATACACAATTTATCATCCTGAATTGTACTTAACTGAATTGAATTGTTATATGTTTTCATATATTAATGGATTTGTATTAGTGATTTATTTAGAAATTTTAGAGTTAAGTTTTGAGAGAGACTGATCTGCAAACTATTTTTTATGTATGATCTGTTTCAAATGTTTATACCAAAGTTATACTGGCCACCCAAAATAAATTGAGAAATGTTTCCTCTGCTTCTAATCTTTTTAGTATATAAATAATTGGTAGTATTGTCCCTTTTTTTACTTCTATTGTAACTTCTGTTTCACTTATGATTAGTATGATAATTTATTTTATAACACCTGTGGATTTGTTTCAATTGTCAGTGTTTTATTTGAAGTTTGAGAGTTTTGTTTGTCTGTTTGTTTGTTTATGTCCTGGAATCCCTGTTAATTATTATTGTTTGCTGACATTATGTACAAAAATATACACAGATAACTTAAAGCTCAGTGTAATGAAATCTTCCTCTAAGATTGATTCATTTTGTATTCCGGCTGTCAGTCAGACTAAGGAAAGATCACCTTAATCCAAGCAGAAATCAGGCTCATTCAGATGTGCACTTCAGGTTTGTGAGGACTTTTCTAATTCCCTTTCACTCCCACCCTTAAAGTGCAGCCTCTACAAAGAAAAAAAGTCTCAAGGAAAGTCTGGAGTTCATCACAGTTCTTTCACTTTGATTGCTCACAAAACCAGTAAGCCAACCAGAAATTCTACTCAATGTATCAGTCATTCAGCTGCAGCTTTCTGCCAAGCTTTACAATCTCACATTATTAGAAAATGCTTTGAGTAGAAAAGCTGTGTCAAATGTCAGGCTTCTCCTTATACATTTCTCCTCAGGACCACAGCCCTTCAAATCCTCACTATCTCGGTAGCTTTCCAAATGTGTAAATATACGAGTAGATATGCAGATAGATGAATGTTAGGTGGAGGATACCCATTACTTCCATTCATCATTAATGGCCAAAGCAAGTCAATGGTCAAGCCTTACCTCAGGGTAAAGGGTAAAAGTGTCCTGCTAGGAGTAGCATAGCTATGCAGTAAATTGTAATACAGCCTACAGGTAGATATCTTTAATGGATGTCACTTAAAAATATCATAGTTGCTTATAATAAGAATAAAGGATAATCTAATTATTTTTCTGTAAACTCAACAAATCAAGTTATAGATTACATTTTTATTTTGTTAGCCTTAGAGTGGATATAAAATACTATTGTGTTCCTAAGCTAATTCAAATGTGGGCTTCAGGTTTGTGAGGATTTTCAGTTTTATTTTTCAAGATGAGAGAGATTAAAGATTCTTTTATTGTGAAAAATAAACAGAATTAGTGTTTGTAAGAGGTGTGCCTAAGCCACCTCTTAGCTAATGACCTGTTCAGCAGACACACATTTGGAGCTTGCCTGGCTGGGGCTGTGACGGACACGAGGCATAGAGGGCCAGGGGCTCTGGCTGTTTTGGTCTGCACGGAAGCCAAGTACAACTGAATTGTTTTTGCTGCATATTATTACCGGAGTTCACGTGAATGATAAATACAAATTGGTGAAAAATATGTTTTCAATATAATCCTGAGACTTCTTCCTCTCTCCATTAAAATTCAATTAGATTATTAGTAATGTACTCAAGAATTCATGATGACATTTTCTTTCCTATTGCACTTTTATATTCTAAAATAGAAATTGCCGTTGAGTAAATAAATAAATAAATAAATAAATAAATAAATAAATAAATGTGTTTCTTATAACTGAAACAGACATTTTTCTTCAATATCCAAAAATGATAAGCCAGACCTAAGCCAGGGGAAAATAAACAGAGCTACAGCATAAACATAACTTTAACAAAATGAATAAAACACTGACAAAACACAGGGTCCATTAGCTTTCTGTGTCAAAACTCTTAGGAATGTGTGTCCACACAAATCGAGTCTAAGGTTCCAGTCCCAAAGAGGGGGTGCAGGAGGACTCCAGCCCAGGCATCTGTGACCCAGATAAGTCAAGGATGGAGGTGGGCCAACACTGGGCCTAATTTCAGTGATTCCATGAGTCATTATCTCATCATTTCCAATTTTCCTTTGATTATTTTTTTTCCAAAGAAAACTGAAAGACAGCTGACTATGTGTATGAGATGAGTATGGATTGCCTTTTATTACTCAATATAATGAGCAACAAACAATATTTTATGTGCATGGTACCCTTCACAGAAGATAGTGATGCTAATGGAACTTACCATGAGGACAAGAATTTTGTCTCTCAAACTATACCAGTAATGACTGACTCACAACAGGTGGGATACACTTCTGTTTAAATAACATTGCATTTTTTTTGTAAGAAATCAATGTCATGTAAGGCTGACACATTTTTAAGAACATAACGTGCATCATATATTTGAGGAAAATGTAATCACCACATATGCATGCTAAAATGAACTCATAGCTTTTCATCCACTAATTATTGCTCATTAGTTGCTTGCTCTTTTGGAACCTTACTTCATGTTTCTCCACATAATTGCTCTACAGACTGCCTTGGAGCAAGGAAACCTGGAAGTAGTAAAAGACATAGAGGAATTAAAGTTCTATCCCAAAGCAGTTATCCCACAATGCCATGGAGGGGATCTCAAAATTATTTTTAACAGTTTTGTTTCAGAATTCTTTGGGGGATGCTTTACGCAACATGACACTGAATTCGTTTTTATTTACTCATTTTCAAGATCTCTGTAGATCTTGTATTGATAACTTTCCATAGTTAGATCATGCAACAGAACCAGAATTCTGGGTCTGTTTCATGAATTATTAATCTCTGAATATATGAAGAGTTTATACTATCAATTTTTCCAGCTGTAAGCCTAGGTTTAATAATGCTAGCTACCATTTGTTAAGTACACATTACGTGTCAGGTTCTGTTATAAAGTCTTATTTAATTCTCAAAACAACCCTAGGAGATTACTATTATTATCATACATATTTTACGGATAAGAAAAATGAAGATCTAAAATGCTCTTAGCTAGTTAGTGCATAGCTAAGTCTCACAGTCGGGCAATCTTGTCTAATACTGTTAATCATTACCATCTCTAAATACATAAAATTCTGTACTAATAAAACTGTTATTATAGCTAAGAGAATCTGTGATATTCAAATGTAAGTAAGAAATGTGAAAATATAAGTTTTAGCATTTATTTGTTATTTCTGACAAAGCATGAGTCATTTCTTTAGCCGTCTCCTTATACCGCATGATCCCAGATGGAAAAGCATTCATTACACTGTCCTAACGCATTCAGAAATACATTGAGTAGAACTGTTTAACCACACTGTATTCAGAAGAACCTAAAGCATTTAGGCGCCAAGAATCTCCCTTCATACAGTTTGGTTCATACTAGCTTTTGCAAGCTGTCTTGTCCATTGAAAATGTGTCCTACATAGCAGATAGAAAATGTTTCTGCAGATGTTCAGTGGTATTCATAAGTTCCTGCTAACACCCGCAAACACCCACAAAACTTCCCCTGAGCCTCAGCTAATTTTCACTTCAGAGACCTGTGAAATATTTTAAAATAAAAGCAGCACATCAGGAAATCTTTGCTTGTCTGGTTCCTTCCTTCTTAGCGCCTGGTATTTGATCTCTTAACTTGCTTTCCCATATTTTTCTATGAAAGAATGTGTATATTCAATCAATTTACTCAACATTTCCATAAGAAAAAAATTTTAATACACAATGAAGTTAAAGGAATTTTAGGAGGAGCACCTTTAAATCCATTGCTTGTATACTGCCATCAACATTTACTATCTTTGCTTCATCACGTCTTTTCATCCGTCTATCCATCCATTCATCAATCTCATTTTTTGACATAAACTGCAGATAGATTTGTATAGCTTGCCTTTAAATATTTCAGTTTGTATATAATTAACTATAATACTGTTTATAATGTTTTCCATTTTTATGTAAAATTTACATTCAATAAATGCAGAAATATGAAATGTGTATTTATTGATTTTGACAATACATACATCCTATCAAAATAGAGAACTTTATCATCACCCCACATTCAATATTTCTTTAAAAGAATTTTAACACATATTCCTTTCTTTCTGTCTCATAGGACCTGGAAACAACCTAGCTATCAATAAGAAACTATGTAAACAAATACACAAGTTGTAGTGTATTAACATGATGGAATACTACTTGACAATAAAGAATAAACTACTGACGTAAAAAATGATACATACATTAGCATGTATGTACAGTTAACAATACTGTATTGTTTCCCAGAAAATTGCTAAAAGTGGATATTATAAGTTCTTGTAAAAAACAGTAACTATGTGAGGTGATGAATGTGATTACTGTGGCATTTTACAATATATATGTATATAAATTATCACATTGTAAACCTTAAACTTACACCATGTTATATGTCAATTATACCTCAATAAACCTAAAAAAATAGCATCTAAAAGAAAAAAAAAGATACAAATAAAATTAATAGATTTGATATTGGAAGAAAGCAGACACAAAAGGGCACTTTCTGTATGATTCCATTTATACGGAGTGCTAAAATGAGTAAAGATAATCTAGGCAGAGAAATAATTAGAATAGCTGGAGGGAAGAAGCCAGTAGTATTGACTGGGGAAGATAAAAATTTCTAGAGTGAGAAGATGCTCTGTATCTTGATACACTCGTGTGTTATATTTCAATCTATATGCATGTCACCTTAAAACTAAAATAATAATAATTAAGTAACTGGGAGTAGGGCAGAAGACAAGATACCGAACAAGAAGGGCATAATATTGACAATGGCTGAAGATGGGCAATGGATCGACACATAAGGCTTTCTTACACTATTCTGGTTTTTATGTACATATTTAAAATTTCTATAGGTCATCAAAGTTCCTTATTCCATTGTGATACATATGTGTGTGTGTGTGTGTGTGTGTGTGTGTGTGTGTGTGTGTATTCTTTCAAAAGCAAAGTTGAAGACTTCCTTGATGTTACAAATCAAATTTGTCAAATTCTGAGTCAGAAGGTCAGTTTTACACCATTCAAACACCATTTAGATCATTTTATTTTGTATATAACTCTTTCACAGCAATTTTATACTTTAAGTTTGTAAAGCATAAATATGTTTCTTAAAGATTTTTGACATATTCAAAAAACCATAGTAAAGCGCAAGATTTCTAAGTCAAACTTGAATTTTTAATACTCACAACTGACCTCAGAGATAAAGCCACTTCATGGCTCTGAGTATCAGCTTTCCTATGTGTAAAATTGAGTTGGGACTATAATTAATAATTTCATTTAATGATTACAATGAACCTAAGTAGAAAATAACTGAAATAAACATCCAATATATTAAAACACTATGGATATTTAATGATTTTTTTAAATTATCAGTGTTTCTATCACTAATATATCTTCATTTTAACAATAACAATTATGTTTAAAAACATTGCGATATTATATTTTGAGACAAATTCTTGACATTATAGAGACTGAAAATAGCATAATTTTTATATAATGTTACATATTCTGTTTCTCCAAATAGTAGAAAAACAATCTCTATGGTTTACTTTCTCAGTACCTAGGAGGAGAATATTTTCCATGTATCAGTTATATGATTTTTGCCTTTTTAAAAATAAGGCCCTTGAATTTTAAATTATAAACATCTATTGCCACACTCAGTTAATATATTTGCATATGCAATTTATAAAAGACTAACCTGAAAATGTAACCTCATTTTTCCTATATAATAAGGTAACTGAGAAAGGTAGTCTGAGGATACACATATATAATGAAAACAATTTTATTTGGGATATGTTAAAAGAAATAGAAATTCTCTATTTTAAACAGGATTTTATTGCTGCTAGAATAAAAAAATGTATCACTTATAAATTTGAAAATCAACATTAAAGTTAAATAGTATTTTAATTTGAAATAATTTCAAAAATCTTCAAGGGTATTAGTTTCTCTAAGGTTGTGACAAACTTTACAAAATATAAATCAAATCATGCCAATAGACTGTCATAAAAATTAGTTACTCCACTATTATTAAATATTTGACTATTGCATGTCTAACTTATTAAAGAAACATAATTTTTTTCACATGCATTTCCTTGTTTTTAGGATATTAAATTTTAAAAATAAAAATGGGACACAAATCACCTTATATCCATAAGTAATTCCTCAGCGTCAGCTATGGCAGACTAACTATAATGCCACATACTTGGATTAAAATCTTTTTGTGAGGACTTATCGGACACTAGAAGTGGGGTGTGGCCTTCAGTCCAGCCTCCCTTGTCTGCGCTCCCCTCTGTCATGGTTTCCCCTCAGCCATGGGCCCTGGTTTTCACCCGCTGCGAGCATCACGCTGTCTGGGCCACGCCTCTGTGGTGTGTTTGCCTTCACGACAGCACGCCACCACCACGTGTGCTGTGCCATAAGGAAGCAGCAAAGTGCCTTAAGCATGTGCAATCCTTACAGCTCCTTCAGGCCTGGGAGTGTTACCGCATGCAACAATTTCATATACAAGATCTGTACTATTTTCCAGGACTGTAATTGTCAAACATGATTTAAAAATCCAAACAAAAACTCAAAAAATTATAAGAAAAAAAAACCTGAAAGTTGAAGTGGTTTTAATTTTTAAAAAAATTATTTAAAATTTTTAGTTGTAAAAAAAAAATCAGGTTTTGGCATAAATGCAATTTTTCTACCAAATTCCAGAGGCTGCTCTGTGTGGGACTGCCATCTAGTGGGAGGTGCAGTGGGGCTACTAGCCAGCAACAGTAAACTTGGCTTTGTTGCTGAGAGCAAAACTGGTTTGTTCCACAAACATTTCCTGAGCACCTGCTATGGGCAAAGCTCTTTTTTATAAGCTGGGGGAGATTTTTCAAATGATCACAATTTAAAACTTAGACCCTGAATTCGAATATTTACTTGCAGTTTTATCTAAAATGTTAAGTCCACAACCTGCCACGCAGTCCCTTTTAATCTCAATAATCGGACAGTATTTTAAAAGTACTGTGATATTCAAAAAGCCTCTGTTGCATTCCACACCCTATTCTCTCCCCTCTCCTATAAGCCAGTCTGCTATTAAGTTATAAGAAAGAGATGTTTTGAATCAAACCAGAGCTTTGGAGAATCAATGTACAATGTAAATGCCATTAATATTTAATTTCTACTACTATCTTTTTCCAATAATCTCAAATTTCCTCAAGGAAAGCTGGTTTTCCCCAAACAACAAAATCAGATGTGATATTTACTATGTAGGCTCAAGATTCATTTTATCTATGGAAAATGAATAATTTTTAAAAATCTCAAGTAAAACCTTTATGAAAATGTATAAACCTTGTAAATTTAGTAAACCGAAAAAATGTAATAGAGGTGTAAATGAATTCAGTATAAATACTAATAATGCTGACTAACCATTTAAAAGTAGATGTTTAAGTTAACACTCTAGAGAGCAATCTCCTCATAAAATTAAAAAAAAATTAAACTTTTAAGAGACATAGACACACTAAAAAATTAACCTAATTATGAAAACAGTATAACATATATTCATTAGTTTTCATATTGATTGCAGAATTTTTGGACTGGCAATTGCAGGGGAAAAAAAATCTCTACAGACCAAAAACAAGAAGACTTAATGGAATCAGAATAAATAACTTAAAATAATTCATGAGATTATAATAATATATTTCTGAGGAAGTCATATAAAAAAGTTAATTTCTAATATTTTTCATATCACAGTCAACTAAAACTAATAGTTGAAATTTGTGTAGTGCTTTGTAGTTCATAAAATGATTTTACAAACCTTATTTTACTCATTCATCTCTGAGCAGATATTTGTTTCTAATTTCACCTATGAGATGTTTAGATTTCACGAAGCTGGCGGACCAATAATTCTCTAGGCAATCCCAGGCTATCCTCTAGAAATCTGCTGTGACATTTTCAGTTTCTAAAAGATTTGATTAACCCTCTATTTTTAGTGTGGTCAGTGGATCTAACTCAAGAATCAGAGGGAAAATGTGAATCTGATTTTAAGGGCATTTTTAACTGTGTATTTAATAGAAAACCATGCTCTTCCTGTCCTCACTTATATAATATACATTGTATAGACGAGGGAAGCTGGCTTTGGGGATGATTTACTTCTCGTTGCAAATTCCTCTTTCATCCATCCTTATTTAGTCTTGTGTACTAAAAAATTCTTATAAATACATTTCACCTGAATTTCCCGAAATACGTTTGTGATCTCAAGCTTATTAAGTTTGTCCTTTGAAAGGCTTTATTTATGTTATGATTCAAGTGTACAGGTAAATCCAGCTCATCAATCAGCAACAATTTTCTACCTTATACCTACATTTCTTTTGTTTGTTTGGTTTGGTTTGGGTCTGCTGCATTTTTATTTTTTGGGTTTTCAGTACTCAGCATGTTCCAGCATGAATTTTCTTGGCACAGGATTCTGGACTATTTTTCTCATTCATTACCAGTTGATGTTTCCTCATCACCACCACTATCACTAGAAGAACTACAAGTTTTATGAGGACATCATAAAAAACTTTAGTCAATGTTGAAGTTCTTTCAGATAAGAATACAGTGATGATAATGCAGTGTTTTCTTTGTAATTTAAAACATCATGGCACAGTTTAATCGAGTTAATAAGTTTGGTGTCTGGAGACGTTCTCACTGTGTGGCCACTCATAATTCACTTTTTCCTTTTCTAATCATAGGGTACTCATTTACAAATAAAAGATAATTAACTAACATAGGACTTGTATGAGATAAAATTAAAATTATTTTTAATGGATACAATAAGGCATAAAACAGTATATAAAATTTGCCCTTACAAAATAAATTTATATAAGATGTATCATATATCTTTCAGATAACTGTATTATTTATACACACACATATTAATCGGCATATATTACCTTTCAAGGTAAAGATTTTAAACCAGAATAAGAAATGGTGTATAATATTTGAAAATATTTATAATACTTGCATTATGATTCGGGGAAGAAATGAGGAGTTTCAAACTTATGTGTATGTAGCCTTTATTGTGGTCCTTTTGAATTATTCTTAAAGTATAATGTTTTCAAATATTCCTTTCTTCTTGCTTAAAAATGATAGTCTACTTTGAAAGTAAGGATTTATACAACGGACTCTTCATTTAAACCTTATGTAAAGAAATAAAATCTTTATGTCCACACATTTTGAGCTCCTACCTTCATGCATTTATAGTGTGTTACATTTCCCAGCTTTCTCATATTTAACGTTTTATGGCCTGTTCTCCAGATTCAGGTAGTAAAAAGTTAGAAGGTACGTTTCAACAGACAGAAGGGCTGCAGAAACATATTTTAATTAAAAATAGCTTGGAATAGAAATTTTGCCCAGTTTCAAAATAGATTGCACCAAAAGCTAATAAGCAAATAAGAAATCTGATCTGTCCTCCAATGAAGTCTGGTATAGTATGTATGTGCTGTTGCATATTGACCGAAAAATGGCTGCTTTGAAGTCAGCCAAATTCACCCAAGGTTGTCTAATCACTGATTAGTGGTTTTTCATTTATACAAATGAAAAACATGGAAGCAAAATATAACTCAAACCAATATGCTTAGAAGAATAAAGTAAGGCTGAATATCGGAAGAATGATTTCTGAAAAATCTTTAGTAAAAGCTGTATTTTGAATTAGCTCAGTCTCTTCTATAATATAGCAAGCAGCCTTCTTCTCTACTCAGATGTCATATGGCACATTTCACAGGTGATTTCACAAATACATTAGAAGTATTTCTTGGAATGGGCATAGGGCAAGACTGTTTATGTGCCCTGGCCCATATTCCCTGTATCTGGTGCTTGAAGACCAAACTATTAGGTACTTAAATGATTCTGCCTGTGCACACATGAATCCTACCAATGAAGTAAGAGAGGGGCTGCAACTTCATAATAACCATATAGGCATTTAGGGCCATTTAGTAGATGAAGAAAAGGCATGTAAGTATGAAACTATATTAATTACACTGTGAACTATTAGTCCAAAACCCTCTGCAAAGCTATCTTCTGTCTTGAAGACGAATTAATGACTTCGTGTGGGAGATCAGATAGCCAGCAAGTTCAAGGAGGGTATCTAAAGGGTCAGTCCCTAGAATGGCAGAGGTATGAAGACTTAGGATTTAGGGGCAACCATTTTAGCCATGTAAATCAAGTAAAGAAAGCTCATGTGCAGAGAGAAAATTAAGCAGCAACGACAGAGAGCATAGGTGAGAGACAGAGGGCATATAGTTTACATTCCATGTAAGTTTGATGTCCCTGTTCATGGTTCTACTTCCTGTCAATAATGTCAAGTTGCACCTTCCACTTGAGTTCCATTGACTACAAACCGAAATGTTAAAGTTGATCCCTCTGTCGATCCATTTAAGTTGGCCTGAGTTGATCTCTTATATTAACAACCAAAAAGTTTTCACACATCAAATCAGGAGATGGAATTGTGAGGGACTGGGAAATGAAATAGCCTAATCTAGAATTTAAAGTTCCTTTATAAAAGGAAAACATCTGTAACATAAGGAATCTTAAAAAACAATATTTTTTCAGGAAATTGGTATTAGTTTGAGACCCTTCTTCGAGTATTGCTGTTGTTCTGCTTTGCTCTGTAGACTCTGCTTTCCTTCTATTTTTATTACACCAAAACGCCATCTAATACTTCTACTTTGCACATTGCACTTTTAAAATTATTAAATAGATGACTAGTATAATATTAATCAGATTTAAGTTAAATTTGTTAAATTTGTATAATACGGTAAGTTGTTCACTTACCGTACTGCTAAATTAGCAAAACTGGGTATCTCTGAAGCCTGTATAGTAGCTAGATATAATGTAGGCTTTGCAAACCCACAAATACGATAATACTGCATAATGCAATCTTTTGAATAATGGGATTTATCTGATCTTAAAGCTCAAGGAAACTGAATACCCAGTGAAATAAGGTTTGATATTTACATTTTGTTTTAATCTGAAAAAACATCAATTATACATATGTCTTGTGTAGTGTCAAATGTAATTGAAGAGTGTACATAATTTATTAACGTAACCTTTAAATTTTTCAAATGACAAATATTTTCAATAATGTGATTCACTCTTCAGGAAGATAAGGCCTTCTTTTATTTAAAAACATCACTAAATCTATATCGTCTGGCGAGGGAAATTCAGACCTGTTCTTTATATAGGACACTATTTTTTTTTTTTCAAATAATCAAGCATTCTAGAAACATTCTAGGAAACAAATATATCGCTTAAGTTTATCTTCCACTATATGAGTATTTTTTATCTTTACATTTATTCCAATTGTGTCTTCTAAAACAGTCTCTTTTTAGTGTTAAAATCTATATTTGAGAAGTTCAAGTTTCAAACTATATATTTAATAATACATTTTAGAATTTTTATGATAGAGTTTTCAGTAATGTGATTCTACATATGAAAACACATACAGACATAAATATTCTTTATTATTTAAATAGATTTGATGTAATATGAATATCTTGTTTTTGCAGTCAACAAAATACTGTGTTTCTGGATAATCATTAATGCTAGGGAAGTAGAATATTCAATAATAAATGCATCTTTCACATAAAAAACAAAATATTTTATTCATGAACTCACACTTGAAAATTGGTCTTACACAGTGCTCTAATGGAATTTTCTGCGATGATAAAAATTCTCTATCTGCACTATCAACTTAATTGCCAGTACATAGGTAGCTATTTAACACTTGAAATATGTCTAGTGTGACTGATAAACTGAATTTTTAATTTCACATAATTTTAAATAATTTAAAAGTAAAGTTAAATAGCTACAAGCTATTGAGAACCGGGGACATGGAAAGAATACAGAAAATAGGAAGAATATTAGACAATTTGAAGACAAATACAAAGATTGAAAAAAACTCTGAAAGGAAGGCAAGGCCCACGGTCTATAAAGCATGTGTGTGCACATGTACGTGTGTGTGTGTGTGAGAGTTTGAAAAATAATCGTATTTGGAATGCTTAAAAAGAAGGAAGAATACAAAGGAATCCATTGTAAAGAAATATAAATATTTTAGGTATGAAAGCCACTATATTTCTGATGTAGCAAAAATCTAGAGTTGCCAGGAAATGAACGAATCTAAAGTAAAAGATTTTACCTCAAAATGATCTGAATTTTTTTTCTTTGAACACATGAACAGTTAGAATAGAAAGATTAAGCATGCATATTTTAAGGCAGAAGGAAGGCAGTTAAGGAAAACTCATTGGATTTTTCTGCTCTCTTTCTGAGAGCGAAGAAGGTAAGACATTACAGATTTAAGAACTGCATTCAATAAGCCTGTTAGTGTCTATATTCTGGGGATTATATGTGGAGATGGAAAATAAAAAAACCCTTCTTACAAATTTTCAAGGACTCATATAGTCCATTAATGAGACAGACACACACATAGCAAAATACACTGAGAATCATATAAAAGTGTGTTAAGACCTAGAAGATGTAATTTACTTTTTTTGGCAGAAATGAAATTAGGTTGATGGTTAGGATTAAGAAAGTTTGACAGAAGTCACATAAAGCTCCTTGGGAAGAGAAATTTAGGACAGCAAACATTTTAGTATTAAATAGTATGTGCAAAGGCATGGTACAAGCTTCTTAAGTTCTGTATAGTAAGAAGTGCCTGTGGAGGTTGTAAAATGTGGACATTTCCAAGCTCTGCTTGAAGGGAGTTAGTTAGTATTTGTATAATTAAAACTGCAGAGAGCAATCACCACTAATATGTGTTAACTCAGTGAGTCCTCACGGTATTGGGGCATGCACTATCATCACCCCCATCTTATAGATTCCCAAATTCCTCTAATCCTGATTCAATAGATCAAGGATGAGCCACAGTCAATGGCAGCTTTTAAAAGCTCCCTGTGTAATTCTGGTGTACAGACACAATCGGGAATTGTTTTCCTAAATCAAAGAAAAAAATTATAACTGGCTATTTCACTTGAAAAGTTAGGAATTTGTTTATGGATTTAGAAAAGTGTGCGGCCCTAGGGAACTCTTAAATCACGCTATCATTTATTCATTCAGTAATTCTTTCACTGACATCTACGTGTATGTTTGGGCTGCAAAGCTAAGCGAGAGAGCAACAAAAAAAAATCAGAAGAAACAAGAAACTACCTTAGGTTTCCATGTAAGTATAATCCATTTTAAAAGAAAAGACAAGCTTATAAAAGTTACAGAAACTAATGTGCTATGAGGTGCCCATATGGGTAATATATATATGACAAGTATTCAGATTTCAGAAACT
Organism: Macroglossus sobrinus; assembly: GCA_004027375.1. NCBI lineage: Eukaryota > Metazoa > Chordata > Mammalia > Chiroptera > Pteropodidae > Macroglossus > Macroglossus sobrinus. The sequence continues at coordinate 422,600 of PVKZ01001254.1, forward strand.
ATGAGAGGTCAGCCATGGGCCTGAGTATTCATGGTAGAGAGGACCAGACCTGAGGAAGCTCTTTAAAAAAAATCAGTGGACTTTAGGCCAGTTGTTTCACTCATGGCAAGAAGTGGTCACCAGAGCCATGAAGAAACTGGTAAAAATGACATTATTGAGAACAACAACAACAACAACAACAACAACAAATATATATATATATATATATATACACACACAAACACACGCACACGCACACACACACACACACAAAGTAATGAGAGATAAATCGGGGTTGATAGACCGAGCCTAGATTGTGAAGTACCCTGAACACAGGGCCAGATAATCATGGCTCATCTTCTAGACAATTACACACCAACACTTAGAGCAGAGCCAACATTACAGCACAATTTTTCAGTGTCAGTTTACTTACCACTAATATTAGAGATGAACAGATATTATTGGAAGTATTTATTTACATTGATGCTATGTCTATAACCCATCTACAGTCAGTCCACACTCCAAGCTTTCACCTTCCTGTTGCAAGATAAATCTTTGCCAGCCTTCCCATGGGATGAGCCCTGATGCCAAGGAGGAAATGCACAAGAGCAGCTTTCAGCCAACTACAGAGAAAAGGGAAGGCAAAAACCTCAGCTTCCACAGCCCACAGGAGGACAACTGTGAGCGCCACGCAGCACAGTTTCAACAGAAGGGACCGATCAGTAACGCACACTGTGTTGGATGACTTCAGCCCTACCCCATCTCGCTTTCTGGGCCAAACAAATAAACTATTTTCACCCAAATTCTTATCTCATGGACAGCTTCCGGGGAAACCACAATTATTCCCGGAGGTGGGTTCAGGTAGCAGATCCTAAGGATGAGCCTGTGGACCTGGATCCCTTATCACACAGATGGCCATAAGTACCTGACTGCTGATAAGTGGGACAGAAAACCGAGCACCATTTTTTAAGCATCTCTATTAAGCCACTGAGGATTTCGCAGCATGGGTTTCCTGTACAACCTTACGTGTTAGGCAAGTGAGGCTAGATAACTCGTTTGCTATGGTAACGTACACACCCCAATCACAGTGGCTTAAAACAATGAGAGTTTACATGTCACTCACACTGAATGTCTACAACAGAACATTTTTGTTTTGGAAACAGAGTGAGATGACATTCAGCATCACAAGTGTTGCTGGTCAACATGACAGGAGGAAAGAGAGAATGGAAAAGCACTCGGCGGCTTTAAAGCTTTCTCCTAGAAATAACACTTGCACCCACATTTCATTGACCAAATTAAGTCACCAGCTTATCTCTAACTTCAAGAAGGTAGCAAAGTGCAGTCCTACCACAAGCCCTCAGAAGAATCAAAACTCCTGGCCTTAGATGTTGTCAGTGTCCACCACACCACACCCCTGTCTTCACCACATTTTTCTTTTGTTTATGTCTTTGCCCCTAATTATTCATTCACCTATGTTTTCCACTTTGAATACTTTTTAACAATTTAGTAATATCATTTTCTAGTCATTTTGTAATTAGGACATAATCCTTTCCAGAATGAGACTTGGTAAAAAAATACAAAAAAGTGACATGAAACATATCACTTAATTATCTAGTTTTCCCATGCATTAAAAATAAGTAATGATAGTATTTTCTTGTTTTCCTTCTATATACATTGCAAATACCTTTTCCAAGCCCAGTCTTGAGCAGTAAAAAGAAGGTTATTTTTCTCTTAGAAATTATCTTCTTTAGTGAAAAAGCATCAAGCGGTAATGCTGGTACCGTGGTTATGTCACTGTGGTAAAGCTTGTTCACATAGTTTAATAATCTCTTGTCATACACATTGAAATGTACTAACAAGCAATTTTTCATTTACTGACCTTGCTCAATATGGAGATAAAATGTTTAGATAGATGTTTCTAAAAGTAATAACACAATGGTTTGCGTTTGTGTCAATAATGAATTCATTCCTCTATCTGAGGGAAAGAAGAGGCAGCCTCTTCATGGTTTTGCTTTGTTGTGGTTTTATTGCTTACTTGGATTCCATCCATTTTATTCATCTCTAGTAAAAAAATTCTAATGCAAATTTTAAAGTGCAGAAGTCTCTATTAAAAACTACTTGACACGATGCCTGAGTGAATAAAGGACTGAGGGTGATAAATAACACTTGGAGTACTTCTGTCATAGGTTTGAGTTGATTATCTCAATTTAACTGTAAGGCATCTGAGGTGGGCACTGGTGAATGCTGAAATCATGATTCAAACCCATAATGAACATGACTCTTGCTTCTTGCCAAATTCACAGCACTTTCCCTCACTGATTTAGGTAGTTTTAATATAGTTTATAATTTTTTGGCTATATGGCAGTGGCTTAATCTTATCATATAATTTTCTATTTTTCAACAAAACATTTCCAAGAATAAATAATAGTAGGAAGGGAAGCAACAGCACAGTAAAGAAAGCACAATTTGCCGCATTTATCCATGGTTTAAGATTTAAGTGATGCTATAGAGAAAAGTTGCTCTGCAGATGTTTTATAATTTTATTACCACTATATGCTGACCCGATGACCATAGGACTGTAGTTATTCAAAGGATAAACACACACATATAATAAGATTAAATGTAGATAGTGATAATTACAGGGGAAAAAAAAGTTTATGTTGGGTTGGGGTGGAATTTAGAAGATAGATATAAGGAATCAAGAAACCAAAGCATTATGCTGGCAGTCATGGAAAGATTTTGAAATTTAAGAACATATTTTGCTATAACTTACAAATGCATGTAAGGATGAATTTTTACCAATCAGCTGATTATACAGGTGAAGACAAGTAATGGAGAAAGGTGAGCTCTGAACTCCAACAAGGCTGTCAGACATAAAAAGTAATGCATTCCAGAAACCTATTTTGAAGTTATATTTTAGGTACATCCACAGTTTTGTTCTCTTAGTCACTCTCTGAAAACTGCATAGGGATTTTCAGTTCACTCACTATTGGATACAGTTACGTTCAGTTGGATCACAGTGAGAAACAAATTAAATTAGCCATTGGGACTCCTCAGGCAGGCTCAAAGCCCAATGGGAACTCTACATCCTTGAGAATGGACCTCCTACCCCATTTAGAGGTCCAAGTGATGTGTATAAAATTTAAGTGAAAAAAAAAAAAAGGTCATGAAGGGATTCTTAAGATCTTCAATCAAAAATCTCAAGAACCCCTTCATGTCTTCAGAGTAGTTATGTCATGTTTCACTACTGACTGAAATGAGTCTTCAAAAGAACAAGTGTTATGATTCATATCATCATATTTAACTTTATATTAATTGTATAGCTTTTACAACATCTCATCATTCCCTTGTGAACCAGACACATATGAGAAACTCAGATCCAAGTAGTTACTTAAACAACAATACATACATTATTCATTATTGTCTTCTTAGCTATTATGCATAACATGGGCTGATTATATTTCCACTTGTCTTTTAGATTCACACATACTTTATTCCTAGCAAAGACATTTTAACATGCATGGCAATTTGCTTATTGTAGTTAGGGGCTTTCCAGGGCTAGAGAAATTTTCATAACAATGGCATTTTAAAATTAAAATTTCTGTTATAAGATTTTACAATGTTTTTTAAAAGGCAGGATATCTACTGAGTGGATGGATACCCTCTAAAGTCTGAGTGTGACTATTATATGAATCCTAATAAATTCAATCGAATGTCAAGTGCAAATATAGTTTTGTATCTGGTCAGTGAAGCCGGTGTGTGTGTGTGACAGAGAATTTACAGAAAGTTAATAGAGAACTTTGAATGCATGTACTGAAGGCCACTGATTTAGCCTGGCTAACTACCTCTCCATGTGTATTCCCTCAGTGAATCCTATGGGCTCACACACCTGTACCTTCAGACGTTCAAAACCTGAATGGTGATAAGGGCTCTGCCACCCACTATAAAGAGGGGAAAGATGTTTGGCTTATCCCCTCTGTTGACAGACAATGCATAGGCTGAGGACCAAGACCTCCTCTCTCGTCTGTAAGTTGTACACCAGTTTACAGAGTTATGAAATTCTAAGGACTTAAAAACTGCTGGGTGCACGTAAGCATTCAGTGTCTCTTACTGTTACTAAAGTCACCGTGCCCAGTTCACAGAAGCAAATCCTTTAGAAAGTAAAAGGCTGGCTTTCTCCCCAGTACTCATCTCTCTCTTTTGACCCAAGGCTGCACGTTATATGCGCTGCAAGCTGTCTCTTTATCAGGGCCTGGTAGAGTCTCAACAAATCCTCATGAAGGGAACTAGTGATAACCCATGGTAACACTGTACGTCTCTCATCTCAGCCTTCACGAGAACCTAGTGGGAAGAAATTCCTTCACTGGTCTCCAGACTATTCTGGGTGTGCAAGGTGGCATGGCTGGGGATTTCCACAAGCCTGTCCTGACATGCATGGCACTGTCCAGCACACGGTGACCTTTCCATTCCTGTGGGGTCCCGTGTATGAAATACTCAAATACAGGCAAAGGGGAGGCACATTTTCAGTGATAGATAGTAAAACTATCTGAAGAATAAAATGGTTTTTATAAGAGTCAGTATAAGGGCTGGGATCTTAGAGACTTTTGTGGTTCTTTCAACGTATTTTTTAACTTGAGTGGTAGGTATTTTCTCTATAATTATTCTTTTAAATGTACATATATGTTTTGTGTGGTCTTCAATTTCTATGTTATATCTCAGTGTAATAAAAAACATAATCTGGAGATGAAAGATATATTATGTAATCATTACCTCTTTCCCAAACTCTATTTGCTAAAAACATTAGTCAGTCCCTCCATGTACATTCATAATCCTTGTCTAAACCGCCTCCATAAAACTCTCACCTTTCACTATAATTCATTTATGTTTCCTTCAACAGACTGGGAGCTTCTCCTAGGAAATAATTCTATTTTGGGACCTTCATAACTCTGCAGCTCAGAGTAAAGAATAGTATTCTGTAGTCCTGAAATAAATCCCTCTTATTGAGTAAATTAATCAATTCAGCAATCATTCAATTTAAAGGAAACATACTGACCATGAGTCATTGGAAAGATGTTAGCACCAACCCTTCCCACCACAACTACCCCAAACACCATTCAGCTATTAACTCATTTGCAAATTCTGTTAATGAGTTCATGATTACTGCTTCAATTTCTGTACATTCACACACAGACCAAAAAATATTTTGAATAGAAAATTGAGTAAAATTAATTTAGAAATAGTCACTTGATATAGACCAAAAGTCATGCAGACAGAATGCTACTTAAGTATACTTCTGTAACAAGCCATGCTAAATCATTGCTGTGATGTTCTACAAGTAACTAGTAGAACTAGTACTGACTGATGCTTCCTCACTACCCTGATTTTCATGCTGTCAGTGCAGTCCTTATATTTGTTGATTAACTTCAACAAATATTTTGTCAAGTTACACAAATCAACAACTTCCTTGAAAAACTAAATTTCAATTATTAAGTTTTTCATTAGATATGCCCTTTTGATTCTGAGCAGCTTATTATGAAAAAATTACTTCTACATCAGAAAACATTCCTAAGTAATGCATGCATACACACAAAAAAATTATAGGTCTACCTTCTACATTATGTAACTACATGACTACAGCAAGAATGCTCAGAGTATTCTCTGTAATCTCGACAGCAGAACTGTTCCACCTTCTGTATCACACATATTTCATATATGCTTACCCTATAATTTCCCACGTTTCCCAGTCACTCTGATTCCTGGCACCTGGACGATTTTGTGATCTCTTATGCAAAAGCACATCCTCACACACTCATGGACTACCTTCCACCATATTCCTTAGAAATTAAAAACTGAGTGTCTTGGCAGCCCAGCTCCTTTGTCTTGGATCCTTGGCTGCTGATGGTGCTGGCTCCTTCCTCCTGACATCTGGATGTGCCTACTTACCCCCTGATTGTGCTCTTCATTGTCACCCATACCTTCCACTTGGTCTTCAGTCTCAATGCTACAGACTACTTTACTGGCCATGAAGGCTTACCATGGCCTGAACTCGGAGAGTGAAGAACTGAGCTGGAGGGGAGCTGAGGAGTGTGATGGTGTCTAGGCTGTCACTTACTAACCCTGGGTCACCATGTACTGGAGGGCTATAAGTCTGGCTTCCAGTCTGTTTTCCAATTTTCCTGTAGTAGCATAAATCCAAAGTTACCTCGACCTGTCGGACTCCCTCTTCTCTTCAGCCCACTGATGAGGGGCTGCCCTGGGGCTGCCTCCCTTCCTCCAGCCTACCAACAGTGTACATATTTTTGTAGACATCAGACAAATTTTCCAGGCTCAGTCATCATGAAGGGGAGAGAACATTAGTTCTAGAGACCTTTTTCTCCTTATTTACTTTTGTCTGTCTAATATCACATCTTATTAATTATAAAAGTTATTTTACTTTTTTTGCAGCAAATGCTCCTCACACTTTATGGGGCTCCCTGCAGCAGCATGGAGTTCAATGGCCCTGCATTTGGTAGTGTGTGGAACTGTTAAAGTGTATGTCCTACTTGGTTATCAATATATGATATATTTGATGTGCTAAAAACAAGCAGTAAGCAGTACAATGGGGTTTAATTTGTGGTCTAAGAAGGAAGGAATTGACCTAGCAGGATTGGATGTGATAACTGGATTTATCTCCAGGTGGCTGGAGTTCTCAGTTATTTCCTTCCTAATAAACAAACAAGTCCCATCACTGGGATCATGAGTTGGCTGTCTCTGGATATGAGTAGCTGTGAGCACTTCATTTTACCCACAGGGATTACACCTTCTTTTTTGAAAGAAAGAATTAGTTACCTCATATCTATAAAGGGCTATGGGTTAAAAGAGACTGGCCAACTTAAATATTTAACTACATGTTAAAATAAGAACTCTTTTTACTGCCCATGCACCTCCCATACAACCAATTGAAACTATAACAGAAGCTCAAAGTACAAAGCTGAAGTTACCAAACTCATCCAAACTTCCTTTAATACAAATTTATACTTCGTTAAAACTGAAAACTATAAAGCAGATAATAAATAGAATACCAGGAATAACTGGGAGGTGGGGGGAAGGATTGCCAGGGAAAATACAGTTGTAAAGTTACTTTATTCACAGAGTATCTAGCATCTGTCTGATAAAAAGCCAGGGCTTTCTATAAGTACCCAAATTGGTACTAAAATAGTCTTCATCAACAAAAACCTATTTTGACTATCCTGATGCCCCAAATAAAAATATACTAATATATTAAATAACTTGTTTTAAAATACATAATTTGAGTTAATGTAACTAAGAAATAAAAACACACCTAAACACCTAGTTTAATGTCTCACTAAAGGGATGGATGGATGGATGGATGCAGGGATGCAGGGATGCAGGCATAGATTTAGGGATGCAGGGATACAGGACGCAGGGATAGATGGATGAATGGATGGATGAATGGATGGATGAATGGATGGATGGATGGACGGATGGATGGATGGATGCAGGCATGGATTTAGGGATGCAAGAACAGGAATGGATAGATGGATGAACGGATGGATGGATGTAGGAATGGATGCAGAGATAGATCCATAGATGAAGAGTCTAGGAGACATATTAAACACTAGTGACAAATAGGTTGCTGAGCTGTTTAAAAATTACCCACACATAGAACATGAACTATCCAGAAAGGAGAGGTCCATGAAGACTAGAGGTGAAATGGTATTTGGCAATTTTTAAGGTTACCCTGGATTATATAACCCTTTTCTAGTGAAGACAGCTACTCTAAGTTTTCCATTTTCTAGAAGTTACACCAGGTAAGGACATTATTTTGAATATCCTAATGTTGCAAGGGATCTGTAACATTAAAGAGGAAAGGTTATTTCCAGCTAATCCCTCCGACTGGCCGAGGGGATCTGTGATGCATCAGAGCTGCCCCATCACGTCTGGGATGTGCAGAAGGCTCTCTGCCGTCTTTGGCAGCAGCCTGTGAATCTGTGCCGACGTGGGATTGTTTTAAAAGTTGCTTTCTCTTTATTTTTGTTGTCATCTCTCTAAACACTGTTTGCAGCAGCATGGGCCATCTCAGCTCAGACAGTCTAAACAGATGCGCCACTCCCTCACAGGATGAGCAAGTCCCCAAACGAGGCTCCTGCTCCTCCTTGGCAGGTAGTCCAGGTGCTCTGTTAAAATCTAGTTGTAAAAACAGCCCGAATCCACCAGGGAACAGGCACCAATGAGAGGCAATTTCTCTGAAAACTTAGTAAGGACGATGATGGACTCCTTCTGAGTCCCCAGTTTTATTAGTATTTCCATTTCAGTAAAATGCGCTTTGACACAGTTTTCAAATTATCACTGAGTTTATCAAGCCTGTTTCCCTTGAGGCTGATGCTCGTGGTGAAGGCCATTGGGGATGACGTTAGCGTTTCCCAACGCACAGTGGGCGTGAAGCGTGAGCAGTCAGACTGCGGTACCTCCCGTTTTTGTGTCCTGTCCTATGAGGTGAGAGAGCCAGCCCGCCACACTGCGGATACGAGAAGCCACTCTGCACTCGAGGTGTCTTCACTGACAAGTGCTGCTTCTCTCCCCGAGAAGGCCACAGTCAGTGGTGCAGGGGTCGTTTTCCACCCACATGGCTGTTGAGATCATCTCTTATTGCCCCCCACCCCGGCCCCATTCTCTTCCGTCATTCTGTAAGCCTTTCCCACAAAGTCCCTCAATATCCTGGTAAGATAATCCAACGGCTCACGCTTTTGGAAGCAGAGCAGTTGAACTCAAGAAATGTGGGAAAATAGTTTAATAAAACGGTAGGAAACAGACTGTGTGGTTTTAGATATCTTTTCTCATTTAAATTTTATACAAACTAAGTTATCTATTGCTGTCCAAATTTTACTAATGTGGAGACAGATATTAAGTATCTTCAGCTAGTTTTCATCTAGAAACTGGCAAAGAAGTATTAAAATTTAGTTATATCTAACTCCAAATTACATTTTCTTTCTTTCAAATTACATTACCTCAGCCAGGCAAATAACATTTTCCATATTAGTTACAAACTCTGAGACTCAAATTTTTTCCTCCATAAACTGGTAATTTTACAGACTGAATGAAAACACAAACATGCACACAGACATATGCATACACAAAGGCAAAAAGTACAGGTCCACACGCAAGCTTATACTAATACTGCTTAGTATAGTGTCTGGTGCATAAGTGATCAGTATATTGTAGCTAATTTTATTTTTATATTATTGGTGCAGTATTAATAACTATTAATTACTTAAACTTATTCATCCTAACTGAAGGTTATCTGAACTTAAAATAAGTGCCCTCGAAGGAGCATTATCTGCCCCTGATAATGACAACTTGACGATGGTCCCTCTGGCCACTCAGTTACTGAGTCGGTGAGCTTTCTGGAGCAGGAATATGCCCTCTAGAGAGCCCGCTGGACACACTACCCTCACACTGACCTTCACACTGGCACAGCACCAGTGGCTTTAGACACTGAGTCTCCTTCTGGACATGTTAACAAAGGCTGTCTCCAGTGGATGGTATGTTCTTGTTTTTTGCTTGGTGGCCATGAACTCTAAAGCAATTTGGCTGCTGTATAATCTTGAGCAAGTTATTTAACCATGAGAACCTGAAGCTCCTCTTTTATTAACTGATGAAAAAATCACTTGCCCATATAAAGTGTCTAACATAATAGTATCTAAAACATAACCAATATTCAATAAATGTTAGCTATTATTTTAGCTTACTAATATTATTATCACTACTAATAATAATTATATATTGTTTTATTTCAACAATGTTTCTCTTATAACTGCAGAAATTTCAAAGCAGTTCAAATACCTATCATAATTAACTTAGAGTTGCCTAAAAAGACAGAGAAATAAAGATTCTCTGTTACAGCAGGATAATTGGGACATAATTGTTTGTAATGTTTTAAAAACATATATCCTGTGGCGAAAGGCAGGGTCAAAGGTCTAAACATTGCTGGAAGCAACAGACAAAATCACATAATAGAACACATATTCAACAATGAGAATTATTCAAAATTATTATATGTGGAGATTTTTCTCTTCAATTGGCCAGTGAGGGAGTCCTAGAGAGAAAGAGAGAGTAGAGAGAGGGAAGGAAGGAGGGAAAGAGGGAGGGAGAGAGGGAGGAAGGGAAAAGAAAGGAAGGAAGGAAGGAAGGAAGGAAGGAAGGAAGGAAGGAAGGAAGGAAACTATAAACTTTTCTTTCTTCATTTCTTTGATGTCTGTTTGAAAATGTGTTTTTGAATGGTTTGCAGCTGTGTCTTCTAGAAATTTAGAGCTGGAAGGTGTCTGAATAATTCAGTTTAAGACAGTCTTTTTATAAAATATGATACAACTGAAGCTCAAGGAACTAATTGATTTTCCAAAGGTATTGTTTAGAAGATGGAAAAGGCAAAGAGATAAATGTTTAGCTGGGTGAAGAGATTTGGAATGAGTCTAATTTTTTAAGTGCCTTTGAAGGTCATATGTGGATTTTTGTGTCTTCATTATCAGAGCCAAATATGACACACATAACAAGTTTAAATGTAAATTGTTATACAGACACTGCTGAGATCTTTGAAGTTAAATTGAGGGAAAAAAACAGTGTTTTTCAAATTAAGATAATACAAACTTATTTCACTGCCAATAATTCCATTCAATGCAAGGAATGGTGTGAAGCCAATGTTTTGGAATTTTTTTTAATAACTTCTCTGGGGATGGGATTTCTTCCACAGACAGTAATTAGAAATATTGTCAAAATTTGTCAGTGGCCAGCAGGCAATTTCACACTTCAAAAAAATTTTTTAGTTAAAATAAAGAAAAACAATCTACATAACATTTCCCCCCCTTGAACACACCCAGTTATCCTATTTCAAGTCACAGTGGTGTGCTGAGTTATGAGTATGGCGCATGACCACAATTTTTAAAAGAATGATTGTGTTAAATGAAGCAAATCATACAGAGCACTTATTTTTCCTCATGGTGGTGTGCAAAGAAAAAATTGTCATCCCCTCAGAAATCAATGAGACATAGATATCAACAAATAGTAGGGCTTATACTAAGAATTATTATACACAGAAATGATTCCATCAATTTCTATTTTGTGATTAATTTTGTTTGATTTAAATTACACTCCTATAAACAGAGGTAGTGTTATACAGGTGTGGGATTTGTCATTTCAGAGTGTGGGGTGTTCTGTCACACAGTTTCAGCAGACAGGATTGGTAGCTTCTACTTCAGTCCGTTATAAGCTTCTTCCCTGATGCAATAATAAAAATACATTTATTTGATGTTGGGAGCCGCACGGGAGAAGCAAAATGGCCACGGCCCGTAAGGTTCCTGCTTCTCTTCCTGCTGATCAGCAGAAAGCCCGCGCGCGCCAAGACATCCGCACCGCCTACCCTTCACGTCACCTCCCCCCACTTGAACGCCCCTATCAGATCGCGCTACGCTATACCGCCCCTTCCCTCAACCAATCCCCTGCCTACAAGTATCTCTCTAACCCCTCCCTCTCTGTATATATATATATATATCCCCATTTTGTAATAAAATTTGGAGGCTTGATCAGAACTTTGTCTTGCCTCCGCTCCTTTCTCTCGCCCGTTTTTCCCAGGTTGGATCCTCCTCGCCGCCCCTACGAATAACTAGGTTCCGCGGGTCGGGACAA